>CM070430.1:1126661-1306661 GCA_036324595.1 Champsocephalus gunnari | reverse complement strand
CCCTACACCAGTGCTTCTCAAAGTGTGGTCCGCGGACCAATGGTGGTCCGTGGGCGCCCCCTAGTGGTCCGTGAGTATATTGGTAACATTTCACATTTGAAATAAACAGATAAATTAAAGTTTTCCGTACTCTCGGGGGAATATCTCCGCAATGGAGCGATCTTCAGTTTCACTTTCGATGGTATGATATAGTCCAGCGCAACACCTTCATCACACATGTTGCCACGTGTTTGTGACGTATCACCCGGGATGTGCTCGCCCAACCTGTCCGCTGTTTGACGAACTGGTGGCCCTCTGACCGTACTACTGACACTAAAAGTCAACTGCGCTGCAACAACTCTGACCAGTTGGCGCTTTGGTGCTGCTGGCGCTGGTTCTGGCGTCACTGGCTTACGTGGGAACCAGTCGGACAAAAGTGCCACGAGTTGCTGAAAAAGAGTGACTAGTATAATTGTGTATTCAACTAGGAAAGCAGAGCTAGTGTGCCCATATGTCTAACACGTGCAATCAAAGAGCCAACGAGTGTAGGCAGCTGCCGTCTGAAATCAAGGATATGGAGTACATTCTCAAACGGCTTGCAAAGCTCCTTGAAATGATTCTTTTTACAGAAAGAAAACTCATTTGTATTAATTTTACTTTTTTGTGAACAACAAGTACCTTTTGAAGTGTTGCAGTGAGAAATTGCATGTTTTAGAATTCATGTTTTGATTGGATGAACACTTTAAGACTGCATACATTTAAAAAAACAAAGTCTACAGAAGTTGTTGAAGTTCTTTGAGTATGTTGTACTTAAATAAATAAGAAAATATTGGCCAATGAGTTATCTAGAAATATATTTGTTGATTTCAATATTCATACGATTAAGTACTTTTGCATCAAACTAATTAATTATGGAGAAAGTAAACATTAAACATGTGTTAAACAATGTTTATAAGTACAGTATACTTAAATAATACAAAAATAATAATTTAAGTTTTAAGTTTAAGAAACATCAAACTCTATAGTCTTACGTTAGTTTACTTAAAACTTGGTGGTAATCAGTTTCCACGAAAGTTTTGAGTACTCCGAACTGATCGGGTGTTACAGTGAATGTGAAATCCGAATGCGTATGGACCAAACGATGATAACCTGTTCCTAACGCTGGCTGCTCTGCCTGGCGTTCTCATCTCAGGTGGAGATTTTAATCTCGTCTAAAGTCAAAGATGAATCTTGATTGGGCCAAATTTGACCTCGAGTCGCCCAAAAACAATTCTGCCTGCCTGGTCTCCCCGGACCCCAGGACCAAAGCATACACTTTCTTTTTTAGAGACCTTCAGACTAGGGCTGCACGATTTTGGGAAAAAATCTAATTGCGATTTTTCTGACAAATATTGCGATTTGCGATATTTATTTTTAAGCAACCCAATAGAAGTTTATTGTAAAAAGCGGCCATAACTGTGGCTAGGAAGGTCGAATCAACGTACTCCCGTCTCTAGCGCCCGGCAGCCCGAGCTACGAGTGAAAGAACTAAACTTACATGAAACTTCCGTTGGGTTGCTTTAAAGTCGAGCTTCAGTTAAAGATTCACCCTGATGTAGAAACACGTGATGGAGCGTCTCTGACCTGACCCAGAGGGTTTGTTTCACCGAACTATCCAGGAAGCCGTTTGGAAAGGGCCGGCACTTTCAAAAGCACTTGGCAGGTGATTGGATCAATCTGTCTATCACCTTCTATCATGGGCCACTTCTGATTGATTAACAATGACTGGTACATGTGGAGCACAGCACTTCTGATTGATTAACAATGACTGGTACATGTGGAGCACAGCACTTCTGATTGGTTAACAATGACTGGTACATGTGGAGCACAGCACTTCTGATTGATTAACAATGACTGGTACATGTGGAGCACAGCACTTCTGATTGGTGTGGATAACTGACACACAAGAACAAAACAAAAAAAGTTAAAAAAGATCGCAGGCTTTGCGATTTGATAATCGCATCATCTCGAATCGCGATTTCGATTTAAAATCGATTAATCATTCAGCCCTACTTCAGACTTGGCAAAAATGGTCAAAATCGGTGTTGTAGTGTTTCTATAGCTGCTGTGGACGATATCATGAAGCCTTGAGCGTATTATTATATCATTTTAACTTCAAACGGGTCATGGGAGACGCGGACACAACATAAGGGTTAACGCATTTCTAAGAGGTCAGATGATAAGTTATACTAGTCACTGGAATCCATTAAACAACTTGAGACCCATATCTTCCAAAATCCCTGCCGTCAGCCTAACACAGAGCTTCACAACACGAGGGCCACACGTATAATGTTCTGTCTGCAAACAAAGCAACTTATTGTTTGATGAGATGAAGGCAGTCTCACTTTGAACAAGGTGAGAAGGCTTGTGAACTCTTAGCCTGGCGTATTAAACAACTGCAATCAGAGAAAGCGATAAAGGGGCAGTTACATCTGACCCAACATACATCAATGATACTTTTCAGGACTTCTGCCAAGACTTGTATAGTTCTGAACAATCAGATTCAGCAAGAAGAAGAAGAAGAAGAAGAAGAAGAAGAAGAAGAAGAAGAAGAAGAAGAAGAAGAAGAAGAAGAAGAAGAAGAAGAAATAGTAGACAACCAGCTTTAGGTGTCACAATCTTACGAAGGACCCAAATGCAGCACTGGAGAAACCACGGAGTATTGGTAACGTACTTTATTGGTAATAATAGCAGCGCAGAGGGAAACCGGATGATGTCCAGGTAAACGAGCCAGAGGACAGCGGGCAGAAGGTGAGTCAGGGCGGGCAGAGGGCCAGGGGTCAGGCAGGGTCAGGGATCAGGCAGGGTCAGAGGTCAGGCAGAGCAGGCAGGTCGGGGACAGGCAGGGTCGGGGGTCAGGCAGGTCAGGGACAGTCAGGGTCAGAGGTCAGGCAGAGCAGGCAGGTCGGGGACAGGCAGGTCGGGGGACAGGCAGGTCGGGGACAGGCAGGGTCAGGGGTTAGGCAGAGCAGGCAGGTCGGGGACAGGCAGGGTCGGAACCGGGTAGGCAATCTGATAACCGGCAGCGGGTGTCTGGTGAGGGTTGAATACTGCAGTAAAGCTAATGGGTGCAGAAGAGACAGAGTGAGCAGCAGGTGAGACGGTGAATGGAAACTGCGGGTGAAGGACGGAGCAGACGGACTTCAGGAATCCAAACTATAACAGATCAGAAGCACCCAGCATCAAGATCGATCAAAACAAGTGGACGTTGATCTTTTGGGTATATTTATCTCTGGAACCGGTTGGCGTCTCCATATTAAGTTGATTAATTGAACAAAAGTTAATATAATCAAATATATTCTTGCGCAACCCGCAATGAGAACGCATTATATTTCATGTTCTTCAGTAATCACAGTATTTACAAACGAGTGGTTTGTTACATTGAGTTTAGGCCGATTGTAGTTTCACTATGTTATATTACATTCTGTCGGAAGAATTTAAAACGTACAATGTAATGTCACAGCTGAAGTGGGCCAGTTGAGGTTACAATGTAATGTCACAGCTGAAGTGGGCCAGTTGAGGTTAGAATGTAATGTCACAGCTGAAGTGGGCCAGTTGAGGTTAGAATGTAATGTCACAGCTGAAGTGGGCCAGTTGAGATTAGAATGTAATGTCACAGCTGAAGTGGGCCAGTTGAGATTAGAATGTAATGTCACAGCTGAAGTGGGCCAGTTGAGGTTAGAATGAAATGTCACAGCTGAAGTGGGCCAGTTGAGATTAGAATGTAATGTCACAGCTGAAGTGGGCCAGTTGAGATTAGAATGTAATGTCACAGCTGAAGTGGGCCAGTTGAGGTTAGAATGTAATGTAAGAAATGTAAAACTGTGAATTAAGGTTTATATTAGAAAAGGTTCGCAGCATGATATATCTGTGTGATTGTCACATTGTAACGAGAGAAGGTAAAAGCGTGGACCATTTTCTTCAAATAAAACCATCCCACCTTTTGGACTGGGACAACTTAAAGAGGGGAGACGGTGGTCTTCCCTCGCAGCAGGCTGCGCACAGGAGGCCCCTGGCTCAATGGAAAGTACTGGAGCCCAACATGTGTTTAGGCCATGCCATAGGAGAACATGTCTGGGCACGTCCAGTCATGCACACCTGAGGTCATGACCTTCCCTCACATCTATGGGTTTGAAGGTGTGTCTTGGTCCTCTGTCCCTGGGTGCAGCATGAAAGCACTGGCTGAGAGGCAGAACGCTCTTTGGTTTTGAATGTTTTGTTGAATGAAAGTTTTAATGTGTTTTTTTAACACCGACCATGTGAGAGGATATTCCTCTGAAGTCGGAAGAATTGAAAAGGTACAATTTAAATGTCACAGCTGAAGTGGGCCAGTTGAACCCTTGTATGGTATTCAGGTCTGTGGGACCACCAGCGGTCCGCGGACCACACTTTGAGAAGCACTGATGCAGAGGAAGAGGTTTCAGAATGTGAGGTTCACCTTTCTGAGAATGCTCAGTCTGACGGTGACTTCGAAGAAGAAGATGAGATTGGGTGTCGGCTAGTTACAAAAAGAAACACAAGCCGCAGGACCAGCCGGTCTCTGGGCACAAACCAAGAAGCACTTTAATTCATGTGATCTAACAAATGTAATATGAACCATATCTGCTGTTTATGTTGCTTGTGATTGAGATGAACATCTGTTGAGTATTTTATCATAGCATAGTTTGATTTGAATTCAAGCCCAAGAAGGCAGCGGGTCCACCAGACCGGAGAACACTGGCTGAGTGACAAACATATGAACACCATACAAGGGTTACGTTAGAATTCTGTTGAGCCCGAGAGACCCCGGTACCGGGAAAAAGTGTCTGAGGGCATGTTCATTTAATAAACTATGAATGTTTTTGTTACGGTGAGTGAAGCAAGCAGGACCCAAATGCAGATAACGCTGAACAAAGCCTTTATTTCAAGAATACAATTAGCAGAACTAGGGCAACCAGGGTGGGTGGAGGGGGTCTGGAGGACGGGTCTTGGGCTGATAGCCCAGGAGCACAGCGGAGGACCCGGAAGGGATCTCAGGCGGACGGCCCGGGGGCAAGGCAGAGTCCAAGATGGGGCGAAGGCCACAGCGGGCGAACTCAGGGGGCCAAGCATGAGGGTGAAGGCAGCGGCAGGAAGAGTCAGGGCGCCGGGCTCGAGGGCGTAGACCGCGGCTCTCAGGGGGCCGGGCTCTTGGACGAAGACCAGACAGCTCCGGAGGCCGGGCAGGAAAGCGCTGACGGGACAGCTCCGGAGGCCGGGCAGGACGCGGTGTCGGCCGGACAGGAACCAGAGCTGGTGGGACAGGCTTCGGCAGGATCCCCTACGGAAGAGGACCAGGAGTTGGCAGGACCCCCGGCGAGACAGATGACGGCGCGACCTCCAACGGAACAAGACATGGGATTGGCAGGACCCCCAGCGGAACCTGCAACGGCACAGGACATAGGGTTGGCAGGACCTCCAGCAGAACCTACAACGGCACGGACATAGGATTGGCAGGACCCCCAGCAGAGGAGTAGTTGGCGGGGCCTCCAACGGGACAGGACATGGAGTTGGCAGGACCCCCAGCGGAACCTCCAACGGACCAGGACACTGGGTAGGGACTTGAGATGTGACTCGAGAGGAGACTCGAGAGGAGACTCCAGAGGGGAACCAAGGGGGAACTAGAGAGGGGACTCGAGAGGAGACTCGAGAGGAGACTCCAGAGGGGAACCAAGGGGGAACTAGAGAGGGGACTCCAGAGGAGACTCGAGAGGAGACTCCAGAGGGGAACCAAGGGGGAACTAGAGAGGCGACTCGAGAGGAGACTCGAGAGGAGACTCGAGAGGGGAACCAAGGGGGAACTAGAGAGGGGACTCGAGAGGGGACTCGAGAAGAGACTCGAGAGGAGCCTCGAGAGGGGAACCAAGGGGGAACTAGAGAGGGGACTCGAGAGGGGACTCGAGAAGAGACTCGAGAGGAGCCTCGAGAGGGGAACCAAGGGGGAACTAGAGAGGGGACTCGAGAGGAGACTCGAGAGGGGAACCAAGGGGGAACTAGAGAGGGGACTCGAGGAGGGACTAGAGGAGGGACTAGAAGAGGGACTAGACAAGAGACTTGAGAAGGGAACTCGAGAGGTGACTAGAAAGGTAACTCGAGAGGGAACTTGAGAGGGAACTCGAGAGGGGACTCGAGAGGGAACTGGAGAGGGGACTCGAGAGGAGACTCGAGAGGGAACTGGAGAGGGGACTCGAGAGGGAACTCGAGATGGGACTAGAGTAGGGACTTGAGAAGGGACTAGAGAAGTGACTAGAGGTGGGACTATAGATGGGAATAGGGAATTGATTTGAGGAGAGACTTGAGAAGGAAATTGAGTAGGGACTAGAGATGGGACTAGAGAGGAGACTCCAGAGGGGAACGAAGGGGGAACTAGAGAGGGGACTCGAGAGGAGACTCCAGAGGAGACTCCAGAGGGGAACCAAGGGGGAACTAGAGAGGGGACTCGAGAGGAGACTCCAGAGGGGAACCAAGGGGGAACTAGAGAGGGGACTCGAGAGGAGACTCCAGAGGGGAACCAAGGGGGAACTAGAGAGGAGACTCGAGAGGAGACTCGAGAGGGGAACCAAGGGGGAACTAGAGAGGGGACTCGAGAGGGGACTCAAGAAGAGACTCGAGAGGAGCCTCGAGAGGGGAACCAAGGGGGAACTAGAGAGGGGACTCGAGAGGGGACTCGAGAAGAGACTCGAGAGGAGCCTCGGTGGGACTATAGATGGGAATAGGGAATTGATTTGAGGAGAGACTTGAGAAGGAAATTGAGTAGGGACTAGAGATGGGACTAGAGAAGGGACTAGAAAAGGGACTAGAGAAGGGACTTGGGAAGGGACCAGAGGAGGGACTAGAGGAGGGACTAGAGAAGTGACTCGAGAGGTGACTCGAGAGGGGACTGGAGAGGGGACTCGAGAGGGGACTCGAGAGGGGACTCGAGAGGGGACTCGAGAGGGGACTCGAGAGGGGACTGGAGAGGGGACTGGAGAGGGGACTGGAGAGGGGACTGGAGAGGGGACTCGAGAGGGGACTCGAGAGGGGACTCGAGAGGGGACTTGAGAGGGGACTCGAGAGGGGACTGGAGAGGGGACTCGAGAGGGGACTGGAGAGGGGACTGGAGAGGGGACTCGAGAGGGTACTCGAGAGGGTACTCGAGAGGGGACTCGAGAGGTGACTGGAGAGGGGACTCGAGAGGGGACTGGAGAGGGGACTGGAGAGGGTACTCGAGAGGGGACTGGAGAGGGTACTCGAGAGGGGACTCGAGAGGTGACTCGAGAGGGAACTCGAGAGGTGACTCGAGAGTGGCCTCGAAGGATAACCCTCCTGCATGGATCACAATGGAATCCCTGTCACTGTTGTGGCCATAAACCTTTATATTTACGCAGCAAATAAAATAAATTAAAGAGACAAGGAGCCCCTTTCTCAAAAACACGATTTTGGTTTGGCACAGTGTTCTGAAATAATTTGGTGAGATACAGAACCTTTCCCAATTCTCACCAATTGTTGGGAATGATGGATTTCAGCCAGGCAGGGCAGACCCAGACTTTAACATGTGGTCTACCAAAGGTATTGGTAAAGAAGCTACATGTATGTCAATTCAAGAGCTCAGAACCACATATGGAATTCCTGCAAAGCACTTTTTCAAATATCTCCAACTCTGGACTTTTATAAGGTCCTGCCAGGGTAGCTCAGAACTTCCCCCTCAGTCCACTTTAGGAAACATCAAGAAGCCAGGGGTCAAGTATCCTTATTATACAATCCTTTTGCAAATGCATGTAAATAATCCTCAAACAATATATTGCAGGCCTGGAGGAAATTAAAACTTAAATTAAAACTAATTATAACAGGAGGGATGGTCAAAGGCTTGCTCCGTGGCTCAAACAACGAACACACACTCCAAAGGACTACAGTATACATGGCTAACCAGACGGTACATTACTCCAGCTAGGTTGCACCACTTTAATCCTAATATTCCTGATGCATGCATTACATGTAACAACGTGAAGGGGGCGCTCTTTCACTGTATGTGGGAGGGCCAACAAATCATCTCCTTTTGGAAAAGGGTGTTTGAGCTGATTAGTGTGTATTGGTAAAGAGGTACCTCTCGATCCTAAATGGTGTATCCTGAATATATACCCTCATGACTTTGGAACTTCCAAGAATGTAACGTTTCTGCTCAATGCTTGCTTTTTGGAGGCTAAACAGTGCATAGCTCGCACATGGAAGGAGCCATCGACCTGTGAACTTTCTCAACGGCTGAAAGGGATAACTTTATACCTTGCTCTTGAAAGGGTACGGTTTTTTTTTAATTAGTCTGGATCATATGAGTTCATCGTCAATTTCAAACGGTCAAAACACAGTTTTGTCAGCAAATCACAGCACAGTATTACCAGCCAATCACAGCGCAGTATTACCAACCAATCACAGCACAGTATTACCAGCCAATCAGAGTACAGTATTACCAGCCAATCACGGCACATAATTACCAACCAATCACAGCACAGTATTACCAGCCAATCAGAGTCCAGTATTACCAGCCCATCACAGCACATAATTACCAACCAATCACAGCACAGTATTACCAGCCAATCAGAGTACAGTATTACCAGCCAATCACAGAACAGAAGTCCAGTATAGGAATATTTCCCATTTCGTCGGGGATCCAGATATTTCAAATGGCATCATCATATACATGTATTGCATCAACTTGGTGATGTGTAATCCTCTTAGACACACCTCCCATTAAAAAAAAGAAACAAAACAAATGAAATAGAAATATTCTTAACTCATAATCGAATACCTGAATCATTTCGATCAATTGTGAGCGTTATAGCGTTTAAATTGATAGCCCTAACAATTATATTTGAATTCAGTGGTGAAATAAATACACTTCTCTCTGTTCAACTGCTCCTCTCTCACCTTTCTGTCTGTCTTCACTTCCTGTTCCACATCGGAGTCACCTGATGGAGGGAAGAGGTGACACACAAATAATAATTAAACTTGAACAAAGAGAACATTTAGCAGCCAAAATGATTGACTAGAGCTGTAACACAATGGAATTAAAATATATTGTTGTTGTACTAT
This sequence comes from Champsocephalus gunnari, assembly GCA_036324595.1. NCBI lineage: Eukaryota > Metazoa > Chordata > Actinopteri > Perciformes > Channichthyidae > Champsocephalus > Champsocephalus gunnari. The sequence goes on along the minus strand of CM070430.1, from coordinate 1,297,559 downwards.
AAAGACCTTTGAAGATCAGATGTAATGTAGAATAACTTGATGAATGGAGGATATGGCTTCAGTACTCACAGGTCTTCTGGATCTTGGCTCTGATCGTCTCATAATCTCTGATCCTGTAGGGATGAACACAATCCAACAGTTTTAGATTCAGTTTAAATAAGTGTTTGTTCTTTGAGTCGGCTTCAGAGTCCTCATCCCATCATATCTTCTCTGCAAACACTACGTCTGACTGCCACGGCTCTCAGCTGCATCGCAGGAAGTAACCAGTCACTGGAAACTAAAAACATCCCATAAAAAAACAGACTACCTTTTCTTCTGTAAAATCCATTATGTCTGTTCGAGAGTTGATTATTAAAGTAATCTAATTAGAACCAGGGAAAAGGGGTGAAAATGAGAAAATGTATCCAAAAATAGTGCCTCATAATGATGGTAGAGTCCCCTCAAACTCCCCTTACATTCCTCCAGAGACCAGTTTGCAAACTTAAAGTTCTGTAAGAACAAGGCTGGGGGGTCCCCAGGCATCAAATCTATCCGAGCCAGAGTGCACATGGAGCAGATACATTCCTCCAGGATGTCAGACAGCCGTCTTTTTGCACCCAAAATCCGGGTTTACGATTTTGTGCAGACTGTAGTCTGAAATGGATGGATGAAGATTTTCGACGGAGAAGGGGAAATGAAGCCCCAGACACTTTTCCACTTCTCCGTTGCAACTTACAACGGAGGAGGGGAAAAACGTCCCGAATCGCCAAAGGGTTGAGCTTTTTCGAGCCCCTACTCCGTTGGCAACTATGAGCACCCACATTCGGCCTGGAACCTCCAGGATGTGTGGCCAAAGCTCCATAAACTGACAAAATCACCCAGAAATGTCACTTTTCTAGCCCAAAAATATACAAATACATTTAAATAGTAAAAGGTACAATTGTTCTCCGGATTACCGGGAATTGGATTTATATGGCCCCATGATAGTGATTAAAAATCATTTTCATGGGAAAAAAGTATTAAAAGGCCTGATTAAAGCATATGCAGGACCCCAATGAGCTCCAGAGTATGTGCATTGATTCAGAGAACCATATTAATGATAAGATAAATGCATTTAAATGCAAAAATAATGATTTTAAATCATTTTAGGAGGAAAAGTATGGAGAGAACTTCACCTTCTAAGGCGGAAATAGTGATTAAAATGCGGGGAAACTGTCTTAAATATGGACATGGAGTACCCTGAGAACCAGGCTGCTGCAGCAGCAGCAGGACAAAGACAACCAGGGTGAAAACATAACATTTTACCCAGGAATAGTGTTCTAAACATGGGTACATTAGTGTTAAAAGTCGGGGGAACTGTGTTAAATCAGGACAAAGACAACCAGGGTCAAAACATAACATGTTTACCCGGGAATACGTGTTTGAAAGGTGGGGAAAAGTTGTTTGAAATAGTTTGATACCTCCAGAGCGCATCACTGCACTTTACAAGCCAGAAATAATGTTTAAATGGTCGGGGAAAGTGTTTTTAAACATCTGGAAGAGAGTTTTAACATTGAACCTCTCCTGGAAATACACAGAATATGTACATTTTCAGGAGAGGGTCAATGTTAAATGATATTGTGCACATTGACAGGCTAAAACCCAGGAATAAGTGTTTGAAAGGAGGGGAAAAGTTATTTTGAAATAGTCTGATACTACCAGGGCGCATCACTGCACTTTACAAGCCAGGAAAAGTGATTATATAGAAATGTTTATTCATTGGGATAAACCCCTTGAGATGCACCATCTCGTTTTCAAGGGGGTCCCGACAATAGCAACAACTTACAGACATACATAAACAAAAAGACAAAATGCAAAACATGACACACAAGACAAACCACATACGTAAAATTCAAGCGATGCACACAATCATTACAATTTGAGACAGTCAAGCAAATCAGTTTCATCAATACCAGTTTCATTAATAAGTAAGTAAGTACAGACCAGTTGAAAGTGAGATGATAATGCATTTTTAAACATACCCAATGATGCAAGAGATCTAATGGCAGCAGATAAAGTATTCCAGTCAGTTGGGGCTTTGAACATGAACGCTCTAGAGCAGATATCGATCAACGAAATCAAAGGCTTTTGTCAAGTCAATAAGAATGGCACCTGTGAGTTCGCCATCCTCTGCAGCAGAGTACAAGTCATTCGTACATTTAAGTAGGGCAGTTGTTGTGGAGTGATTAGGCCTGAAACCAGATTGAACCGGAGATAAAATATTATAAGTATTGAGATAATGCGACAGTTGATTATAAATTATTTTCTCCAAAACTTTGGAAATAGAGCAGATTATAGAGATTGGTCTGTAATTATCTGTATCAAGTAAATCACCACCTTTATGCCGTGGAGTGATGCGTGCACATTTCCAAATAGTCGGCAACTCAAAGGTGGACAAAAGACAGGTTGAACCAATCAGCAAGTGGCTACGTGAGAATATGGGACGCCAGCTTTATGAACCTGTTTTCTATACCATCGAGTCCTGCACTGCCATCTAGGGCTGCACGATTTTGGGAAAAAAATTGAATTGCGATTTTTCTGACAAATATTGCGATTGCGATTTGCGATATTTGTTTTTAAGCGACCCAACGTGAGTTTATTGTAAAATGCGGCTATAACTCCGGCTAGGAAGGTCGTATGAACGTACTCCCGTCTCTAGCACCTTCGCAGCCCGAGCTACGAGTGAAAGAACTAAACATACATGAAACTTCCGTTGGGTTGCTTTAAAGTCAAACTTCAGTTTAAAATTCACTGTAATAGAAACACGTGATGGAGCGTCTCTGACCTGACTCAGATGTGATAGAAACACGTGATGGAGCGTCTCTGACCTGACTCGGATGTGATAGAAACACGTGATGGAGCGTCTCTGACCTGACTCAGATGTGATAGAAACACGTGATGGAGCGTCTCTGACCTGACTCAGACGTGAGAGAAACACGTGATGGAGCGTCTCTGACCTGACTCAGATGTGATAGAAACACGTGATGGAGCGTCTCTGACCTGACTCAGACGTGATAGAAACACGTGATGGAGCGTCTCTGACCTGACTCAGATGTGATAGAAACACGTGATGGAGCGTCTCTGACCTGACTCAGATGTGATAGAAACACGTGATGGAGCGTCTCTGACCTGACTCGGATGTGATAGAAACACGTGATGGAGCGTCTCTGACCTGACTCAGATGTGATAGAAACATGTGATGGAGCGTCTCTGACCTGACTCGGATGTGATAGAAACACGTGATGGAGCGTCTCTGACCTGACTCAGATGTGATAGAAACACGTGATGGAGCGTCTCTGACCTGACTCAGATGTGATAGAAACACGTGATGGAGCGTCTCTGACCTGACTCAGATGTGATAGAAACATGTGATGGAGCGTCTCTGACCTGACTCAGATGTGATAGAAACACGTGATGGAGCGTCTCTGACCTGACTCAGATGTGATAGAAACACGTGATGGAGCGTCTCTGACCTGACTCAGATGTGATAGAAACACGTGATGGAGCGTCTCTGACCTGACTCAGATGTGATAGAAACACGTGATGGAGCGTCTCTGACCTGACTCAGATGTGATAGAAACACGTGATGGAGCGTCTCTGACCTGACTCAGATGTGATAGAAACACGTGATGGAGCGTCTCTGACCTGACTCAGATGTGATAGAAACACGTGATGGAGCGTCTCTGACCTGACTCAGACGTGATAGAAACACGTGATGGAGCGTCTCTGACCTGACTCAGAGGGTTTGTTTCACCACTGGAAGCCGTTTGGAAAGGGCAGGCACTTTCAAAAGCACTTGGCAGGTGATTGGATCAATCTGTCTATCACCTTCTATCATGGGCCGCTTCTGATTGATTAAAAATGGCTGGTACATGTGGAGCACAGCACTTCTGATTGGTGTGGATGACTGACACACAAGAAAGAAAAAAAAATTGTAGATTGTAAAAAAAATGATATATATGTTAAAAACAAATCGCAGGCTTCGCGATTTGATAATCGCATCATTTAAAATCGCGATTTCGATTTAAAATTGATTAATCGTTCAAACCCTACTGTCATCCACTTTTAATTCTGTGATAGCATTATGAACTTCGTGCGGTAGAATCTTCTTAAAAGAAAAATAACTGCTGCAGTATGAGTTACTATTAGAAATAGCAGGCGTCAGATCGGAGTCAGATAGCAGTGTGTTAGTTAGTGTTACATTAGCCAAATGCTGATTACATATTTGGGCAATGGATAATGGGGCATGAATTATTGTATCAGCAGTTCTCATTTTATTAATAGAATGTTTACCTGATTTATTTAAAATAGATTTAATTTTAGTCCAAAATTGCGTGGGATTCTTAAAGTCCGATGTGAGAGATTCTTTATAGTAGTTGGATTTAGCATTTCGAATGTTGGTTTTACTCAGATTTCGGAGATGCCTGTATACTTCCCAATCGGCTATAGTTCTTGAATGACGATATATCGATCATGCTTTATCCCTTTCCCTAAAGAGACTGATGAGTTCAGAATTGATCCAAGGGAGATCTTTGACCTTAACCGTTCTCACAGGTGCATGTTTGTTCATGACATCAGTGAGCCCTTTGTGCAGAAAATCGCAAGCATCTTGTACAAAAGGTATTATTTGAAATCTGTCCCAATTAAGGGCAACAACATCATTAATAAATAAATCAACATTCAATTTTTTATATTGTCTGATTTTGACTAGTTTTGGAGATAGTTTAATTAATTTAATTTTCCATACGCAATAAACAATTGAATGATCGCTGAAGCGATCCGACATGACACCAGCTTCTCAGATTCTGTCAGGGTGTGACACCAGTATCCAGTCAAGCAGAGATTGGGTTCTAAGAGTGATACGAGTTGTTAATTAGCTGTTTAACACTGAAAAGTTCTTTCTCTCCATCAGATGATTTATCCAACCAATGTTTGTTGAAATCACCAAGCAAGATTATTTCATTTCCGCCGCACATGGAGTTGATGGTGTCAATGATGTGGTTAAAAGACTCTGCAGGTGAAGAAGGTGGCCGATAGATGCTACCAATAGTTAAGCATTTATTTTCATGAAATATAATTTTAAGGCAAGGCAAGTTTATTTATATAGCACAGGCAACGCAACGCAAGGCAATTCAAAGTGCTTTACAAAAAAAATGAAAGACATTAAGCATTAAAAAAGAAAAGCTAATAAAATAAACATTAAGGAAAAAGTACATGGATCAAAGTGACAGTGCAGTTTAAGATATGAATAGTTCAATTAAAAGCAGCGACAAAAAGAAAAGTCTTCCTGCTGGATTTGAAAGTAGTCAGAGTTGCAGCGGACCTGCAGGTTTCTGGGAGTTTGTTCCAGATGTTTGGAGCATCATAACTGAACGCTGCTTCACCATTTTGAATGCATTTAAGAAAAATGCATTCAAAATGTAGAGGCTCGATAGAAGTAGCAATTAGCTCAGTCACAAGGTCAGAGGAGACATGAATAGCCACACCTCCACCCCTGCTGCATCTATCGGATCTGCAAAGCAAATCATTTGTGATTTGTAGTTCACCATCGGACTAAGCCAAGTCTCAGAGAGTGATGATTTTAGGTTTATGTAGAACAACCCATATCCGAAGTAAATCAATGTTGGGCAATAGACTCCTGATATTCAAGTGAATGGTTGTTATACCCTTTAACTCATCCAGTCTGGAATGAATAGCAAATAATGTTCCTGTCACTTGTTACGCCTACATGCGATTCATGATTGTAAAGATTGCTAGATTCAACCATTAATGTAAAACAGACAAAACATTCAAACACAAAAAGAAAAATACAGAAAAACACAAAACAACCTTTAAGAAGGCCCAGCAGCCCTGGGACCAAATCCCAGAGCATTACCACGAGTACACTTAAACATAAACATAATAACTGATTACACAGAGCTCAGTCTGCTTTACGAAGAGGATAACGAAGTCGTAGCTCAAAGAAATTCATCCGAACGAACACAAACATTATTTAACAGCCACTCGGGGCAGTATTGCAACAGTAGTGGGCTCTAACGTGCCACAGAAGAAGAAGTGACGTCAACGTCACTGTAAAATGTAAACAAACCACACAACTGAAAGAGCCAGGCGGGTGCCCACCTGTTATATAAAGCTATAATAAACACAAAAGAGAGTGTCAACAACATCTCAGCAGTCATGACACGTCACGTGAACAGGTCTCTGTTTTTAGAGAAGATGAGAAAAATAAAAAACAAGAGAAGAAACCGAGGAGAAAGTCGCGTAGCTGCACCATCGAAGTGGATCAACATGCTACCATTAGCAGCAGCCTCATCTCTGGGGATGTTCGTCACCCAGGAGGGTTTGAGGTGGACATGAAGACTGCCTCCGCGTCTTTGTGGGTAGAGAAGCGTTGCTGTTGTTGTTGTGTGCCATCATCAACAACAACAACGCAGAGGGTGCACGGGTAGAGGAGAAAGTACTTCATGTTGAGTTCACGGAACTTGCGTTTGACTGGATCGAAGCTCCGGCGTCTTCTGGTAAGCTCGGGACTGAAATCGGGATAAATGCTGATGTGTTTCCCGTTGCAGTCCAGAGACTTTTTCTCCCTGGCAAGACAAAGGATTTTCACTTTGTCCTGGAAGTCCAGCAGCTCGATCATGATGGCCCGCAGGCTGGATAGGGAAGGCATCTGGCCCCAGCAGCTGCGGGATGAGCCGAGTCAGGGAACTGTGTATCCTGCTCAAGGTACTTTGAATGGGATCCATGTTTGAGTCGATGTGAGTCAGCATGTCGGTCTTGATTTGCTGAATCGCGTCCCACAAAGTTAGCAGAGACATGTTTCCCTCCATAGTTGCAAATGCAAAAAATACATTAATCCAGAGACCGTAGTGAGCCGCGTTACTATGTATTTTATATTCAAATGTTCATGGGTTCAGATCATGTGGATCAATGACATCAGCTTTAAAGAGCTCATTTAACAGCGACAAACATACGAGCTCGATATGCGCTTACTCACGCTGCGACCATCTTTGATAGAACCTGATTGAATCCTGGGTATACATTTTTTAAATAGTCTGATACCTCCAGGGCGCATCACCGCACTTTACAAGCCAGGGAAGGTGCCTGAATCCTGGATAAACATTGTTTAATAGTTTAAGTGTTTTCAAATGTATGGAGCAGTGTTTTGTCAGTTTCAAAACTCTCCCGTCATTGACCGGAGAAATGGGGTCGATTTTGTATTCAATCTGACCGTTAATATTCCAGTGAGACGAAGTACGTCACATGGCCGGAGGGATCCCATGTTCATTTTGTAACAAAACCGGGGCATTCCCTCACCTCGCCGCCTTCTTGCCCGACCTTGTGCCCGGCCTCCTGAGTTCCCCAGCAGCTTTCGCCCTCAAGACCCCCTGACTCTTCCAGCCGCTGCCTTTGCCCTCATGCCCGGCCCCCTAACTCTTCCAGCCGCTGCCTTCACCCTCGAGCCCGGCCCCCTGAGTTCGCCCGCTGTGGCCTTCACCCCTTTTTTAACTCTGGCTCCTCTAAATCTGCCTTGCCCCCGGGCCGTCCGCCCGAGGCCCCCTCCTCGAAATCTGCCTTGCCCCCTTCTGTTCCACCTGAGACCACCTTCTGTTCCTCTGCCTTGCCTCTGGGCTGTCGACCCAGACCCATCCTCCGGACACCCTCCACCCACCCTTTTGGAAATGTTGGACTTTGTTTTGGACGTCTGGATTCCGTCCCTTGAGGGGGGGGTTCTGTCTCGATCTTGGTGTTATGTCACGGTTTCAGTGTCGTCTGTCTGGTAATGGGTTTTGTTTTGCTGTTCTGTTCTCCCTGTCTCTTGTTTTCCTCCTGTGTCTGATTGTCTCATTGTGTTCACCTGTTGCCCTTGTGTTTCTGCCTCCCTTACCCAGCTGTTTCTCGTCCCGTGATTACCCCTCTCTGTATTTAGTCTTCCCTGTGTTCCCCTGTCGGTTCATTGTTTGTTTTCCTGTCTCCCTCCATGTCAGTCACGGCCAGTTTTGGTAATATATCGTCCTTGTGCTACTTTGTGTTTTATGTTATGTCATTTGCCATCAGCTTTTGGAATAAAGCTCGCCTTTTGTTTATAGACCTTTTGTAGTCTGCCTTTGGGTCCTACCTTTTTACATTACATTGCATTTAGCTGACGCTTTTATCCAGATCGACTTACAATAAGTACATTCGACCAACAAGACACAAACTTGAAGAAAACAGAATCATAAAGTACATCAGGTTTCATAGAGCCAAACATTTCAGGTGCTACTCAACTGGCTTTAGATAAGCCAGTCCTTTATTAGCATATAAGTGCTTTGTTAATAGTTCTATCGCTCGAAGTGGAGTCGAAAGAGATGAGTTTTCAGTCTGGAAGGTGTGTAAGCTTTCTGTTGTCCTGATGTCAATGGGGACCATTTCCGCGATCATAACAATAACAGTGGAAGAATAATAGTTTCTTTAGGAAACAATCAACTGTTACGACAACATTTACAAATGTATGGATGTAATATATGTATGATGAAGAATCAGGTTGAATAACTAATGAAACATGAGATCTCCAGCAGGAACAGAGAGTCAGTGAACTGACCTGAGAGTCTCCAGTCTGCAGTCTGGACTCTCCAGAAGATCTCTCAGCAGCTCCCCTCCTGAATCCTCCAGATCGTTCTCACTCAGGTCCAGATCTCTCAGATGGGAGGGGTTGGACTTCAGAGCTGAGGCTAGAGCAGAGCAGCTGATCTCTGACAACCTGCAGCTCCTCAGTCTGAATAAAGAAAACATGATGAGGATTAAAATCAGTTTATAATCCAGTCTGATGTTCAGGTCTGAAATGTGTAGCTCATCATCACTGCGTCCTAATCAATGATCTTATCCCTGAATTACAGAGACTTTCATTCTGTTATTGTGGATCATCATTATATCAGCCTTCTGTTTATTATCTGTGAAAACACGTCTAAATGATGGAACATCAACATTTCTATGTCAGAAAGTAAACTTTACGTACAACTAATATTAGTTCAGAGGACCTTCTTTATTCAGACCATTTACTAAATAAATCATACGTTTACAATAACAGTGGAAGAATAATAGTTTCTTTAGGAAACAATCAACTGTTACGACAACATTTACAAACGTATGGATGTAATATATGTATGATGAAGAATCAGGTTGAATAACTAATGAAACATGAGATCTCCAGCAGTAACAGAGAGTCAGTGAACTGACCTGAGAGCCTCCAGTCTGCAGTCTGGACTCTCCAGAAGATCTCTCAGCAGGTCCCCTCCTGAATCCTGCAGATCGTTGTGACTCAGGTCCAGCTCTCTCAGGTGGGAGGGGTTGGACTTCAGAGCTGAGATCAGAGCAGAACAGCTGATCTCTGATAACCTGCAGTCCCACAGTCTAAATAAAGAAAAAATGATGTTTAGAAAACAATGTTCCCGTCTGAAATACCTCCAGGTTTAATAATCAGCTCAGAGTAAAGCCCTCATCCCTCCTCTAGTCTGATTAGCTCTGAGAGAACATTAAGGACTGTCTCAATGAGCCCTTCACTTCCTCTCGTGTGAATACAAAGATACCTGAACATATTTATCTAGCATCAAGTGTCTTCCACCAGACCTGGGGCCTCATTTATAAAATTTGCGTTCGCTCAAAAGATGGCCTACTCAAACTTGATGGGAAAATGTGCGGTCCTCCATGGACACTGACCAATGCATACGCGGTACGCCCAAAAACGGGAGGGATTTTTATCCAAGGCGACTTACAATAAATGCATTCGACCAAGAAGATACAAACTTGAAGAAAACAGAATCATAAAAGTACATTATGTTTCATAGAGCCAAACCATTTTAAGTGCTACTCAACTGGCTTTAGATAAGCCACTCCTTTAGGTTTTAGTTAGTATATAAGTGCTTTTAATTTTAAAAATTTTTATTTTATGATGAAGAATTCATTTGCAAAAATCAATTAAAGCCAATCTTAAAATGATTAAACAAATGCCTGTTTGAGACTCCTCAGTGCACACAAACACATAACTTGGATAAATAAATAAATACGGATATGTTATTGAAAACCACCTCAAATATGTTTTCTTAATGTTATGAAATGTATTCTCATAAATGATGCGGACAATTACGAATTACGTCTAAACTGACCGTTCGCCCAAACTTGACAAGGTGCTCATAAAACACAGGAGGTATGGAAACTAAGAACACCATATTTGGTAAATTGTGCAGCTTATTTACCCACAACATATTTGTTTTATTTCCTTTAACTGGTGGATAGATGTGCTGCTGGGGGGTTGAGACGCACGGCTGATTAATTATTTTTAAATAAAGAAATACATGTTCAAATAAGTATCGAAACCAAGTCAAATTTGTCAAATGTTTTGAACTGGTGATCACAGTTTGAACAGTTGACAGCTATAGGCCTACAGCTTTCATGCTTAAAACATAACTTGGTGGGGCTATATAAATCAAATTCCGGGTAATTCGGAGCACAATTGTACCTTTTACTATTTAAATGTATTTGTATTATATATGTTTGGGCTATAAAAGTGACATTTATGGGTGACTTTGTCAGTTTATGGAGCTTATCCCACACATTCTGGAGGTTCCAAGCCGAATTTGGGAGCTCGTAGGCGTCCTGCCATTCGCCCCCACCCGTGGAAAGAAGAAACAATGAAAGAAAACGGTCAATTATATCTTAAAATAATGAAAAATTAAGTTTTAAAAAATTCTCGAAAAAACGACTGAGTGCCAACGGAGAAGGGGCTCAACAAAGCTCAACCCTTCGGCGCTTCGGCTCAAGCCCCGGACACTTTTCCACTCCCCCGTTGCAACTTACAACGGAGAGGGGAAACCTAGCCTCTCCTTCTCCATCGAAAAAATTAATTCATCAATTTCAGACTACTGTCTGCACGAAATCAGAAACCCGTTTTTTGAGAAGACTCAGAAAAAAAACGGCTGTGTCACTTCATGGAGGAATGTATCCGCTCCATGTGCACTCTGGCTCGGATACATTTGTTGCCCGGAGACCCCCCAGCATGGTTCTTACCAAACTTTAAGTTCTTGAACTGGTCTCTGGAGGAATGCAAGGGGAGTTTGAGGGGACTCTACCCGCATTATGAGGCACTATTTTCGGATACATTTTTATCACTTTTAGCCCTTTTTTATGGTTCTCCAAATAGTTAAGTCAGACTTTTTCTGAGTCTGGAGGAATGCAAGGGGAGTTGTCAGGGGACTCTACCCGCATTATGAGTCACTATTTTCGGATACTTTTTTTCATTTTCAATCCTTTTCTATGGATCTCCAAAAAGTGAACTCAGACTTTTTCTGACTGAGGAGGAATGCAAGGGGAGTTGACAGGGGACTCTTGCGGGCTCATGATGCACTATTTCCGGATACTTTTTTTCATTTTCAGCCCTTTTCCATGGATGAATTGAAACCTTTTTTTTAAATGTTGGTCAATTTCACCCAGTTCTGGTACCGCATTGCCAGCAGCATCATCGGAAGGAGTTCTACAGCCATCAGATACCTCCGAAGAGGCCTCAGGGGCTGAGAGCAGCGATACCCCTTCTTCAGGGCCGGTTGATACTCCTGACGAGGGGGCAGGGGCCATGGACTCAACCTGTTTTCCCTGGTGCACCGTACAAGTTAGACGGCTAATATGGCCCCCGGGCCCCCGCTAATCATGTTTTTATTATGTATATTCTGTGTATACTGTTTTTGTAAAAATCATGTAATAATTCAACAAATAATAAAACATGAATATAACCTTGAAGGTTCCCAACGGCAGATACAGTGCCAGGTATCAGACTATTTAAACAATGTTTACCCAGGATTCAGACACCTTCCCTGGCTTGTAACATGTGGTGATGCGCCCTATCAGACTATTTTAAACAACTTTTCCCCGCCTTTGAAACACTTATTCCTGGGTTTTACCCTGTCATTTTGCACGATATCATTTAACATTGACCCTCTCCTGAAAATGCACATATCCTGTGCTTATTCATTTATTTTGGTGACAATCCGACCTCCATGCTGCTACTCTGGTTCAAACTGCATCCACCAAACAATATGATTTATCTCGACCTCCCCAAAATAACCAAAATCTGACACGGTGTGAGATGTCTTTTTTAGCTGTTCTGTCGTCATTTCCTGCTATCTTCTTCATGCAGTCAGTCAGAATGAATGAATGGGCGTTTCTTTGACTATTTATAGGCAAGTATGGGCATTACGCGAAGCCCGCAAAAGCTGCTCCGCATTTCGAGTTGATTGTGATTTATAATGGGAAAGCGGCGTAGGAAGTGCGTGTGCAGTGTTTTCTAAATCGGAATACTTTTGTGCGTATTTATTTGCTTTGTCCTACGTACGCCACCTTCCCACGTGAATCCTATGCAAAGCGTTATTAATGCGGAGCAGGGCTTTTTTTCTAAAGGATTTCAGAGAGTTGCCCCCCCGCCCCTCGATACTACAACACATACTTCTCATAAATATTAAACACAACGTGCTTCTACTTCACATCTGAAACTCTGCTCCATCTACACTAACTCATGATGTGCAGCCAGACAAACACAAACCCTCAGAAACTGATTCAACTCAAGATAATAACATTTACAAATAGGAAAAATAGGATGAATTTCAAATGTGAAAAGAACATCCAGAATATGTATTTTAGGAAGAGTGGATTCATCAAATCACAGCTTCTTCAGTGTAAACTATTCAGTCAGTAAAGCATCATGTAGCTTCAGAAACATGTTGGAAACAGCAACAACTGAAAATACTTGAAAGTGTTTGTCCGTATTCGTCCCGTAACGGTTCGGACGTCACGGTTCGGACGTCACGGTTCGGCACATGCAGTCACACGACGAATACACCTTTTTTTTTACGAGTGGGGAAAAAAAGTCTGTCCTTCAGGGCAGTATCCACTCCACTATTTATAATCCAGGGGGCGGTATTTTGCCTAAAAGCTGTTTGCCAGCCGCCCTTAAACAACAAATGAAGAACAAGAAGAAACACAACAACAAAACGAACCAAATACAAGAAGAAGAAAAGTTAGTATGGCGAGTTCAGATAACACACAGAAGCTAGAACCCACCTGCTTCTTTTAAATCAGCTGTGTGGGAACATTTCGGGTTCCCTGTGGACTACAACAACGATGGAGTGCGAGTGGTGGATCGGACGAGGACGGTGTGTTGGCGTTGTTCGATAGCGGTGCGGTATGCTAATGGTAACACACTCCAAACATGCTAAATCATATCAGAAGGCATCACCCAGAGCCCGGCAAAAGACAACAGCAGTTCAGCAGCTGATCCCCGCTGTTTTTAAGAAGCCAAGAGACGTGAAAGCCGAGAGACCAAAATAAATAACGGAAGCTTTTGGCATATTTCTTTCAACGACTTTGCGCTCTGGAAACACTTTCTTATTATTTTATTTTTTAATATTTTCAAGACATTCTTTTTAGTTTTACAGCTTGATGAAACCCTTTTGTTTGACATCAGCCATTATAGATAATCTGGCCATCTGAGTGTGTGTGGTGCCGTGTGTGGTTTGTTTTTAACTGTTTAATACAGTTAATTATTCAAAATGTCAGAGTTCCTTATTTTTGAACTGACACTTGCACTACTGTTCAAACATAAATAACAACAAACCTGGAATTATGCATTTGGGACCGTGACTTCTGTGAACCGTTACACCCCTTAGTTTGATAGTTTTAATAAACATATTTAATTATTGTATTTCAAACAATTTGTTAAAATCATGACGGAGAAAATAGGATGTGATTCATGAGGGAATTATACAGTGAAGGTGTTTTTTGTTATATTTAAATGTAAATATCAACATGGCGCTGCCATAGTCAGTGAACTAAACCACAGAAGAAGAATGTAGAGCATTAAGATGCTCAGTAAGGGTCAGAGTGATATCAGCCTGATGTCTGCAGCTCAGAGTCAACACAACTCTCTTCACCTTAGAAAGTAAGTTGAAGATGGAGAACTGACCTGAGAGCCTCCAGTCTGCAGTCTGGACTCTCCAGAAGATCTCTCAGCAGCTCCACTCCTGAGTCCTGCAGATCGTTGCGACTCAGGTCCAGATCTCTCAGATGGGAGGGGTTGGACTTCAGAGCTGAGATCAGAGTAGCCCAGCTGATCTCTGTCAAACTGCAGCTCCTCAGTCTGAATAAAGAAATCATCATAAGGATTAAAATCTCTTTATAATCCAGTCAGATGTTCAGGTCTGAAATGTGTAGCTCAACATCACTGCGTCCTAATCAATGATCTCTTCCCTGAATTACAGAGACTTTCATTCTGTTATTGTGGATCATCATTATATCAGCCTTCTGTTTATTATCTGTGAAAACACGTCTAAATGATGGAACATCAACATTTCTAATATTAGTTCAGAGGACCTTCTTTATTCAGACCATTTACTAAAGAAAACATACATTTACTTTAACAAAGTGAAGGATAATAGATTCTTTAGGAAACAATCAACTGTTACGACAACATTTACAAACGTATGGATGTGATATATGTATGATGAAGAATCAGGTTGAATAACTAATGAAACATGAGATCTCCAGCAGTAACAGAGAGTCAGTGAACTGACCTGAGAGTCTCCAGTCTGCAGTCTGGACTCTCCAGAAGATCTCTCAGCAGCTTCACTCCTGAATCCTGCAGATCGTTCTCACTCAGGTCCAGCTCTCTCAGATGGGAGGGGTTGGACTTCAGCGCTGACACCAGAGCAGAACAGCTGATCTCTGACAAACTGCAGCCCCTCAGTCTGAATAAAGAAATCATGATGTAAGTTTAGAAAACAATGTTCCTGTTTAAAATAACTTCAGGTTTAATAAACTGATCGGAGCTTAAGAAGTTTAGAAAGTGGAAACTCCAAACAGGTTAAAAACTGTAAGACAGAAAAAGTGAAATCGAGCTGATAGTCCGTGTTTTTTTTATGTCAATAGCTTTATTTGTTAAACCAGTAAACAGAGAGGAGACTGCAGGCTCTTTAGTTTCTGCTCTTAGTCTTACCAAATGATCATATATCTTTGGGGAGAGGGAAGGGACTCTCAGAAGATAATGAAGAACTAAAGCCCTCGCTCAATAACGCTAGCTTTATAAAGAATAACATCATCAAGGCATGTATATTAATATTTGACAGTGGAAGAGAGAAGATGAACACTTCATATTCATAAAGTACCGCCAGTTACATATATTCAAACTTTCCCACCAAACCAACCAGACTTGAATGGACAGTAAGTTCCTGAAGTTAAATCATGCTACATCTGTTTTATTAGTGTTACTCTGAGAGCAGCCGTGTTGCATTCTGGGAGCTTGTTCAACACAGCAGTGGATTTAAGCAGCAGAAAGCCGGCACGTGTACAGCCTCTAAAGCGAGCTGTAAACATCGCTCCGTTGCTCGAGCGGCACTTTGATATATACATATCGATCTCAGCACAGAAGTTAAAGATTGAGAACTGACCTGAGAGTCTCCAGTCTGCAGTCTGGACTCTCCAGAAGATCTCTCAGCAGCTCCACTCCTGAATCCTTCAGATCGTTGAATCTAAGGTCCAGATGTCTCAGGTGGGAGGGGTTGGACTTCAGAGCTGAGATCAGAGCCGCCCAGCTGATCTCTGAAAACCTGCAGCCCTCCAGACTAAATAAAGAAAACATGATGTAACTTTAGAAAACAATGTTCCTGTTTGAAATAACTCCAGGTTTAATAATCTGATCAGAGTTAAACAGGGTTTTAATGTCAGCGATGATGTCGAAAAAATCCTGTTGCAACCTGGCTCAAAAAGCCACAACAAAAAGGAGACACAACATGTCAACGGGTAGGTAAAGGTGTTTATTTGCAGCACACTGTTCAAGTCAACTCATGGTTTATACTCATCAGAGCCGGGTGCCTGCAGGAAAAAGCAGAGAGAGAGAACTGACAGGAGCAGAGAAGCTTTAAAATAGCTGTAGAGCACCAGACCCAGGTGCCCTGAGTTACTGCAGTCAGTGCGATCAATGCAGCCAAGACAGGACAGCCACACCCTCTCCACTGATGAACCCACATCACAAATCCACTGATAATCTGGAACTTTAACTTTTCTCAGATGTTTAACAACTCCTTCCTCTCCCTCACAGCTCATCAGTCCTGACAGCATCTCCACTGACTCCTGGAGCACAGAGTGAGTCTGTGGAAGCTCAGACTCTCTCCCTCACACATTCACCTTCTCTCCGTTACTCTGATCAATATTCAGTCATTAGCAAAAGTGAGAAAAATAATTTCAGGCAAATTCAGAAAATGATAAATAAAACCAGATCTGTATGAACTGCAGTCAGTGAACTGACCTGAGAGACTCCAGTCTGCAGTTTGGACTCTTCAGTCCAGAGCTCAGCAGCTCCACTCGTGAGTCCTTCAGATCGTTGTGACTCAGGTCCAGATCTCTCAGATGGGAGGGGTCAGACTTCAGAGCTGAGGCCAAGACTTCACATTCAGTCTCTGAGAGTCCGCAGCCAGAAAGTCTATAATAACACATATATTACAACAGGTGTTAAAAAAGAGGAAACATTATATTAAACTCAAGCATTTGATTAAAACATATTTGACACCCATGGCTTGTGTGAAAATATTAGAGATGTACATATGTATATGTTTATTAATATTTGGATTTGATGGGTGAAGGATGTTTTGGCTTCTCTGGGCATCTGGAAATGTATTGCAAACATAAATAACAAACCAATAAAGTTTCAATATTTTCAACTGAATACCATCAGATGTTCCCAGTATATCAGCATTAAGACATAACTCTGTTATTGGTGGTAAATGATATAGATCGTACTTTAAACTAATACATTGTGATAAAAACGTGTCTGTTTAATGATAAATAAACTTCTACAAAGTAATAATAACAGCTGTATCTGATAACTGGAAGTCCTGCTGTGTGGTGTGATCACATGCTGAGAAACCTCTAAAGTCCTTCATGTGTTTGACATGTCACCTCCATCACTCAATATGAAGAGAGAAATGGTTCAATTTAACTATTATTATAAATAAATAGAAGAATATTGTTGGTTTTATTTTGCTCTCAGTATTCAAACAGCAGAAATGTGTTAGTGTTTAAACTTCTGATCCATATTAGTTTGTAAAGTTAATCACATCTGGACATACACAGCCTTCCTGCAGTTCCTCACAGCTGGAATCAGTCTCTGTCGTCCCTCATCTCAAAATAAATATATATTTTGAATGTATGTAAATAATGTTTGGTCATGTTATAGCATTACCTGAATGAAGATCTAGTTGTGTGTTCAGGCGACAACGATTCACGAGCCTTGAACAGACAAAGTTATTTATTTATTATTTGAAAAATGCAAATTAGTCTGGATCATCAGAGTTCATTTTCAATTTCAAACGGTCAAAACACAGTATTACCAGGCAATCACAGCACAGTATTACCAGCTAATCATAGAAAGTATTACCAGCCAATCACAGCACAGTATTACCAGCTAATCATAGAAAGTATTACCAGCCAATCACAGCACTGTATTACCAGCCAATCATAGAAAGTATTACCAGCCAATCACAGCACAGTATTACCAGCTAATCATAGAAAGTATTACCAGCCAATCACAGCACTGTATTACCAGCCAATCATAGAAAGTATTACCAGCCAATCACAGCACAGTATTACCAGCTAATCATAGAAAGTATTACCAGCCAATCACAGCACTGTATTACCAGCCAATCATAGAAAGTATTACCAGCCAATCATAACACAGTATTACCAGCTAATCATAGAAAGTATTACCAGCCAATCACAGCACAGTATTACCAGCTAATCATAGAAAGTATTACCAGCCAATCACAGCACAGTATTACCAGCCAATCACAGCACAGTATTACCAGCCAACCATAGAAAGTATTACCAGCCAATCACAGCACTGTATTACCAGCCAATCACAGCACATTAATACCAGCCAATCACAGCACAGTATTACCAGCTAATCATAGAAAGTATTACCAGCCAATCACAGCACTGTATTACCAGCCAATCACAGCACATTAATACCAGCCAATCAAAGTACGGTATTACCAGCCAATCACAGCACAGTAATACCAGACAATCACAGTACAGTATTACCAGCCAATCACAGTAGAGTATTACCAGCCAATCACGAAGAGAAGTCCCAGCCAGTCAAAGTACGGTATTACCAGCCAATCACAATACACTATTACCAGCCAATCACAGCACAGTAATAACAGACAATCACAGTCCAGTATTACCAGCCAATCACAGCACAGTAATAACAGATAATCACAGTACAGTATTACCAGCCAATCACAGTAGAGTATTACCAGCCAATCACAGAAGAGAAGTCCCAGCCAGTCAAAGTACGGTATTACCAGCCAATCACAATACACTATTACCAGCCAATCACAGCACAGTATTACCAGCCAATCACAGCACAGTATTACCAGCCAATCACAGAAGAGAAGTCCCAGCCAGTAGGAATATTTCCCATTTCGTTGGGATCCTGATATTTTAAATGGCATCTTCATATACATTTATTATGTTATATACAACTTGGTGATATGTAATCCTCTTAGACCAGTGCTTCTCAAAGTGTGGTCCGCAGACCACTGGTGGTCCGTGAGTTCCCCCTGGTGGTCCGTGAGTATATTGGTAAATGTTCACATTTGAAATAAATAAATGAATTTAAGTTTTCCGCACACTCACGGGAATATCTCCGCAATGGAGCGAGCTTAAGTTTCATTTGCAATTGCATGACATAGCCCAGATAAACACCTTAATCACACATGTTTCCACTTGTTTGTCCCACTTTCAGGCAATTTGTAATCTGTTCTAGAAAAACGATGTGATTTTGGATATTTGTGGAGTTAGGTGGTCCGCGAGTGTTTTTTTATTGGTTATGTGGTCCTTGGTATGAAACATTTTGAGAAACACTGTCTTAGACACACCTCCCATTAAAAAAAAGAAACAAACACTAATTAATTAGAATGATTTTGAACTCAATCGAATACCTGAATCTTTTCGATCAATTGCGAGCATTATAGAGTTTAAATTGACAGCCAATTATATTTGAATTCAGTGGTGAAATAAATACACTTCTCTCTGTTCAACTGCTCCTCTCTCACCTTTCTGTCTATCTTCACTTCCTGTTTCACATCGGAGTCACCTGATGGAGGGAAGAGGTGACACAGAAATAATAATTAAACTTGAACAAAGAGAACATTTAGCAGCCAAAATGATTGAATAGAGCTGTAACAAAATGGAATTAAAATATATTGTTGTTGTACTATAAAGACCTTTGAAGATCAGATTTAATGTAGAATATCTTGATGAATGGAGGATATGGCTTCAGTACTCACAGGTCTTCTGGATCTTGGCTCTGATCGTCTCATCATATCTGATCCTGTAGGGATGAACACAATCCAACAGTTTTAGATTCAGTTTAAATAAGTGTTTTTTCTTTGAGTCGGCTTCAGAGTCCTCATCCCATCATATCTTCTCTGCAAACACTACGACTGACTGCCACGGCTCTCAGCTGCATCGCAGGAAGTAACCAGTCACTGGAAACTAAAAACATCCCATAAAAAAACAGACTACCTTTTCTTCTGTAAAATCCATTATGTCTGTTAGAGAGTTGATTATTAAAGTGTAGCTTTGCATTTTCAGCTGGCCTTCTATAGTTTATGGAAGAATGAAAGAGAATGCAGTCAGTGGGTGACATCACTGATCTGTTTCCCCAGTGAGAGAAACACCTCCCTGTACTGACCTGAGAGTCTCCAGTCTGCAGTCTGGACTCTCCAGAAGATCTCTCAGCAGCTTCACTCCTGAATCCTTCAGCTTGTTGTGACTCAGGTCCAGATCTCTCAGACGGGAGGGGTTGGACTTCAGAGCTGAGACCAGACCAGAACAGCTGATCTCTGACAACCTGCAGCGCCTCAGTCTGAATAAAGAAAACATGATGAGGAGAAAAATCAGTTTATATTCCAGTCAGATGTTCAGGTCTGAAATGTGTAGCTCAACATCACTGCGTCTGTGAAGAAGAAGCCTTCATCACAGTGGGCATAGCGGCATGGTAAAAGGCACACTGAGGGAAACACATTAATAACTTACCTGGACATTTATAAAACAAAACCCAAGACATTGTTTGTTCAAAACAGATGTATTGGAAGTCTTTTTGCAAGTAGCCTGCTTACCCTCTCCTTCAAGGCTGTGAAGGCCAAACAGAGCAACAGACAGAAGCAGCCTTAAGTAGAGGCTCAATCAGTGGGAACACCTGTGCTCAATTGGAGCATACCATGTAGTGCATGGGCGCGGGTGGCACTTTTCTTGCGAGTGTAAAAATGTTATTGTTTGGGGATTATGTGGTCAAAGAGATAATATGTTGACCTATTTTGATTTGTTGTGTTTGGGTAATTTGTCTTGCATTCTGAATGTGTTTGTAGATTAGAATGACATTGGTTAGGGGTATAAATAGTGGATTGTCCTATGGGGAGGGGCTTAACATATATACAACCCTGGCCACAAGTGTTTTGGGGAGTCTGACTGTGGCTGTAGAGCAGAGAGGTACCAGTTAGTGATGGCAAAATGAAGATTTGAATGAAGCGTCGAACCACTTGGACAATTGTGTCGGAAATAGGTTCATTTCTCGAAGCTTCAGTTACAGCGACCTCTCCTGGCGAAGTGCAAGGCTGCAAGTGGGTTTAACGTATCTTTGCCTTGAAAAATATTCGATGCACACACACACACACACACACACACACACTCTAAGACTGAATATCATGTTCTATTTGCAATTAAAGATTGATAATTGTGTGTATTGGGTTATTGAGAAGAGACTAGAGAGTGCTGGACATTTTTTTGGGAGGAGAGGGCCTTTTAACAGTTATTAAAGTTGAAAAGCAAAGATTAAAAGTACATCTATTCCGGGCTTTGAACCAGCTGCGCGGAGGACATCGCCACATTCGGGCCGTCGGCTCGACCCACTGGGCTATCTATTCCTTAAAATATTGGACTGTTTTTATATTAGTGATAACTGTCTTTTTGTTCACAACTTCTCCACATTTCGAAGTGTTTCCCGAGCCAGAACGACCTATCTTTCTTCCTGGCTTGCTCTATAATGATACTACAATTCAAATGCAATGCCAACAACAACTCAACAGCAACAACGCAAACTACGACAACAACCCACACATTGCGCATTGTTTAGAGCGGTTATAAAGTGTTGAAGCGCTCAAATTCAAAACTGTTTCAACCTGTCACCTGTCAGAATCGAGACGAGGCAGTGCATTGAATCGCGTGAATGGACCGCGAACCAGTCGAGTGATTCATTCAGGAAATTAAGCAGTTGCTGCTTCGTACGTCACATGTCACGTGATTTGAAGCAAGCTTCGAAGCACTGTTTCTATGAAATAGGAAGTCCAGGGTTGAAGCTCTGTTCGAAGCTTCAGTGTCAAACTGTCATCACTAGTACCAGTTATATGTCCTCTACCTGTATGTATGTATATATGAGGTTTTTGATTTCTTACAATCCTTGTTACTTTGTGTTTTTTCAGCACGTTGGTGTCAATAAAAGCACCTAAGGATACATTTTTGGTGACTCTAGCCATCTTATTTATTCCTAGTTTTTTCATCAAACCTTTTTGTAACAGCGTCCTAATCAATGATCTTTTCCCTGAATTACAGAGACTTTCATTCTGTTATTGTGGATCATCATTGTATCAGCCTTCTGTTTATTATCTGTGAAAACACGTCGAAATGATGGAACATCAACATTTCTATGTCAGAAAGAAAACTTTATGTAAACTAGTATTAGTTCAGAGGAGCTTCTTTACTCAGACCATTTACTAAAGAAAGCATACATTTACTTTAACAACCAACAGTGGAAGAATAATAGTTTCTTTAGGAAACAATCAACTGTTACGACACATTTACAAAAGTATGGATGTGATATATGTATGATGAAGAATCAGGTTGAATAACTAATGAAACATGAGATCTCCCGCAGGAACAGAGAGTCAGTGAACTGACCTGAGAGTCTGCAGTCTGCAGTCTGGACTCTCCAGAAGATCTCTCAGCAGCTTCCCTCCTGAGTCCTGCAGAGCGTTCTCACTCAGGTCCAGCTCTCTCAGATGGGAGGGGTTGGACTTCAGCGCTGACACCAGACCAGAACAGCTGATCTCTGACAACCTGCAGCTCTTCAGTCTGAATAAAGAAAACATGATGTAACTTTAGAAAACAATGTTCCTGTTTAAAATAACTCCAGGTTTAATAATCAGCTCGGAGCTGAAGGAGTTCAGAAAGTGGAAACTCCAGTTGAACATTTTTCCAACGGCAAATTCAAAATGGCTGACTTCCTGTACGTCTTTGTATACACATCCAAATGCTTTTTGGTTCTTCTCCGCACTTTTGATATGCACATTAAAATAATAATAATAATTATAATCCTATCGATATCAGTAATGTAGCGAGCTATCTGCCGTCATGATTTTGGACTCTTTTTGTGTGTGTTTGGCAGGGTCAATAGGGTCTTCGCCGACATCTGCTCTCAGACCCTAATAAGTCATCTCAAGAAAAACACTCTTATTCTGGGTTAATAAATCATACTTTCACGGTCATAATTGTGCATTCGTACCTGAGTACAGATGCAGGTAATGAATAGGTAGGCTAAGATGAACTCTTTCTGCCAGGTTAGATGCATCCCGTGCCTCGAAGCAGGACGCAGAACACAGATGAGATGCAGGTGGTTGATGGGCAGCAGGTGTGTGTTAAACAGGTAGCACCCTGCTGCTGCTTCATGATAACTGAGAGCATTGTATTAGTATGAGCAGAGTGCACATGTGAGCAAACTGTCCAAAGGGGGTAGAGCTGTTAAAGCTGACAGCTGATCAGCTGAAGCAGACGTGGCTTCAGTGACGCTTCAGAGGGACTTCTGAGAGTTAGGCCCCTCGCTACGATGATCATTTGAGCTTTTAGTCAAATAAAAAAATACCCTTCAGTCACTTTTCTATTGAATGGTTTTGGAAGGAGAGTGCATTAAAGTGAAGGTACACAGACTTCTCATTAATACGAAACACAACGTGCTTCTACTTCACATCTGAAGCTCTGCTCCATCTACACAAACACAAATCCTCAGAAACTGATTCAACTCAAGTTCACAACGTTTACAACGATCATAAATCAGAATGACTTTTACACGTGAAAATAACCTCAAGAATATCTATTTTAGGAACAGTGGAGTCATCGAATCGCAGCATTGTCAGTGTGAACCAGGGGTCGGCAACCTTTTTGATACGAAGTGCCATTCAAATGCCATTCATGTTATCAGCGTGCCGAGTCCGACGATCGTGGACTATCAACCCGTTGAAGAGCTCGACGCTCGTGAACTGTCAACAGGAGGGCGGGGGAGCCTCGCTGCGGGGAAGCAGTGTGTGGACCTGTCAGGGATGCTCCGATCGAGTGGGCGGGGCCTATGGGGATCTTCCATTTAAAGTGATTTTTAAAACTCAGTTAATGCTCATTCACTGGAGCTTCCACAAACAACAACCAACAACAACAACAACAACAACAACAACAACAACACCATCATTATTACATTCAGATGAAGTACATTATTCAAGTTTACATTAACTGTGAATAATAACACGGGAGAAATGAGCGGAAGCGCTCTCTCTCTCTCTCTCCCTCTCTCTCTTGCTCTCTCTCTCTCTCTCCCCCTCTCTCTCCCTCTCCCTCTCTCTCTTGCTCTCTCTCTCTCCCCCTCTCTCTCCCTCTCCCTCTCTCTCTTGCTCTCTCTCTCTCTCCCCCTCTCTCTCCCTCTCCCTCTCTCTCTTGCTCTCTCTCTCTCTCTCCCCCCTCTCTCTCTCCCTCTCCCTCTCCCTCTCTCTCTTGCTCTCTCTCTCTCTCTTCCCCTCTCTCTCTCCATCTCCCTCTCCCTCTCTCTCTTGCTCTCGCTCTCTCTCTCTCCCCCTCTCTCTCTCTCTCGCTCTCTCGCTCTCTCTCTCTCTCGCTCTCTCGCTCTCTCGCTCTCTTTGTGAAGTGCTTTCCTCCGTGGTGAACCGATCAGCACCACGGAGGAAAGTGGCAGAAAGTCGCCTGGAGTTAAAGAGAGCGGGGCTGCGCTGCGTGCATGGCTTCCTTCTGCAGGGAACGGGGAGACGCGCTCTGGCGGTGGTCTCGTTCAGGATCCGAAAATACAATTTAAAAATGTTGCACACTTATTCCACTTGTTCCTAGTGTGCCACTGGTTACGGTGCCGCGGGCCAATGGTGGCACGCGTGCCACGGGTTGCCGACCCCTGGTGTAAACTATTCAGTCAGTAAAGCATCATGTAGCTTCAGAAACATGTTGGAAACAGCAACAACTGAAAATACTTGTTAGTGTTTTATGGTTTTAATAAACATATTTAATTATTGTATTTCAAATCACTTGTTAAAATCCTTATGGAGAAAATAAGATGCGATTCAGGTGTTTAAAGGTTTAGACTCTACATTTTAGAGGGAATTGTGCAACGAAGGAAGTGATATTTATATTTAAGGTTCAACATGGCTCTGCCACAGACAGTGAACTAAACCACAGAAGAAGAAAGTAGACTTTAGCATTAAGATGCTCAGTGAGGATCAGAGTGATATCAGCCTGATGTCTGCAGCTCAGAGTCAACACAACTCTCTTCACCTCAGAAAGGAAGTTGAAGATGGAGAACTGACCTGAGAGCCTCCAGTCTGCAGTCTGGACTCTCCAGAAGATCTCTCAGCAGCTCCACTCCTGAGTCCTGCAAATTGTTGTCACTCAGGTCCAGATCTCTCAGATGGGAGGGGTTGGACTTCAGAGCTGAGATCAGATCAGAACAGCTGATCTCTGACAACCTGCAGCTCCTCAGTCTGAATAAAGACAAATGATGGGAACATAAACATTTATATGGCAGAAAGTAAAGTTTACGTAAAACTAATATTAGTTCAGAGGACCTTCTTTATTCAGACCATTTACTAAAGAAAACATACATGTATTCAATCTTAGTGTTATGTCACGGTTTCAGTGTCGTCTGTCTGGTAATGGGTTTTGTTTTCATTTCATTTCATTTTCAAACCTTTATTTAACCAGATTGGTCCCATTGAGATCATAGATCTCTTTTTCAAGGGAGACCTGCAGCATATAGGTTCCACATGAAATATAAAACAATAAAGGACATTATACATTATATTTACAGGATACATAGTTATAGACATTTACAAGTGCCAATTTTTCATTTCAGTTTTGCTGTTCTGTTCTCCCTGTCTCTTGTTTTCCTCCTGTGTCTGATTGTCTCATTGTGTTCACCTGTTGCCCTTGTGTTTCTGCCTCCCTTGCCCAGATGTTTCTCGTCCTGTGATTACCCCTCTCTGTATTTTGTCTTCCCTGTGTTCCCCTGTCGGTTCATTGTTTGTTTTTCCTGTCTCCCTCCATGTCAGTCACGGCCAGTTTTGGTAATATATCTTCCTTGTGCTACTTTGTGTTTTATGTTATGTCATTTGCCATCAGCTTTTGGAATACAGCTCGCCTTTTGTTTATAGACCTTTTGTAGTCTGCTTTTGGGTCCTATCTTTTCTGCGATCATAACAGAATGAACCGACCAACTATGGACCCAGCGGATTTTTATAATTTTGACTTGGATCTGTTCGATCTGGATGTCTGCCTTCAGTGCTATCATACCGAGTGGAGTGGAACCTCGTCTAGAAGGGACAAAGAGGCTATCCTCAAAAAGGCACACATGGAGGTGGCCAACATGCCTTGGTTGAGGAGCTCGTTGCCTGAATGGCTCAGAGTTTATTCACGTAGCCCTGAGTGCCAGTCTCCATTTTCTGACCCTTTCTTGGGATCCCATCTGGCGTTTGGAGGTCCATGGAGCCTCCAAAAAACCTCTACAAGACGCAAGGTCAGGAAGCCAGCTCGTGCTCCAGTACCAGGCCCACACAGCCATGGTTCCGTGCTACAGTGCCGGCCCACACAGCCATGGTTCCGTGGGCCAGTGCCATCCCACACAGCCTTGGTTCCGCGTTCCGGTTCCGTGCCCACCAGCCATGGTCCCTGCTCCAGAACCGGCCCACACAGCCATGGTTCCGGCTCCAGAACCGGCCCACAAAGCCATGGTCCAGGCTTCTGTTCCGGTCCCAGCAGCCATGGTCCCAGCTCCAGTACCGGCCCCAGCAGCCATGGTTCTGGCTCTCAAGTACCGGCCTCAGCAGCCACAGTTTCGGCTCCAGTACTGGCTCTCCGGCCGACAACAACCCCCCGTGACCTGTCGGCGTACCGACCGACTCAAGTCCCTTTTCAAGTCCCCTCTCAAGTTCCTTCTCAAGTCCCCTCTCAAGTCCTCTCTCAAGTCCCTTCTCGAGTCCCCTCTCAAGTCCTCTCTCAAGTCCCTTCTCGAGTCCCCTCTCAAGTCCTTTCTCAAGTCCCCTCTCAAGTCCCTTCTCGAGTCCCTTCTCAAGTCCCTTCTCAAGTCCCTTCTCGAGTCCCTTCTCGAGTCCCCTCTCGAGTTCCTTTCCGAGTCCCTCCTCGAGTCCCCTCTCAAGTCCCTTCTCGAGTCCCCTCTCGAGTCTCTTCTCGAGTTCCCTCTCAAGTCCCCTCCCGAGTCCCTTTCCAAGTCCTTTCTCAAGTCCCTTTCCAAGTTCCTTTCCAAGTCCCTTCTCAAATCCCTTCTCATTTCCCTTCTCTAGTCCCTTCTCAAGTCCCAACCCCAAGTCCTGTCCTGTTGGGGGTCCCTCCGATACCTGTCTCGCCAGGGGTCCTGCCAACTCTATGTCCTGTCCCGTTGGGGTCCCGCCGACTACTGTTCTGCCGGGGATTCTGCTAACCCAATGTCCTGGTCCGTTGGGGGTTCCGCCGTGCGTCCTGCCAACTCCGTGTCCTTTCCTGTTGGGGGTCCCGCCGACTACTGTTCTGCCGGGGATTCTGCTAACCCAATGTCCTGGTCCGTTGGGGGTTCCGCCGTGCGTCCTGCCAACTCCGTGTCCTTTCCTGTTGGGGGTCCCGCCGACTACTGTTCTGCCGGGGGTCCTGCCAACCCCATGTCCTGTTCCGTTGGGGGTCCCGCCGTCACCTGTCTTGCCGGGGGTCCTGCCAACTCCTTGTCCTGTTTCGTTGGGGGTTCCGCTGAGGGTCCTACCAACTCCATGTCCTGTGCCATTGGGGGTCCAGCCGACACCTGTTTTGTCGGAGGTCCTGCCAACTCCACGTCCTGTTCTATTGGGGATCCAGCTGACACCTGCTCCGCCAGATTTCCTGCCAACACCAGATCCTGTCCTGTTGGGGGCCCCGCCAACACCTGCTCTGCCGCATTTTCCGCCAACACCTTGTCCTGTCCTGTTTGGGGTCCCGTCGACACCAGCCCTTTCTGAGTCGGGGGTTCCACTGACACCAGCCCATGTTCCGTCCAGGGTCCCGTCTACGCATGTCCCGCCAGGGGTCCACACTGGAGGGGTCCCATTGTTGCGTACATCGTCCTCCGGAGCTGTCCCGTCACCGCCTTCATGCCCATCCTCCGGAGCTGTCCCGTCGCCGCCTTTTTGCCCGACCTTGTGCCCGGCCTCCTGAGTTCCCCAGCGGCTTTCGCCCTCGAGCCCGGCCCCCTGAGTTCCCAGCCACGGCCTTCACCCTCGAGCCTGGCCCCCTGACTCTTCCAGCCGCTGCCTTCGCCCTCATGCCCGGCCGCCTGAGTTCGCCCCTTTTTGAACCCTGCCTTGCCCCCGGGCCGTCCGCCCGAGATTCCCACCATGAACTCTGACTTGCCCGCGGGCCTTCCGCCCGAGACCCCCTCTATGAACTCTGCCTTGCCCCCGGTCCGTCCGAGACAACCTTCTGTTCTTCTGCCTTGCCTCTGGGCTGTCGACCCGTGATTACCCCTCTCTGTATTTTGTCTTCCCTGTGTTCCCCTGTCGGTTCATTGTTTGTTTTCCTGTCTCCCTCCATGTCAGTCACGGTCAGTTTTGGTAATATATCTTCCTTCTGCTACTTTGTGTTTTATGTTATGTCATTTGCCATCAGCTTTTGGAATAAAGCTCGCCTTTTGTTTATAGACTTTTTACCTTTTTTGTAGTCTGCTTTTGGGTCCTACCATTTCCGCGATCATAACAACCAACAGTGAAAAAATAATAGTTTATTTAGGAAACAATCAACTGTTACGACAACATTTACAAACGTATGGATGTGATATATGTATGATGAAGAATCAGGTTGAATAACTAATGAAACATGAGATCTCCAGCAGTAACAGAGAGTCAGTGAACTGACCTGAGAGCCTCCAGTCTGCAGTCTGGACTCTCCAGAAGATCTCTCAGCAGCTCCACTCCCGAATCCTTCAGATCATTTTGACTCAGGTCCAGATCTCTCAGATGGGAGGGGTTGGACTTCAGTGCTGAGACCAGACCAGAACAGCTGATCTCTGACAACTTGCAGCTCCTCAGTCTGAATAAAGAAATCATGATGAGGAGAAAAATCAGTTTATAATCCAGTCAGATGTTCAGGTCTGAAATGTGTAGCTCAACATCACTGCGTCCTAATCAATGATCTTATCCCTGAATTACAGAGACTTTCATTCTGTTATTGTGGATCATCATTATATCAGCCTTCTGTTTATTATCTGTGAAAACACGTCTAAATGATGGAACATCAACATTTCTAATATTAGTTCAGAGGACCTTCTTTATTCAGACCATTTACTAAAGAAAACATACATTTACTTTAACAAAGTGAAGGATAATAGATTCTTTAGGAAACAATCAACTGTTACGACAACATTTACAAACGTATGGATGTGATATATGTATGATGAAGAATCAGGTTGAATAACTAATGAAACATGAGATCTCCCGCAGGAACAGAGAGTCAGAGAACTGACCTGAGAGTCTCCAGTCTGCAGTCTGGACTCTCCAGAAGATCTATCAGCAGCTTCACTCCTGAATCCTGCAGAGCGTTCTCACTCAGGTCCAGATGTCTCAGATGGGAGGGGTTGGACTTCAGCGCTGACACCAGAGCAGAACAGCTGATCTCTGACAAACTGCAGCCCAAGAGACTGAATAAAGCAATCATGATGTAAGTTTAGAAAACAATATTCCTGTTTGAAATAACTCCAGGTTTAATAAACTGATCGGAGCTTAAGAAGTTTAGAAAGTGGAAACTCCAAACAGGTTAAAAACTGTAAGACAGAAAAAGTGTAATCGAGCTGATAGTCCGTGTTTTTTTTTAGGGTCAATAGTTTTATTTGTTAAACCAGTAAACAGAGAGGAGACTGCAGGCTCTTTAGTTTCTGCTCTTAGTCTTACTAAATGATCATATATCTTTGGGGAGAGGGAAGGGACTCTCAGAAGATAATGAAGAACTAAAGCCCTCGCTCAATAACGCTGGCTTTATAAAGAATAACATCATCAAGGCATGTATATTAATATTTCAGTGAGACATGTCAGCCTATAGCCACAAGGCGCTGTCTGTAGTGAGGTCTGTGCTGAAGTGCTGTAATTGTCATCCTAGGTACACTTCAACGATGAGAGACAAAATGAGGGGGGAAAAATCCAGAAAATCACATTGTCTGATTTTTAAATAATTAATTTGCAAATGATGGTGGAAAATAAGTATTTGGTCAATAACAAAAGTTCATCTCAATACTTTGTTATATACCCTGTGTTGGCAATGACAGAGGTCAAACGTTTTTCTGTAAGTCTTCACAAGGTGTTCACTGTTGCTGGTACGTTGGCCCGTCCCTCCATGCAGATCTCCTCTAGAGCAGTGATGTTTTGGGGCTATCGCTGGGCAACACAGACTTTCAACTCCCTCCAAAGATTTTCTATGGGGTTGAGATCTGGAGACTGGCTAGGCCACTCCAGGACCTTGAAATGCTTCTTACGAAGCCACTCCTTCGTTGCCCGGGCGGTGTGTTTGGGATCATTGTCATGCTGAAAGACCCAGCCACGTTTCAACTTCAATGCCCTTGCTGATGGAAGGAGGTTGTCACTCAAAATCTCACGATACATGGCCCCATTCATTCTTTCCTCTACACAGATCAGTCGTCCTGGTCCCTTTGCAGAAACACAGCCCCAAACCATGATGGTCCCACCCCCATGTTTCACAGCAGGTGTTCTTTGGATGCAACTCAGCATTCTTTCTCCTCCAAACACGTCTAGTTGAGTTTTTACCAAACAGTTCTATTTTGGTTTCATCTGACCATATTACATTCTCCCAATCCTCTTCTGGATCATCTAAATGCTCTCTAGCAGACTTCAGACCAGCCTGGACGTGTACTGGCTTAAGCAGGGGGACACGTCTGGCGCTGCAGGATTTGAGTCCCTGGCGGCGTAGTATGCTACTGATGGTAGCCTTTGTTACTCTGGTCCCAGCTCTCTGCAGGTCATGGACTCGGTCCCCCGTGTGGTTCTGGATCTTTGCTCACCGTTCTTGTGATCACGTTGACCCCACGGGGTGAGGTCTTGCGTGGAGCCCCAGATCGAGGGAGATTATCAGTGGTCTTGTATGTCTTCCATTTTCTAATAATTGCTCCCACAGTTGATTTCTTCACACCAAGCTGCTTACCTGTTGCAGATTCAGTCTTCCCAGCCTGGTGCAGGTCTACAATTTAGTTTCTGGTGTCCTTTGACAGCTCTTTGGTCTTGGCCATAGTGGAGTTTGGAGTGTGACTGTTTGAGGTTGTGGACAGGTGTCTTTTATACTAATAACAAGTTCAAACAGGTGCCATTAATACAGGTAACGAGTGGAGGACAGAGGAGGCTCTTAGAGAAGAAGTTACAGGTCTGTGAGAGCCAGACATCTTGTTTGTTTGGAGGTGACCAAATACTTACTTTACCAATTCATTCATTACAAATCCTACAATGTGATTTCCTGGATTCTTCCCCCCCCCCTCTGTCTCTCATAGTTGAAGTGTACCGAGGATTAAAATTACAGGCCTCTCATCTTTTTAAGTGGGAGAACTTGCACAATTGGTGGCTGACTAAATACTTTTTTGCCCCACTGTATGTCCACTCATATGTTGATAAGAGTATTCAAAGTTGTAATCGACTGACAGCCCTAATAAATACATATTGATCTCAGCACAGAAGTTAAAGATGGTGAACTGACCTGAGAGCCTCCAGTCTGCAGTCTGGACCCTCCAGAAGATCTCTCAGCAGCTCCACTCCTGAATCGTGCAGAGCGTTGAGACTCAGGTCCAGCTCTCTCAGATGGGAGGGGTTGGACTTCACAGCTGAGATCAGATCAGAACAGCTGATCTCTGACAACCTGCAGCCTCTCAGTCTGAATAAAGAAAACATGACAACTTTGGAAAACAAAGTTCCTGTTTGAAATAACTCCAGGTTTAATAATCTGATCGGAGTCAAACAGGGTTTTAATGTCAGAGATGGAGTTGATAATCTGGAACTTTAACTTTTCTCAGATGTTTAACAACTCCTTCCTCTCCCTCACAGCTCCTCAGTACTGACAGCATCTCCACTGACTCCTGGAGCACAGAGTGAGTCTGTGGAAGCTCAAACTCTCTCCCTCACACATTCACCTTCTCTCTGTTACTCTGATCAATATGCAGTCATTAGCAAAAGTGAGAAAAATAATT
This sequence comes from Champsocephalus gunnari, assembly GCA_036324595.1. Lineage (NCBI taxonomy): Eukaryota > Metazoa > Chordata > Actinopteri > Perciformes > Channichthyidae > Champsocephalus > Champsocephalus gunnari. The sequence continues at coordinate 1,265,950 of CM070430.1, read as the reverse complement.
AAAATGTATTTGTTCATAGGAAAATTCAGAAAGTGATACATAAAACCAGATCTGTATGAACTGCAGTCATTGAACTGACCTGAGAGACTCCAGTCTGCAGTTTGGACTCCTCAGTCCAGAGCTCAGCAGCTCCACTCGTGAGTCCTTCAGATCGTTGTGACTCAGGTCCAGATCTCTCAGATGGGAGGGGTCAGACTTCAGAGCTGAGGCCACGACTTCACATTCAGTCTCTGAGAGTCCGCAGCCAGAAAGTCTATAATAACACATATATTACAACAGGTGTTAAAAAAGAGGAAACATTATATTAAACTCAAGCATTAGATTAAAACATATTTGACATGTTCTGATAGACATTTTCTGTTATTCCACGTAATATTATATAAAATAATGTATTATAATAGAGTGTAATGTGTTGTCAGTGACTTTTACCAAAGAAACAGAAATCAAATAAATCACTTAACAATATTAGAGATGTAGGTAGTTATAAGCAGAGTTGGGTGTAATAATATTACTTGTGTCGGTAACGGAGTAGTGTAACGCGCTACTTTTATAATTCAGTAATCACACTACAGTTACTAACATCGCCCCGACACGCGTTACTTCGTTACTTACTAAAATCAGTCATAATCAAACCTCAACAAGCACCTGCTAAGAACACGTGCTAACGTGAAGCTAACGCACAGCTATTTGTTGTTTGTTTATATCACGTAGTCTATTCTTCTTCTCTGTCTTCCGGTTGTTGCCTGTTTTGAATGAGGAATACACACTACCGCCGCCTGCTGGTAAGGAGAGTTATTGCCACTCACGCATGCGCAGTTCGTACGTGCTACTTGGCCGTCGGCTGAAGTCTTTGCGGTGTCTGGTTCCAGTGCGATACCCCTGTGTAACTGGCTGCTGGGTTTCCTAATAGAGAGACCCCAGTATGTTCGGGTCGGTAACAACACCTCCAGCACCATCACCTTAAACACCGGCTCCCCGCAGGGCTGCGTTCTGGGACCACTGCCTTTCACTCTGGTGACCCACGACTGCTGCTCCAGGTTCAGTACCAACCACATCATAAAGTACGCGGACGATACGACAGTGGAGGGACTCATCAGGGACAACAAGGAACAGGCCTACAGGGAGGAGGTGAAGCATCTGACAGACTGCTGTAACACCAACAACCTGATCCTGAATGTCGATATAACAAAAGAGATCATTGTCGACTTCAGGAACAAAAAGCACCGTCACCCACCACTCCACATCAACGGCACAGCAGTGAAGACTGCAGCCAGCACCAAGTTCCTGGGGTGCATATCACGAGCCGTCTGACCTGGTCCACTCACACTACATCACTATTTAAGAAGGCACGGCAGCGCCTACACTTCCTGCGCAGCTCCCCCCTCCCATCCTCACCACGTTCTACAGAGGAACCATAGAGAGCGCGCTGACCATCTCCATCTGGTCGAGAGACTGCAACGCCAAAGACTGGAAGTCTCTGCAGAGAGTGGTCAGGACAGCAGAGAAGATCATCGGAGTTTCTCTCCCTCCCATCAGAGACTCAGAAACGCTGCCTGACCCCACTCGTCCTCACCAGGCTCTGTTCTCCCTGCTGCCCTCCGGCAAGAGGCTCCGCAGCATTAAGAGCAGAACAGCAGATTCTGCAATAGCTTTTCCCCCCATGCCATCAGACTGCTGATCAGCAAGTAGACCAGTAAAGAGCACATATGTGTTATATAGTATGTCTATTTTATGTATATGTATAGTAAGTCTTTATATTTTAAACGCACACTTTATCTTTAATTTTATTAGCACCATGTCATTTAAAAGTGTTTAATGATATGCACAATTGTATTAAGTTGTTATATTGTCCTGTTCCTGTAAGCCAGTACAACGCAATTTCGTTTTAATAGTACACTCTCGTGTGTCTCGTTGAAATGACATTAAAGTCCAAGTCAATATGAAGAGAGAAACGGTTCAATTTAACCATTATTATAAATACATGGAAGTGTTGGTTTCTTTTGCTCTCAGTATTTAAACAGCAGAAATGTTGTATGTATTTGAATAATGAAACTTCTGATCCACATTAGTTTATAAAGTGAACCACATCTGGACTTACTTGGCCTTCCTGCAGTTCCTCACAGCTGGAATCAGTCTCCGTCGTCCCTCATCTGTTGTTTTGTACTTCTTCAGGTCCAACTCATCCAGAACCTCCTCTGACATCTGCAGCATGTAGGCCAGAGCAGAGCAGTGGATCTCAGAGAGTTCCTTCTCTGATCTGTTCCCTGACTTCAGGAACTCTGTGATCTCCTGATGTACCGAGAGGTCCTTCATCTCTGTCAGGCAGTGGAAGACGTTGATCATCCTTTCAGGAGAGATTTTAGAACTTCTCATCTCCTTCAGGTTGCTGATGGCTCTCTGGATGGTTTCTGGACGGATTTCTGGACGGTTGTGTGTGCGACCCAGCAGGCCTCTGACGAGTCTCTTGATTATTTTTGGACGCTTGTCTGTGCGACCCAGAAGGCCTCCTAACAGTCTCTGGTTGGACTCCAGAGAGAGGCCGTGGAGAAAGCGGACAAACAGGTCCAGGTGGCCATTTTCACTTTGGAGGGATTTCTCCATGGCTCCTTTTAGGAAGACATCCAGGGATGGGTACTCCTGATCACCGTTTTTACTGTTCTTATAGGGCCAGTCTCTCTTCAGGAAGTCCTTCAGTACCGCTGTGTCTCTGTTGGTGTAACAGTGGAACATGTAGACTGCAGCCAGGAACTCCTGAACGCTCAGATGAACAAAGCAGTAGACTGTTTTCTGGAAGATCACACTCTCTCTTTTGAAGATCTCTGTGCAAACTCCTGAGTGCACCAAGGCCTCGGTGGCACCAAGGCCACAGCGCTGCAGGTCTTCTTGGTAGAACATGAAGTCTCCTTTCTCCAGATGTTCAAACGCCAGCCTCCCCAGCTTCAGAAGAAGCTTCCTGTCAGCCTCCGTCAGCTGCTGTGGACTCGTCTCATGTCCCTCTTTATACTTCTGCTTCTTCCTCTTGGTCTGGACCAGCAGGAAGTGTGAGTACATGTCAGTGAGGGTCTGGGGCCGCTCTCCTCTCTGGTCTGTAGTCAGCATGTGGTCCAGAACTGCAGCAGTGATCCAGCAGAAGACTGGGATCAGACACATGATGTGGAGGCTCCTGGAGCTCTTGATGTGAGAGATGATTCTGCTGGACAGGTCTTCATCACTCGATCTCCTCCTGAAGTACTCCTCCTTCTGGGCGTCAGTGAAGCCTCGTACTTCTGTCACCCTGTCCACACACTCAGGAGGGATCTGATTGGCCACTGCAGGTCTGGAAGTTATCCAGACGAGAGCCGAGGGAAGCAGCCTCCCCCTGATGAGGTTAGTCAGCAGCACGTTCACTGAGGACTGCTGTGAGACATCAGACACAACCTCATTGTTTCTGAAGTCCAGAGAAAGTCTGCTTTCATCCAGGCCGTCAAAGATGAGCAGCACTTTGCAGACAGCCAGCTGCTCTGCTGTGACCTTCTGTAAGGTCGGATGGAAGACATGGAGCAGCCTGAGAAGACTGTACTGCTCAGCTTTGATCAGGTTCAGCTCCCTGAAGGAGAGCGGGATCACCAGACTGACATCTTGGTTTCCCAAACCCTCGGCCCAGTCCAGAGTGAACTTCTGCACCGAGAAGGTCTTTCCAACTCCAGCGACTCCGTTGGTCAGGACCGCTCTGATGGGAGTCTGCTGGTCCGGTAAGGCTCTAAAGATGTCCTGGCACTTGATTGGAGTGTCATGGAGGGGCTTCTTCTTGGAAGCGGCCTCCAGCTGCCTCACCTCATGCTGGGTATTAACCTCTTCACTCTGGCCTTGTGTGATGTAGAGCTCAGTGAAGATCCTGTTGAGGAGGGTTTCCCTTTGATCAGTTCCTTCAGTCACACGTTCACATCTCCTCCTCAGACTGAGCCGATGTTCATCTAGAACCTCCTGCAGACCACGTTCTGCTGGACGAGAAGGAAACATGAGAGACTCAGAAACTGCTTTTAACCTGTTAAACCCCCCATCCCCCCGGAAAAACGCATCATCTGCAGGAAACAGCGTCTGAGGGCTTCTTAATATTTAATAAACTATGAATGTTTCATATCCATGTAACAGGAAGAAACTCAGCTCACTGATAATATAAAAAATTTTAGCAAACCAAAACACAAGACTAACGCTGAGCATCTGAATTAGCCTGGAGCGAAAAAATGCTAACGCCGTTAGCACAGAACTCACGGTATAAATCCATTATTACTTATCGTAAATGCAAATCCAACCCATTGATTCGACAGGTATCTGTATCATCACTCCATGATCAGAACTCGCGACATTAGAAACAAAAACAGACATCACAACACATGGCATTAGGTAGCAAACACAATAAAGCCATATGTCTTACCTGTGTCGTAGTCTGGTCAAAAGTTGTCTTCAATGGCATTAAAACGATAAAAATGCTGCTGAAGGTTAATCCATAGGTTAATACAATGTGTCTGTGTCACTTTGAAATGATTTCTGATAATCCATCAGCAATAAACCTAGTTTTCAGTTTTCAGATTTCAGAGAGTAAGATAGGTTTCGCTTTGGGCAAACGGCGTGCGCAGAGCCCCCACTGCTCAATGGTAAAATTGGTGCGTATGTGAAAATTCATCTTCGATTCTATTGGCTCTAACGGTTCAAAAGATATGTCAATCATCAAAATCGACCAATGGGTTATAAATACATAAATATATGACGGAAGGAATATTAATATTAAATATCAAAACCTTAGCCATCAGAGACCGAACTGGACGGACCGGCCGGCCGGCTTCCATAGGTTTACGGATCGCTTGGACGCTTCGGATAACGGACTTAATATTCTGTACCTTTGGAACCTTTGGACCGTTTGTTCCTCCTCGATATGCATTGGAGTAGCCATGAGGACTCAGTGATGGACACTCATTGGCTGCAGGGCACAACAAGCTGAAAGAAGTATGCACGATTCATTCTTTCTCGTGTATTTTTGCTGGACACAGTTTGGGAAGCGTGACCACTTGTCCATTGGGGACTTTGGCTTTTGTTGTGTGTGCCTGTTTTATCTCTCACAGGCTCCGCCCTCTACTGGACTCTATGGGTACTCCCCTTGATCCTATCATGCAAGCATTCATCCACTGAGACGTTCTAGACATAGCCAGCCCCGGGGCGGGCCTACCTGAATGCGCGCGCATCTCACCGCATACAAATAATAATAATTCCTTACATTTATTATAGCGCATTTTCAATGACTCAAAGCGCTTTATATATACACACATTACACATATATCATACATGCAATGGTCAGAAACTGTGGACAATACCCACAGGAGCAAGCTCCGGCTTTACAGACGCAGCAGCGGCGGGTTTCACCCCTTGATCATTGCACCGTACACTGCGCCACACCGTCCATCTTCACGCCTCGAGGTGCTTTTACAAGTACACATTGATATCATACATGTACTGTGGACAATACCCACAGGAGCAAATCCGGGTGAAGTGTCTTGCCCAAGGACACAACGGCCTGACGCAGTGGCGGCAGGAGGGGGTTTCGAACTGGAGTTCCCCAGCACCCCCCTTGGTGATCTGATGATCGGATGCACAGACCACTGCGCCACCCGTCCCTATTATACACTCAGAAGACTATGCCCGTGCACAGAGGAAACATTCCACGTCAAAACGACATCAATCAGTGGTTGCATTTCAGGATGTTTGTCTATCTGAAATTGACGCTGAAATTGAGTTGCTGATTGGTTCAGCCAAAGGCCCTTGAACCAATCGATGTAATCAGGAGTGTGGGGGATGGACCTTATGCCCTAAAAACCATGCACGGATGGACCGTTAATGGACCATTAGGAGGATGTCCTGATGATACTCGGGACAAAACTTCAATACGTGTAAACAGATCATCAGTTGTGCAACTTGACAAGCTGTGGGAACAGCAATTTCAGACTGACTTTCCCGAATGTGGGAGAGACAACCAGAACCTTCCAGGGAAGACCAGCAGTTCTTGGATCTGGTTTCAAAATCTGCCCACCTAGTCAATGGACATTATTACAACGCACTCTTTCTTTTTGGCGTCTCTATACGCCGGGATCCGGAGTCATGGATGATCCTGCGGTCCTGTGTCCTGGATCGCGAGCGCTGGATCTTGAGTCGTGGCTGTGGTCCTGGATCATCGGTCCTGATGGATATCCTCGTGGATTCATCTTCCTATTACACACATGCATTTCCAAACATCTGGACTTCCTATGTTGCAAATGTATTATCTTTTCAATTTACACACGGTATCTATTGCACGTCTGTCTGTCCTGGGAGAGGGATCCCTCCTCTGTTGCTCTCCCTGAGGTTTCTCCATGTTCCCTTAAACTGGGTTTTCTTTTCTTTGGAAGTTTTTCCTTGTACGATGTGAGGGCCTGAGGACAGAGGGTCTAAGGACAGAGGGTCTAAGGACAGAGGGTCTAAGGACAGAGGGTGTCGTATTGTCATACTGATATTCTGTACACACTGTGAAGACCACTGAGACAAATGTAACATTTGTGATATTGGGCTATAAATAAACATTGATTGATTGATTGATTGACTCTGAACCTAAGAAGAAGATTTAAGAGAGATCCTTCCTTTCATTCTGATTATACCAACTTCATGTCTGAGATGATATCTAAAGGCTGCGCAGAGAAAGCCCCGGATCACGTCTGGGAACGTAGAGACAGCAAATTATGGTATCTACCACATCACGGAGGTTTGCATCCACAAAAGAACAAACTTCAAGCAGTGTTTGACTGTGGAGCAGCATTTGGGGGAGTTTCCCTGAATGCATGGCTCTTCCGGGGGCCGGATCTGACTGGCACCTTGCTGGGAGTTCTGTCTAGACTCCGTAAAGATCCTGTTGTCATCGCTGCAGACATCGAAGCCATGTTTCACCGAGTGAAAGGTCCAAGTGGAGACCGTGACTTCTTACGGTTCCTCTGGCGGCCTGATGGAGACTGCAGAGCCTGGTGGAATATAGAAGGACCGTGCATCTCTTCGGAGCAACCTCGTCCCCAAGCTGTGCACATGTTGCCCTTAGGAAACGCGCTGAAGACAATCTAGAACAGTTCAGCCCTCAAGCCATAAACACAAGTATGAATATCTTTTACGTAGACGACTGCCTCACTTCCACAGCTTCAGAAGAAGAGGCAACAGCCCTTTACCGTGAACTACGGGCCATGTGTTCAAAGGGAGGCTTTCTACTAACAACATGGATAAGTAACATGTGTTGGCTGCCATACCTGAAATGGAGAGAGCAAAGGAAATACAACATCTGGATTCGGACCATGACTTTAGATTTAGTTTATTAAATATTGTAAAACCATCTTGCTTCAGTATTGACTTTGTCTTTGTAAACGCATCACAGTCTATAGCCAAGCTTAGCCTCTTGGCGACTCAAACTGAACTGGAAACTGAGCCGCCACACATACCATAGCGCACCTGAGGTCATGACCTTCCCTCACATCTATGGGTTTGAAGGTGTGTCTTGGTCCTCTGTCCCTGTGTGCAGCATGAAAGCACTGGCTGAGAGGCAGAACGCTCCAGAGCTTTAAGTTCTTTGGTTTTGAATGTTTTGTTGAATGAAAGTTTTAATATGTTTTTTATCACCGACCATTTAAGAGGATATTCCTCAGAATTCTGTCGGAAGAATTTAAACGGTACAATTTAAATGTCACAACTGAAGTGGGCCAGTTGATGTTAGAATGTAATGTCACAGCTGAAGTGGGCCAGTTGAGGTTAGAATTTAAATGTCCCAACTGAAGTGGGCCAGTTGAGGTTAGAATGAAATGTCACAGCTGAAGTGGGCCAGTTGAGGTTAGAATGTAATGTAAGAAATGTAAAACTGTGAATTAAGGTTGTATATTAGAAAAGGTTTGCAGCATGATATATCTGTGTGATTGTCACATTGTAACGAGAGAAGGTAAAAGCGTGGACCATTTTCTTCAAATAAAATCGTCCCACCTTTTGGACTGGGACAACTTAAAAGACTTCTGCGCTCTCCTCTCCGGCTTCAAAGGTGAGACTGCACCCTGCCACACTCACTCTTAGGTAGGGCTACACCTCTTTACTGATATCTGAATCCTTCGGGATCGCTTCAACAGATTTAGCGCGTCGTCTGAATTGAAACAGCAGTTCATTGAACCGGTTCTTCAGGAGTCAGTAGAGGCGAGATCTTGCTGATCCAGGTGGATGCGAGTCTGGCAGTAAACGTGCATAGACTTAATAGCTTCTGTCAGGTCAACTAGTAGTAATTGCCGGAATAAATTAACAGGCGATGTTGCTGATCTCTTTTGAACCGTTAGAGCCAATAGAATCGAGGGGGTGTTCCTAAATCCATCTAAACATTACCATTGAGGAGTGAGAGCGATGCGCGCGCAGCTTGCCCAAACCGAACGCTATGTTACGCTCTATAGAAAACTACGTTTATTGCCATAAACATGATGATGGGTTATCAGTAATCATTTCAACGTGACACAGAGAGATTGGACCAACCTTCAGCGGCGTGCGTATTTCAATGCCATTGACCACGACTTTTGATCAGCAACAGCAAAGGTAAGATGTATTTGCAGTTTTGGCCCGTAAAGTGAAGTTGTGTGTCCTGGCTTTGTGAGTTATGTACAGTACTAGCTAAAAGATTGGAGCCAATTTTACCCAAAATGGTTCATTCTGACCCAAATGGATTTGTACAGGGAAGACAGGGCGTTCACAATGTAAGGAGCGTGCTCAATGTTCTCTTAATCACAGCTCACATTGTCCACTCCTCGAGCCTCAAAGGGCGGAGCAGCGAGCCCCCCAACGTCCCCCCAACGTCCCCCCTACACGGCCCCCAGACCCCATGCAGCATTCTCTGTTTGTCATCACTGGTGTCATTTCCTGGTTGTTAACAAACGCCATGGTAACACATAATCACTGATGTTCAGCTGTAACGGTGATTGACCAATCAGAGCACAGTGGGCTCATAGGGAGGGGGGGGGCAGGAGCTCCAACAAGCCGTGTAGGACAGAGAGTGAATACACAGACTATCAGAGATGCTGTGAGAAACCTATGAGAGTTTGGAACATTGAACAACATCTATTCTAGTAGAGCTCAACGATGGAACTATGACCAGTAGAAATGGCCATCTCTGAGCCAATGAGAAGTCATCCAAGAGTAGAGACCCAGCGCCCCGACGGATCTAAAGACGCTGAATGTGTTCGGCCTCTTACCTCGTACAGAGCTGGTCTGACTGGCTGTCTGCAGGCCAGCTCTGGGTCTGGATCTTCCTCCACACTGGGGACAGGAGGGGTCTCCTGATGGAGGGCGCTGCTCCCGGTATGAGGTGATGCACTGTCTGCAGAACCAGTGTCCACAGCTGGTAGAGACTGGATCCTTCAGGACGTCCTGACACAGAGCACAGCTGGTAGAGACTGGATCCTTCAGGACGTCCTGACACAGAGCACAGCTGGTAGAGACTGGATCCTTCAGGACGTCCTGACACAGAGCACAGCTGGTAGAGACTGGATCCTTCAGGACGTCCTGACACAGAGCACAGCTGGTAGAGACTGGATCCTTCAGGACGTCCTGACACAGAGCACAGCTGGTAGAGACTGGATCCTTCAGGACGTCCTGACACAGAGCACAGCTGGTGGAGACTGGATCCTTCAGGACGTCCTGACACAGAGCACAGCTGGACAGCTGCTCCTCCACGGGAACAGGACTCTTCCCTCTGTGGAGAGGAACACATCCTTTACAGCACTTTACATTAGAGGAGCTGACTCTCACCAAAGCTACAACAAGGGGGAAATTCTAGTTTAACATTTAAAAAGATCTATCTCTATATAATATATCTTAGTGATCAGTAGGGTTGGGTACCGAGAAGCGAGAACTGGTTCCGGTTCGGAACCGGTTCCAACATTTCAATTCCAACGGCATCATTTAGAAATGTCAATTTCGGTTCCGCTTTTCGATGCCTGAGGAAATGTTTCTCGTCGCTCTCCGTAAGGCAAGGCAAGATTATTTATATAGCACTTTTCAACGCAGGGCAATTCAAAGTGCTTTACAAAAAATGAAAGACATTAAGCATTAAAAAAGAAAAGCTAATAAAATAAACATTAAAAGGAAAAATACATGGATCAAAGTTACAGTGCAGTTTAAAATGTGAATAGTTCAATTGAAAGCAGCGACAGAAAGAAAAGTCTTCCTGCTGGATCTGAAAGTAGTCAGAGTTGCAGCGGACCTGCAGGTTTCTGGGAGCTGGTTCCAGATGTTTGGAGCATCATAACTAAACGCTGCTTCTCCAGGTTTAGTTCTGTCTCTGGGGACAGGAAGCTGACCAGTCCCTGAAGACCTGAGAGATCTGACTCTGGGGACAGGAAGCTGACCAGTCCCTGAAGACCTGAGAGATCTGTCTCTGGGGACAGGAAGCTGACCAGTCCCTGAAGACCTGAGAGATCTGTCTCTGGGGACAGGAAGCTGACCAGTCCCTGAAGACCTGAGAGATCTGTCTCTGGGGACAGGAAGCTGACCAGTCCCTGAAGACCTGAGAGATCTGTCTCTGGGGACAGGAAGCTGACCAGTCCCTGAAGACCTGAGAGATCTGTCTCTGGGGACAGGAAGCTGACCAGTCCCTGAAGACCTGAGAGATCTGACTCTGGGGACAGGAAGCTGACCAGTCCCTGAAGACCTGAGAGATCTGTCTCTGGGGACAGGAAGCTGACCAGTCCCTGAAGACCTGAGAGATCTGTCTCTGGGGACAGGAAGCTGACCAGTCCCTGAAGACCTGAGAGATCTGTCTCTGGGGACAGGAAGCTGACCAGTCCCTGAAGACCTGAGAGATCTGTCTCTGGGGACAGGAAGCTGACCAGTCCCTGAAGACCTGAGAGATCTGTCTCTGGGGACAGGAAGCTGACCAGTCCCTGAAGACCTGAGAGATCTGTCTCTGGGGACAGAAAGCTGACCAGTCCCTGAAGACCTGAGAGATCTGTCTCTGGGGACAGAAAGCTGACCAGTCCCTGAAGACCTGAGAGATCTGTCTCTGGGGACAGGAAGCTGACCAGTCCCTGAAGACCTGAGAGATCTGGCTCTGGGGACAGGGAGCTGACCAGTCCCTGAAGACCTGAGAGATCTGTCTCTGGGGACAGGAAGCTGACCAGTCCCTGAAGACCTGAGAGATCTGGATGGTTCATAGTTTAGCAGGAGGTCAGACATGTATTCTGGGCCTAAACCATTCAGTGCTTTATAAACCAGCAGCAGTATTTAGAAATCTATTCTTTGACACACAGGAAGCCAGTGTGAAGACTTCAGAGCAGGAGTGATGTGATCCTCTTTCTTAGTGTCAGTGAGGACTCGAGCAGCGGCGTTCTGAATCAGCTGCAGCTTCCTAACAGATGTGTTAGTGAGACCTGTGAAGACACCTTTGCAGTAGTCCAGTCTACTGAAGATAAAGGCATGGACACGTGTCTCCAGATCCTGCTGTGACATTAGTCTTTTAATCCTAGATATGTTCTTTAGGTGATAGTAGGCTGATTTAGTAACTGTTTTAATGTGACTGTTGAAACTCAGGTCAGAGTCCATGACTACACCTAGATTTCTGGCTTTATCTGTTGGTTTGAACATTGCAGACTGAAGCTCAGCGCTAACTTTTAAACGTTCTGCCTTGGCTCCAAAAACCATTACCTCAGTTTTATCTTTGTTTAATTGGAGAAAGTTCTGACACATCCAGTCATTGATTTGTTCAATGCACTTACTCAGTGTTTGAATTGGAGCATAGTCTCCTGGTGAAATTGTTACGTAAATGTGTGTGTCATCTGCATAGGTATGGTAACTTATTTTGTTGTTCTTCATTATCTGAGCCAGTGGTAGCATGTAGACGTTAAAGAGAAGAGGCCCCAAGATGGAGCCTTGAGGAACCCCACATGTCATATTTGTCAACTCAGTGTCATCCGCATAGCTATGGTAACTTATTTTGTTGTTCTTCATTATCTGAGCCAGTGGTAGCATGTAGATGTTAAAGAGAAGAGGCCCCAAGATGGAGCCTTGAGGAACCCCACATGTCATATTTGTCAACTCAGATGTGTATTTACCTATAGAAACAAAGTTGTTTCTATCCTTTAAGTAGGATTCAAACCAATTTAGAACTGTTTCCGAAAGTCCCACCCAGTTTTCCAGTCGGTCTAGTAATATGCTGTGGTCCGTAGCCTACTGTATGACTGCGGCGGAGCGGGAAATGTAGCGTTGTACCTACACTTCCTACAGCGTAACCTGAGACCAGGGCCGGCCCGTCGCACTGGCGTTATAGATGTTCGCCTAGGGCGCCAGGTCTGTGGAGGCGCTGCGCTGACAGCTCTGGGAGGGAAAACAAATGTTTTGACCGTTGGCGCTCATCCTAATTTTCAGCCTTTATGTAACAACATTCATAATTAACTAAATGTAACACCCTTTTCATCCCGGTTACAATTTTCATTTGCCCTGTGCAATGGGCGCTGGAAGTGATGAAAATGGGGGATGTTGGCTTATCTGGCACCCGCAGCTCACAGCCAAAGTGCGAGTGAGCGTGGGAGCGAGGGAGGGAGAAAGGGAGGGTGCACCGGTACGAGCTGTTGTTATTAGCATCTGGTGCTAGCTGCTCTAACGGAAGAAGAGATGTTTCTACAATGATGTGGAGGAGAGTCCTCTCCAGTCAGACTGAGACTGATAACTACAGCTCAGTGAGGTAAAGGACTCTGAGGGTTCAGATAGTTCACTTTAGTCTAAGTTATCTCAGTGGGTCTCAAACGGTTTGATCACGATGTGTGTAAACACATATTTCCAAGGCACTCCTTTATAATGATTGGGATAAAACAGGTTTGAAATCATTCCAATGTATACTATAGGACAGTAAACCAGACATATCGTTTTAAACTGGAGAGATACAAAAATATGCATAAATAAAATAGTAAAATAAAATACGTATTTGTTATTGGCTATGGGTTACTGGTTATGCTCACATACTTATTGATTATTAAAATGTCAACCGATCTTCTTCATCTGGGTGTTTAGAGTTGATCTAGTCTCTAGTCATTCTGCCTAAAGTCACCAGATTGAAGCATTTTGCTTTCAAATGTTCAAACCTTTCTTCCCGGTACGCCTGAGAGGCAGATGTTGTTTTTCTCAACAAGAACTGTTCTTTAAAAGTTGGACTATTGTAGCTTCAGTGGTTCAGGTTACAGTTACAGAGCAGTGAATATAAACTGACTGATTCATGTGAATATTACTGTAAACTAACCTGTGGAAAAGTTTCTCGAATAAATGTAATTTTTTTGGTGGAAGAAGCAAGTATCATTTGTTTACCCTGCCCCCGTTATCGAATACGAATATAACTTGACCCTCAAGTTGAAATGTGTCGCGCTGCACGAACACGCAGGTGACATGCATTTCCCTTCTTCACTTCCTTGGTGTTGGATCTGGGTCTTTGCATTGACTTCATGTAACCTCTCAAAACTCATTATATCTGCTGACGCTGAACACAACCAGCCGACCAGGTGATCACTGTTATCAACATCTTAAAAATACATATCATAAACAAGTCGTACATTAGTTAGTTTAGTCAATTCATTGAACATGTCAGAAAGAAAAAAATATAACAATAATATATATATATATATATATATATATATATATATTCTCTTTTTTCACTCAGATTAATAATTATAACAAAGTACCAACAAAAAAAAATAATAACAAAAATAATAATAATAATGTTCAGATAGTCTCTGTTCGTGTTCAACAGGGGCAAGAAGAAGCTTAAAACAACGTTTCCGGTCCTCCCCCCTCTAACATATATCTTTCTTATAAAACATTAGGTCATCGTCATAGCGACATGTTTGTCTTTTAATCTTTTCTTTTTTTTTACAAAACAATCAGAAAGAAATTACTTTTTACAAGAAATAACAACAAATGTGATTTACAGGTCCTGTTCAGAACCATTAATGATTTGACTCCTAAATAATACTTTTTCAGTGCATCGTTAGCTGTTCCACAGACTGACACCTCTTGATGAGATGCAGAAGGCATTTGTTCGTATGCAGTGTCCTCTCAACGTGTGCTTTCTCTCCGTGTGAAAAGTCCCTGGGTATTATGAGGTAACTGTTGATTTGCGGCTTTGAACATCATTTGAATAGTTTTATAGTCAACCAGGTCTTATAGTTTTAGTGTTTTTTATTTACATTCATGTTTTGAACGATATGTTTAGTTTTAAGAACTATCTATATTTGAGCCATTTGAACCCATTCAATAACACTAACAATGATAATGCAATTGCATATTGAAATATCCTTAAATAATGTTGGCTTACGCTACTCTGCGCACATGACATTATTAAAGAACAGATCTTAAAACAAAGCAGAATCCTCTTCAGGTCAGGTCACAGCGGAAGCTCTTACTTTGTGTCTGAGGGTCCGGGGTCATCTCTGAAGTCTGGAGGGTCCTCTGGAGGGTCCTCTGGAGGGTCCTCTGGAGACCGCTCACTCGTCAGAGACAGGCAGCTGGAGACTGGAGACTTGTCCTCTTCCTCATCTTTGGAATCACTCATCTTCTCCACTCCGAGAGATGAACCAGTAACACTGGACACACACACGCACACGCACACACACACACACACACACACACTTATATATGAACACGTTAGGTTCTGAAATCCAGTAGAGTAAACCGTGTGTTAGAAGCAGACCCTGGTGTTAGCCCTCACCCTGTTGTCCTCCTGCTCTGTCGAAGTGTAAAATGGCGTCTGGCAGTCTGACTTCCTGCTTCCACCTTCACGTCCTTCCTGTCTGCAGCTCCTCCCTTTGTTTCACAGCCAGCTGAACAGGTTCGTGTTCAACTCAAATCTAGTTTCATTTATACAGCAGATTTATAAAGGATGTGTGGTGGAGCCAAAGAGATGTAGATAGAATACAAATACTACAGGAGAGACACTTTACAGCAAATACTACAGCTCAGACCCTCTGTCCTCAGACCCTCTGTCCTCAGACCCTCTGTCCTTAGACCCTCTGTCTTAGACCCTCACATCGTACAAGGAAACACTTCCAGAGAAACCCCACAGTTTAAGGGAACATGGAGAAACCTCAGGAGAGCAGCAGAGGAAGATCCTCTCCAGGACGGACAGACTGCAATAGATGCCGTGTGTGAATCAAAGAGATAATACATTTCACAGCATAGAGACCGAATGTTAAGTCGCCACGACCCGAAGTCCACGACTGAATCCAGACCTCAGGATAGAGGATCCAGGACACAGGATAGAGGATCCAGGACACAGGACTACAGCAAGAGGATCAGCCTCGACTCTGGATCCCGGCGTAGATATAGATACAAAACAAGAACAACGATGTGGCTGGGTTAATGGGAACAAGAGAATACACAGACACAGACAGACGGACGGAAGAACAAGCACTCCCTTCGGATAGGCTGAGGGCAAAGGGTAGCAAGTAAGAGAGTAAGGAACAGAGGTGGAGAGGCCCCCTCAGGGAACAAGGTCCCCACTGGAGCCTTGATTGGAATTGGTGAGAGGTGAGCAGGTACGCTGTGTGTACGGTCATACCACTCCCCGTCCTGAATAAGCCACGCTGCAGCCCGTTACCCTCCTGATAAGAAAAGGCTAGAAGGCCAGAGAGAAGAAGTGGGTTTTCAGTGTTGATTTAAAAACCCCTAGGGTCTCGGCCGACCTCACACGGAGGGGCAGAGGGATCCAGAGTGTAACCCGTTATGGAACCTTCCCTGGTGGTAGTTGATCTATTATATGAATAATGAGTTTAGTATCTAAAGTCTCTAAGGTACCCCAAACTCAAAATGCACAATAAAGGGTAACTCTAATTCTAGGTTTGTTTAGGATATTGGTTTAGCAAACTCTATAAACAAGTTAAGACCTCCAGCTGACACAACGACACACAGGACCACGACTTAGGAACATAGGAAATAATTGTGTATTCTTGTATCAAAACATATAGATCAGAGAAAATACAATTACTCACAGAATGTGTCAAATAAAAATGAAATAAAATGTATTAAAATGTTTCTGATAAAGGAAGAATAAAATGCGTTCTAAATGAATCACAGATCTGTTTACAATGTTCAAAATAAAACTCCAAAGAAAAGTGTGCTTTAACCCGTCCCTACCTTCCTGTGGATCAACATCCACATTTCATCCATAGGAGACGACATCCACATATCCATAGGAGACGACATCCACATTTCATCCATAGGAGACGACATCCACATTTCATCCATAGGAGACAACATCCACATTTCATCCATAGGAGACGACATCCACACTTCATCCATAGGAGACGACATCCACATATCCATAGGAGACGACATCCACATATCATCCATAGGAGACGACATCCACATATCCATAGGAGACGACATCCAGATATCATCCATAGGAGACGACATCCACATTTCATCCATAGGAGACGACATCCACACTTCATCCATAGGAGACGACATCCACATTTCATCCATAGGAGACGACATCCACATATCCATAGGAGACGACATCCACATTTCATCCATAGGAGACGACATCCACATTTCATCCATAGGAGACGACATCCACATATCATCCATAGGAGACGACATCCACATATCCATAGGAGACGACATCCACATTTCATCCATAGGAGACGACATCCACATATCATCCATAGGAGACGACATCCACATATCCATAGGAGACGACATCCACATATCATCCATAGGAGACGACATCCACACTTTATCCATAGCAGACACAACATCCGCATTTCATCCATTGGAGACACAACATCCAGATATCATCCATAGGAGACACAACATCCACATTTCATCCATAGGAGACACAACATCCACATTTCAGCCATAGGAGACACAACATCCACATTTCATCCATAGGAGACACAACATCCACATATCATCCATAGGAGACACAACATCCACATATCCATAGGAGACGACATCCACATTTCATCCAGAGGAGACGACATCCACATATCCATAGGAGACGATATCCAGATATCATCCATAGGAGACGACATCCACATTTCATCCAGAGGAGACGACATCCACATATCCATAGGAGACGACATCCACATATCATCCATAGGAGACGACATCCACATATCATCCATAGGAGACGACATCCACATTTCATCCATAGGAGACGACATCCACATTTCATCCAGAGGAGACGACATCCACATATCCATAGGAAACGACATCCACATATCATCAATTGGAGACACAATATCCACATATCATCCATAGGAGACACAACATCCACATATCATCCATAGGAGACACAACATCCACATTTCATCCATAGCAGACACAACATCCGCATTTCATCCATTGGAGACACAACATCCACATTTCATCCATAGGAGACACAACATCCAGATATCATCCATAGGAGACGACATCCACATATCATCCATAGAAGACACAACATCCAGATATCATCCACAGGAGACACAACATCCAGATATCATCCATAGGAGACGACATCCACATATCATCCATAGAAGACACAACATCCAGATATCATCCATAGGAGACACAACATCCACATATCATCCATAGGAGACGACATCCACATATCATCCATAGGAGACACACCATCCACATATCATCCATAGGAGACACAACATCCACATATCATCAATTGGAGACACAATATCCACATATCATCCATAGGAGACACACCATCCACATATCTGGATGAAACAACTGGATAAAACTACATATCTTCAGATTGTATACATACATAAGTGTCCTACACTAATAATACAAAGTTATTATGGCTGTGTGTACCTTGTGTGCACCGCCTAGTGGTTAAAGCACGTTATTGAATTATTTTTGTTGAATAATATTATTTTTGTTGAATAATGTTATTTGATGAAAACAAATATTAAGAGTACATACTTTCATAGGGGGAAAGTAGGAGGTCTGTGATAGAAATATAGAATATAAAAAATCAAGAACATACTGTAAGTGATCTCTACAATAAAACAGTTTAGTGCAGGATGTACAAAGATATTAATATGAGGATGTGCAAAACAGACAGACTAATTAACCTTTATTAACACATGAAATAATACTTTAGGTTAAGGTCTTCTTTTAATTAAGAAAAAAGCTTTGGGGGTATCTACAGATAAATATTAAGCCTGACAAAGTACTTAACGTCTAATATATTGCTTTCCTGCAATGTTAACTATGTTGAAGCACTTATTTTAACTGATATTATACACATTAATTATACTCTTATGTATGTAAATAGTATAATAACACTAGGGGTGTAACGGTTCACAGAAGTCATGGTTCGGTCCGTACCTCGGTTTGGTTTTTTATGTTTCATGTGGAACCTATATGCTGCAGGTCTCCCTTGAAAAAGAGATCTATGATCTCAATGGGACCAATCTGGTTAAATAAAGGTTTGAAATGAAATGAAATGAAATGGGGGTCATGGTTCGGTACGGGTTCGGTACAACAAGGAAAAGCAAAACAAAGTCCCAAAAGCATTTTTGTTTAACAGTAGTGCAAGTTTTGGTATGAAAACACAGTTAAAAACAAACCACAAGCAGTAACACACACACACACTCAGATGGCCATATTATTTATAATGGCTGATGTCAAACTAAAAGGTTCAATAAGCTGTACAACTAAAAAGAATGTCTTGAACATATTTAAATAAATAATAAGAAAGTGTTTCAATCACAATCAATAAAAGGCAATACAGAACTGTAGAACATCTCCTGATGTCTAAATATAAAACAAATACAATGATAAATATAAAACAAATAAAATCTGTACCTTTAGGAGCAATGTCTAACACGTGTAATTAACGTGTGAGTGTGTGAGGCCATTACGCCTAAATAAAGGTACTCAAGCTTTACTCTATTTTCTAGTTGTTCTTCAGAAAGACGAGTTAGTCTACGTTGTCAGCAGTGAGGGCAGATCTGTTGGCGGTAACTATGGTTACCTGCCGTCGAGGAAACCCTCTCGCTGCGGACTGAGACTGACTCGGATGTGACTGAGCATGTTTGACGTGTTACCACTAGCATACCGCACCGCTGTCGAACAACGCCAACACACCGTCCTCGTCCGATCCACAACTCGCGCCCCATCATTGTTGTCGTCCACAGGGAACCCGAAATGTTCCCACACACTGATTTAAAAGAAGCAGGTGGGTTCTAGCTCCTGTGTGTTATCTGAACTCGCCATACTAACTTTTCTTCTTCATGTATTGTGTTCGTTTTGTTGTGTTTTGTTCTTGTTCTTCATTTGGTATTTACGGGCGGCTGGCTTTTAGGCGCAATGCTGCCCCCTGGATTATATATAGTGTAATGCTGCCCTGAGTGACGGACCTTTTTCCCAGTCGTAGAAAAAGGCATATTCGCCGTGTGACTGCATGTGCCGAACCGTGACGTCCGAACCGTGACGTCCGAACCGTGACGGTACGGAACGAATACGGATGCCGTTACACCCCTAATACACACACATTGATAGATGTCTTGTAATGCACTGTTGAGGAACCTGCGACCCAGGTTTTTCATTCATTGCATAACTAAACCGTAGTTGCGTAGGTAAAAACGCTAACATGGCTCACCTGTGTCTTTGTCTGGTCAAAAGTGCTCTTCAATGGCATTAAAACGATATAAAACGATGCTGAAGTTAATCCATATGTGTCTGTGTCCCTTTGAATTATTTCTGATAATCATGAGCAATAAACCTGCTTTTCCGTTTCCAGATGTCAGAGCTAGAGACAGCTTCACTCTGGAGCAAAACTCTGTGTGCGAAGCCCACACCTTTTTTTTTACCATGTGTGTGAGTGGGGAGATTCCCCTTCGATTCTATTGGCTCTAACGGTCAGAAAGAGATGTCAATCAACACAAAAAAGATTATTAATGTAACCCTTTTAGAAGATATGGTCATTTGTTCTGGGAATGTCATTTTCGAGCCTGAGACCTGAAAAACAGGCTCAGGGCTAAACAGGTTAAGAAACGTTCATAACAAACGTAACGTGGGAGAAAATACGTTTCTAGCCAAACGTAATTGAGAATGCAGTTTAGTTCTGTGGGAACTTAATTTAATCACGGGGTTCGTCAAACAGAGCACATGGTGTAGTCCAAACGATAGCTGGGGATTCTGGGTAGTGTAGTGTCTTCTGCCATCCTTTACTCCGAACAAATATTTGTTTCTCCGAATCGAAGGGGAAAAATATAAAATAATTGCACACAATTTAAACCAATCAATGTTGTGTAATTAACAAGGATAATCTGGTGTTAGTCGATGAGTAGTGCAGATATCACTGACATCAATCCACAGTAAGAGGAATACTTACTTCCTGGTGTACAATTCTCCGTTATCCAATGGGAATGGACGCTCACATTGCCTTTAAGGGCAGCCGACACAAACGAATGCCGTGCTTCCATGAGCGTCAAATCCCGCCTCAGATGGGAATACGTTGCAATCAGTTGAAAGCTATCTGCGTCCCTTTATGACGCTGGAGGAGCCTAGGAGCGACTGCACGCCACGGACACTGACCAAACGTCGCTCCTGGACGCTTATGGAGTGAGAGTGTGTTGATTCAACCGGTGCACTCGCATCTTGAACGTTTATGCCGGTGCACCGATGTGAATCTTAACATCCCTAATACACACACACATTGACATTTAACTGTTTTGCATTTCCACATTGCGTTGTCTTTGCTGCTACTCGGCTTTTATTCATGTGTGACTATGTGTATTACCGCAGTGATGACGGTGAAGCTGAATTCTGTGAGCGTGGCTGACCTGCACAAAGTGCGCCGGTTGAGCCGCTCCGTCCTGACAGAAGTGAACCAGGACCCTCCTCACTCGCTCCATGCTGAGACCTGCATTCATGTTACATTTCACAGCGTTTCAGATTCACTCATTTCACTGACAAATATTTGTATTTGAAATACACAAGGAGAAATACAAATTTATCATTTTTTAGGGATATGGAAATTGTGTAAATAGTTTGGAAGTTTAATTAAAGCCAATAATAAATATAACTATGAAATGTACTTTTACGATTGGCTTAAATGGCATTCCAAACGAAAACCAGTGTTTTTAATTTTGATTAAAGAGTGAATCAATGATGAACATTTTTTAAATTAATATAAATACATTTGACCTGTGAAACTTTTTAGATCTGAAAGCACCCGACAGGCAGATCAGGAGCCCGACGCGAAGCGGCTAGCCCATAATGGACGTAGTGTCTACAATTATTTGTATTATTTGTCAATTATTTCAATTTCTTTCCTTTTTTATTCAAACTTTTTTCTTGTTCTTTCTTTTTTTCTTTTTCAAGTTTAAACATGTATTTATATTTTTCGACTTTAGAAAATAATATTATATAATATTCCAATATGTTTTCAATTCTGAAAATATTACGCTTTTTTTTTGTATTTCCTGCCCGGGAGTTTATTTAACTAAAATGATAATACTGATTAATGATACGCTGATTTACAGACGTCTCTACTTTAAAGAGTCCTCGCTCCCACACACTCAATACTGATATTCAGCTGATGTTCTAATCCTTTACTGGTTTTACTGAAGGAAAGGAGTACTCCCGCCCACACTGCTGCTCAGTCTGCAGCGAGGACAACTATCAGTGTTGGTTTCTCCAATTACCATGAAGGCAGCATACAGACGGCATCATTTCCACACAATGATTTTTCTTAAAGAGACAGTCACCTCCTGACCTGAGAACGAGTCTGGAATTATATCAACACAAATATGTTTTTTAACAATATAATCACAGATATTAAAAAAACGTTCTAATTCAAAGATCCCCAAACGTGCATTTTGTAAATAATTTGGAATAAACGTTATTAAGTGTACAAGAAAGAGAGGAGATAAAAACACGTTGACGTCTAAAAACTCCAGATGTTTCAGATATCAGTAAAACACACAAAGGACGCACAGTTAGCATAACACAAGTGGCGGGACAAAGAGAAACAATGAAAACAAAACAGGGATTTTTTACATGTTTAATTTGACACGGAGGGGGGAGTGGTTTTAAAGACAATTAACTGAAACAATAAGATATTTTTATTAAATTCTAAAAAAATATAAAAATGTTAACGTCTTTCTTCCATTCACAGCAGGGTGCCTTCTGTTTAAATCTACCCTCGTATTTCCACTGTGTTCAGAACATTAAAACATAAGAGACAGGATTTAATATTCAGCACGCCCCCTGATCCAAAACACAGAACATCAATCAATCAATCAATCAACGTTTATTTATATAACATCAACAGGTTTAACACAGAACATCCACGATAAAGACAGTGGAGGGATTCCAGATGCATTTAAACATCAGTATTAACATTTCTACTTGAGAAAACACCAGATATATGACGTCTCTTCACCTAAACGTCTTCTTTCCAGATGTTCCTCTTCTTATCTGGCTCATCCAGCCCCTTCACGTTCCCCTTCATTCATGCATTTCAATTAAGAAAATGAAACCGAGAACATTTCAAGTGGACCTATATGCTGTGTTGGAAACGCAGGGCCATACTTAAAATACCAAACAGATCACCCGTTGCAGCCGTGCCTCACCCCTAGTTTCCACTGGGTCCGTCTGCGGCGCGTTACGGGCGCGTTACGGGTGCGTTACGGGCGCGTTACGGGCGCGTTGCGGCTGCCGTACGCAAGGATCGTGGTCACTCTAGTTACGGCTCAGAAGCGTCCCAGAAGCGTCTCGCCGCTGGGCTCCGCTCGAAATAGGATTGAAGTCTATTTTTCGACGCGACGCAGCCGTAAGGTAATGTCGGGCAGGAAGTGGAACTCTGACAGCATCCGGCCCACCCCCCAAAACCGGTTCCTTCCCCTCCCCCATCCCTCCTCTGTAGTCTTTCCAGGAGGAGAATAAAGGCCAGCGTTCTCCTTCGGTTTACAGGCAATTATATAGAATCATTATGACAACCCATCTTTGATTCATGTCGTTTTTAACTGGACTATTACAATTATTATTAATTATGTCTGTATTCTACAACACAACAAAATAGGAAATAACAACAATAAACTCGATTTAAACAGACACAAACATAAACCATTTAACTACGTAGCCTACTTACTTTCTTGTAGAAGTACAAATGTCCAGGAAATATTCCCAAGAACTGCGAGCCGGCATGCACGACGCTCCGCTTCCGTAATGCTTCTGAAACGCTCGTGAAACGCGCCCGGTTGGGTATGACGCCAGAGGAGGCCGGAGCAAAACCGCAGAGAAACGCGGATTCTGGGTCCTTAGCTTGATAGGAGGCGGAGCTAATGCCTGATCAGAATTCTACCGGAGATAAAGTTACATTCTGCCGTGATAAAACGCCATCCTGTTCTAAACCACATCAAGGATTATTTCTGGAACAGGATGGAGCTCAAAAGCGTTCTCTCTTGCGGGTTTATCTCGAGGTGAGTCCCTTACTATGTCCTGCTTTCTAAACACGCGCTCTCCAGTACAGGTTCGCTCTGTTAGCGATGCTCGCTAATGTAAACACAGACGAGTTTACGTCCAAAACACGTCAGGCATTGTTTCTGATATCAATGTTCTGTGGGTCCGCCATCCGAAATTACGTCATATCGGCAGCAAACCTGTTTTTGTTCCCCCGTTTTAAAAAGATGTGGGTATTTGTTGATGCTGCGTGAGTTCCCCGACGCACCGGGAACACATCTTTATGTATATAAGACAACAACAAGTGCATGTTGCATGATAGGTCCCCTTTAAGGTAGATATCCAGTTTTGTATCATATTGCAATGTCAATTTTTTTGGCACGATATTTAAAGATCAGAGTGAAGTTAAAACTACGGTATTTCAAAGATATTGAAATGTACATCACATGTCACACTGAGGGCAACCCCCACAGCAGCAGTTTGGGGTGAAGCGTCTCAGGGACACAACGACATGCTGACTGCAGTGGGGTTCGAACCTGTGACCCCTGATCCCAACACCAGCGCACTGTCCACTGCGCCACAGCCGCCCAATCCAGCGATTTTAAATGATGGGTTATACAGTGTTATTGAAATATTGATTTTATCAATATTTAAATATCGGAATGACAGCGAGATAGATTTGGTCTGTAACACATGGAAATGCAAGGTATATTTTAATAATAATATAATTACTTATATTTGTGGATAAAGAAATATTAGAAATATAAAATAATAAAAAGGGAAGGATATTGACTTTGTCTGCACACCACCACTCTGTGCAATGTCAATACACATCTGCTATATAACATGATTTGATTATTATTAATAATAATACTGCTGGTCACAGTATTTTACATGATGTGCGCGTCTATGTTTCCCGTAGTTAAGGACTATAAAGACCGTTGCTAAGGAGGATCAAGAGATAGAAAAAGCCGTTTTTTTTCTTCTTCGCGATCATTTTCGAGTTCATAAAATAACTTCAACTAATATTGGGAGTGGAGTCGTCAGTTTGTTTAGTATCTGGCCGTGTAATAAGCGGGAATCTGGATCAGCCTGAATTATAATAATATAACTTTAGTTTATAGCGCCTTTCAGGGGACCCGAGGTGGCTGTACAGAACAACAAACAGTCAGACAAACAAAACAAAAGGTTTCAAAAGGTGTGCTTCTCCCCATCATGACCGCCTCGCTGCACATTAGCCCTAATCTTAACGTCTCCTATCATCTTTAGGCACATATTGTGGCTCTCAGATATGTAAACAAATAGATCTTGCATTTTAGAAATCCCTCGTACCCCTCTGCTTCTTCACCCTCTCTCTCAGCACAGGTTAGCTCTGATGCTAGCATGCTAATGTAAACACAGACCATATCACTTCCAGAACACGTCTCGTTGTTTCTGACAGCAACGTTTCTGATTGGCCCGTGGGTTTAAAGCCCGCCCACATTTTAGTAATGTTGTCATGACGCAGCAAATCTGGATCAGCTCCGTTGTTCCCCGTTTTTAGAGATGTGGGTACGGAGGAGAAGAGAGAGGGGTTTGTTTCTGACACACCAGGGGGACACCGGGGACACACCGGGGGACACACGGGGGACACACCGGGGGGACACAGGGGACACACGGGGACACACCGGGGGACACCGGAGGACACACCGGGGACACATGGGGACACACCGGGACACACCGGGACATACGAAGGACACACGGGGACACGCGGGGACACACAGGGGACACACGGGGACACACCGGGGGACACCGGAGACACATGGGGACACACCGGGCACACACCGGGGACACACGGGGACACACCGGGGACACACGGACACACACCGGGACACACACACCGGGGACACACCGGGGACACATGGTGACACAAATGGACACACGGGGACACACCGGGGACACATGGGGACACACGGGGACACACACGGGGGGACACCGGGGACACACGGGGACACACCGGGGACACACGGGGGGACACCGGGGACACACCGGGGACACACCGGGGACACACGGGGACACACCGGGGACACACGGGACACACGGGGACACACGGAGATACATGGGGACACACCGGGACACACCGGGGGACACCGGGGGGACACCGGGGACACACCAGGGACACACGGGGACACACGGGGACACATGGTGACACACGGGGACACATGGTGATGTAGAAAAGACATCAGAAACTGCATTGAGCTGGTAGGAGAGCTTTAATGAGCACAGAGCTGTTACTGCCCCCCGCTCGGCTCGCCCCCCGTCCGGCCCAGCGAGGCAGCTCTCTCCATGGCTGCATTGCTGGGCCCTGCCCTCCTCGGGGCTCAGCAGCCGGCTGCTTTTGATCCGAGCGCCTCGGCGCCACAGCAGCAGGAGGCCTCCGAGGATCATCAGACCCACGCAGAGCGCCAGCAGCAGGGAGACCACCAGCAGGGCGGGGCCGGGGGCCGCCTCCTCGTCATCACTCCTGGACAGAAGGTCCTCCCTCGAGGCCGGAGAGAAGAACACCTCCGGGGGCTCGTCTTCAGAATCGCTGACGTGTTCGTCCTTCCTGCCGGAGAACCACAATCAGAATTCCTGCGCTCACAGCGGACCAGATCTCTGTTTTCAGACCTTGTGTTTACATGATAAGATACGATAAGGTAAGGTAGTAAGGTAGTAAGGTAAGGTAAGGTAAGTTAAGGTAGTAAGGTAAGGTAAGGTAAGGTAAGGTGAGGTAGGGTAGTAAGGTAAGGTAAGGTAAGGTAAGGTAATAAGGTAAGGTAAGATAAGGTAAGGTAGTAAGGTAAGGTAGTAAGGTAAGGTAAGGTGAGGTAAGGTAAGGTAAGGTAAGGTAATAAGGTAAGGTAAGATAAGGTAAGGTAGTAAGGTACGGTAGTAAGGTAAGGTAAGGTGAGGTAAGGTAAGGTAAGATAAGGTAAGGTAGTAAGGTAAGGTAAGGTGAGGTAAGCTAGTAAGGTAAGGTAACATAAGATACGATAAGGTAAGGTAAGGTAGTAAGGTAAGGTAAGGTGAGGTAAGGTAGTAAGGTAAGGTAAGATAAGATATGATAAGGTAAGGTAGTAAGGTAAGGTAAGGTGAGGTAAGGTAAGGTAGTAAGGTAAGGTAAGATAAGATATGATAAGGTAAGGTAGTAAGGTAAGGTAAGGTAAGGTAGTAAGTAAGTATTGGAGTACAAATACTTAGTTACTGTACTTAAGTACTTTGTTCTGGTATCAGTACTTTACTCCACTACTTATTTTTCTGACCACTTTTTTCTTTGATTTCTCTCATGTTGAACTCAAATACCTGTACTTTCTACTTCTCACATGTTGAACTCAAATACCTGTACTTTCTACTTCTTACATGTTGAACTCAAATACCTGAACTTTCTACTTCTTACATGTTGAACTCAAATACCTGTACTTTCTACTTCTCACATGTTGAACTCAAATACCTGTACTTTCTACTTCTTACATGTTGAACTCAAATACCTGTACTTTCTACTTCTCTCATGTTGAACTCAAATACCTGTACTTTCTACTTTTTACATGTTGAACCCAAATACCTGTACTTTCTACTTCTTACATGTTGAACTCAAATACCTGTACTTTCTACTTCTTACATGTTGAACTCAAATACCTGTACTTTCTACTTCTTACATGTTGAACTCAAATACCTGTACTTTCTACTTCTTACATGTTGAACCCAAATACCTGTACTTTCTACTTCTTACAGGTTGAACTCAAATACCTGTACTTTCTACTTCTTACATGTTGAACCCAAATACCTGTACTTTCTACTTCTCACATGTTGAACTCAAATACCTGTACTTTCTACTTCTCACATGTTGAACTCAAATACCTGTACTTTCTACTTCTCACATGTTGAACTCAAATACCTGTACTTTCTACTTCTTACATGTTGAACACAAATACCTGTACTTTCTACTTCTCACATGTTGAACCCAAATACCTGTACTTTCTACTTCTTACAGGTTGAACTCAAATACCTGTACTTTCTACTTCTTACATGTTGAACCCAAATACCTGTACTTTCTACTTCTCACATGTTGAACTCAAATACCTGTACTTTCTACTTCTCACAGGTTGAACTCAAATACCTGTACTTTCTACTTCTCACATGTTGAACTCAAATACCTGTACTTTCTACTTCTTACATGTTGAACTCAAATACCTGTACTTTCTACTTCTTACATGTTGAACACAAATACCTGTACTTTCTACTTCTCACATGTTGAACCCAAATACCTGTACTTTCTACTTCTCACATGTTGAACCCAAATACCTGTACTTTCTACTTCTTACATGTTGAACACAAATACCTGTACTTTCTACTTCTCTCATGTTGAACTCAAATACCTGTACTTTCTACTTCTTACATGTTGAACTCAAATACCTGTACTTTCTACTTCTTACACTTTGAACTCAAATACCTGTACTTTCTACTTCTCTCATGTTGAACTCAAATACCTGTACTTTCTACTTCTCTCATGTTGAACTCAAATACCTGTACTTTCTACTTCTCACATGTTGAACACAAATACCTGTACTTTCTACTTCTTACATGTTGAACACAAATACCTGTACTTTCTACTTCTTACATGTTGAACCCAAACACCTGTACTTTCTACTTCTTACATGTTGAACTCAAATACCTGTACTTTCTACTTCTCACATGTTGAACCCAAATACCTGTACTTTCTACTTCTTACATGTTGAACACAAATACCTGTACTTTCTACTTCTTACATGTTGAACCCAAACACCTGTACTTTCTACTTCTTACATGTTGAACTCAAATACCTGTACTTTCTACTTCTCACATGTTGAACTCAAATACCTGTACTTTCTACTTCTCACATGTTGAACTCAAATACCTGTACTTTCTACTTCTTACATGTTGAACCCAAACACCTGTACTTTCTACTTCTCACATGTTGAACTCAAATACCTGTACTTTCTACTTCTCACATGTTGAACTCAAATACCTGTACTTTCTACTTCTTACATGTTGAACCCAAATACCTGTACTTTCTACTTCTTACATGTTGAACACAAATACCTGTACTTTCTACTTCTTACATGTTGAACCCAAACACCTGTACTTTCTACTTCTTACATGTTGAACTCAAATACCTGTACTTTCTACTTCTCACATGTTGAACTCAAATACCTGTACTTTCTACTTCTTACACGTTGAACACAAATACCTGTACTTTCTACTTCTTACACGTTGAACCCAAATACCTGTACTTTCTACTTCTCACATGTTGAACTCAAACACCTGTACTTTCTACTTCTTACATGTTGAACTCAAATACCTGTACTTTCTACTTCTTACATGTTGAACTCAAATACCTGTACTTTCTACTTCTTACATGTTGAACTCAAATACCTGTACTTTCTACTTCTTACATGTTGAACCAAATACCTGTACTTTCTACTTCTCTCATGTTGAACCCAAACACCTGTACTTTCTACTTCTTACATCTTGAACTCAAATACCTGTACTTTCTACTTCTTACACGTTGAACTCAAATACCTGTACTTTCTACTTCTTACATGTTGAACCCAAATACCTGTACTTTCTACTTCTTACACGTTGAACTCAAATACCTGTACTTTCTACTTCTTACATGTTGAACCAAATACCTGTACTTTCTACTTCTCTCATGTTGAACCCAAACACCTGTACTTTCTACTTCTTACATCTTGAACTCAAATACCTGTACTTTCTACTTCTTACACGTTGAACTCAAATACCTGTACTTTCTACTTCTTACATGTTGAACCAAATACCTGTACTTTCTACTTCTCTCATGTTGAACCCAAACACCTGTACTTTCTACTTCTTACATCTTGAACTCAAATACCTGTACTTTCTACTTCTTACACGTTGAACTCAAATACCTGTACTTTCTACTTCTCACATGTTGAACCCAAATACCTGTACTTTCTACTTCTCACATGTTGAACTCAAATACCTGTACTTTTTACTTCTCTCATGTTGAACTCAAATACCTGTACTTTCTACTTCTTACATGTTGAACCCAAATACCTGTACTTTCTACTTCTCACATGTTGAACACAAATACCTGTACTTTCTACTTCTCACATGTTGAACACAAATACCTGTACTTTCTACTTCTCTCATGTTGAACTCAAATACCTGTACTTTCTACTTCTTACATGTTGAACTCAAATACCTGTACTTTCTACTTCTTACACGTTGAACTCAAATACCTGTACTTTCTACTTCTTACACGTTGAACTCAAATACCTGTACTTTCTACTTCTTACATGTTGAACACAAATACCTGTACTTTCTACTTCTCACATGTTGAACTCAAATACCTGTACTTTCTACTTCTTACATGTTGAACACAAATACCTGTACTTTCTACTTCTTACATGTTGAACACAAATACCTGTACTTTCTACTTTTTACACTTTGAACCGAAATAGCTGTACTTTCTAAAGAATATATATAAAAAATATTTTCCACCAGCCGCCACTCTATATGTTGTATAAACAGGATCATGACTCATTCATGAGCTGTCTGATGTCAGCACCTGATGCATTAGATATGTTTAGTTTCATGTTTGCCTGTGTTAGCCAATGCTAATGCTAGATCCTAACGAAGAACATCAGTCTGTATCGTGGGGGGGTTTACCAGGGGGTGTGAGGCTCTTCAGGATTCACTGTGAACGCGACCTCGGAGAAGATGTCCTCGAACGGCTCGTCTTCCTCGTTCTTCGTCACCTGGTCTTCCTCATTCTTCGTCACCTGGTCTTCCTCATTCTTCGTCACCTGGTCTTCCTCGTTCTTCTGGACGGGGCTGAAAGCTCGCGGAGACGAAACCGGGCTGACGATAAAGCTGGCGACGACCTCGCTGACCCTGTGGGACGTTTACAAAGAATGAAGAGGATGCAAGCGGTTCATCGTACAGCTGCTCCTTATTTAAAGGTCTCCATTAAACTTTTTTTAAGCGTATATTATATAGATATATAAAAAACATGTCTATGAAGTGTTTTGCTCAAAATACCAAATAGATCATTCTAGCCCCACCCCCCTCTATTTCAGCTGCTACTAAAGTAATGATTCTGGGTCTGTAGCGGTCAGGGTTAACCCTAAAAGAGAGTAGATCTCATCAGGAGAATTCTCCCAGCAGAAACTCAGCTAAATGCTGTCGTAATTAATATCATGTTCCAAACCACATCAAGGATTATTTCTGAAACAGTGTGGAGCTCAAACTCTTTTTCTCTCTCACCACCAGGTGAGAAAAAGTGCATTTTGCATTATAGGAGACATTTAAATAGGTCTGCTTCTCTTCTATATGTCACAGGGCGTAACTCACCCGGCCTCCCTCGCCTCGCAGCGATACTTCCCGAAGGTGTCGGCGGTGGCGATGAAGCTCAACGCGCCGTCAGCTGATCGCAGGAAGTGAATCTGAGGGAGGTTTGTGAAGCGAGAGGACGTCCAGGTCAGAGAGGAAGCCTGAGACGGCTTCACGCAGGGAAGAATCACCGCCTCGTGCACAGGAGCAAAGACCTCTGAAGTGGAGAAAGAACATCAGAATAAACAAAAAGGGAGAGCTAGCTTTAGCCGGGATGCTAGCAAAAAGCACTGCCCAAAAGTGAGCTAAAGGGAAGAGTCCTAATCCATCCACTTCCTGTCTCCTGGCCTGGAGGTCAATGGTTTGAATGTGTTTCTGGTTGTTATCCTGAAGTCAGGTTTGTGGTTAACTCAACCAGGAAAGATTTTAACTCTTTGTTCTACCACATGAAATACGTCAGAAAATACACCAGTGTCCTTGGGTCCCGTTAGCTGTTAGCTGTTAGCTTTTAGCTGTTAGCTGTTAGCTGTTAGCTGTTAGCTGTTAACTGTTAGCTTTTAGCTGTTAGCTGTTAGCTGTTAACTTTTAACTGTTATCTGTTAGCTGCTAACTGTTAGCTGTTACATTTTAGCTCTAAAGTGTTACGGCCCGTACACACGGCGGCGTGCGTTGCCGTTTCAACGCTTCTGCCCATTCACTTTGAATGGGGTGACGTCACGATTCACCGAACTGCATTGTGGGAGCAAAGCGTAGCTTCTCTCGAGGTGCTCGCTGCAAAAGTAGAGCAATGTTCTACTTTTGCCGCCTCGACGAAGGCGTCAGCCAATCAAATCCCTCGTATGTAAATCGGACAGTACAAGCAGTAGTGTGTAAACCGGGTGTATGTTGGGAGAGCCGACCGCAGTTATTTCCCATATGTCAACAAGAGGAGGAGAAAATGATGGTGGCGGTAGGGAACATACAGGGATACAAACCGGAGGAGCCAGGCATGGGGGAGGGGGCAGAGACAGGGGGGGGAGGGGGCAGAGACAGGGGGGGAAACTGGTAGGTTTTCACCTGTTTGGGGAGTTTATATCCAGTGCACTTCGTTTGAATGGACAGCTAGCAAGCATAGACAGTGTATTTAGCCAGCATGGATGTAGCATGAATGCTTTGCTTTGTATGTCCGGGGCGGGACATTCATGTGATTGGTTGTTGGTCGGGCTGCTCGCGTTGACTCCCCAAGCTCAAGACACGCCCACCGCCAAGCGGCAACGCACGCCGCCGTGTGTAGGGGCCGTTAGTGTTGTCCGATGCCTTGCTCAAGGGCACCACGGCAGGGCAGGAGGTGAACTGGGACCACTCCAATTAGCAGTCGGGAACTTGAACCAGCGACCCTACGTCTAGCTGCTAGCTGTTAAGTGTTGACTGTTAGCTGATAAATAATAATAATAATACATTGGATTTTTATAGCGCTTTTCCTAATGCGCAAAGACGCTTTACATAAAATCAGAACAGAAACAGTAGCCTACAAAGAAAACAAAAAACATAAACAGCAGTCCTTATCCAAGTGGTAGCTGTTATCTGTTAGCTGTGAGATGCTAGCTGTTAGCTGCTAAAAGTTACCTGTGTCCCGGATGGCCTCGGTTTCTCCTTGACATTGTTCTTTCACGTTTCCGTCCTCCAGGTCCTGAGCCCTGAGGGGGAAACAGCCTGTCCGTCACTGCCCAGGAACACATTACACAACACTACACAACACTAAGGTACACTACACAACACTAAGGTACACTACACAACACTAAGGTACACTACACAACACCACGCTACACCACAACACTCGTCAGTTTATTTCATTAGCCTTCTATTCTAGATCATTTCCAAATAATTAGAAGACAGTAATTTAGAAAACAGTTACAGTGAACTAGAGGGGGAAGAGGCTAGAATGATATTTTGAGCCAAACACTTCATACCTGTTCATGAGACCTATAATATATGCCTAAAAAATATAGACCTTTGAGGTCCCCGCTCTGCTCTCCAGCGTTCACGACAGTTAAATAGCA
This sequence comes from Champsocephalus gunnari, assembly GCA_036324595.1. Lineage (NCBI taxonomy): Eukaryota > Metazoa > Chordata > Actinopteri > Perciformes > Channichthyidae > Champsocephalus > Champsocephalus gunnari. Next base: position 1,233,077 of record CM070430.1, on the reverse strand, counting down.
AAACAAACAACTCTTTACATTTATAAATAGTGATAAAGGTAAAGTACATGTGTGGATGGTTGGCGTCCGGCGCTGTGCAGACGCTTCCGGTCCGGCTCCAGCCACACTGAGGGTCTCGGGCCAGAACGCACTGACTGCAGCTGCTGTGGACGGAGCAGCGAGACACCGGGACCCCCGTCACCCCCTCAGACGTCCCCACATACAGCACCCCCTGCAACAGATACTCACTTTCAGAGATGGCAAGAGTACACACATCCTTTACTCAAGTAGAAGTACAGATACTCGTGTTTAAAAATACTCTGGTGAAAGTAGAAGTACTGACTAAACTTCTTTATCAAGTCAAAGTAAAGAGGCTTTGAAGTGTCCTTCAGTAGAAAGTACCCATAGCTAGCAGCTGCTTTAAAGAGTACCTGACCTCCCTCTATATTAATAGAACAATAATGTCATTGTTAGCTAATGAATGTTTCCATGGTGACCAACGGCAACATGACAACGTTTCCATTGGTCCCTCTTCTTTAGAGAAGACCAGGAAGTGATGGATACACGGATCGTGTTCCAACCAATAGGCACGCAATGACTCTAAAGAATAATGATCACGCACCAACACACATTCAGACTAAAGGAACCAGCTGTTTGGGAAATGAGAGAAGTAGAAAGTACAGGTATTTGAGTTCAACATGTAAGAAGTAGAAAGTACAGGTATTTGAGTTCAACATGAGAGAAGTAGAAAGTACAGGTATTTGAGTTCAACATGTAAGAAGTAGAAAGTACAGGTATTTGTGTTCAACATGTAAGAAGTAGAAAGTACAGGTATTTGTGTTCAGCATGTAAGAAGTAGAAAGTACAGGTATTTGAGTTCAACATGTGAGAAGTAGAAAGTACAGGTATTTGGGTTCAAAATGTAAGAAGTAGAAAGTTCAGGTATTTGTGTTCAACATGTAAGAAGTAGAAAGTACAGGTATTTGTGTTCAACATGAGAGAAGTAGAAAGTACAGGTATTTGTGTTCAACATGTAAGAAGTAGAAAGTACAGGTATTTGGGTTCAACATGTGAGAAGTAGAAAGTACAGGTATTTGGGTTCAACATGTAAGAAGTAGAAAGTACAGGTATTTGAGTTCAACATGTAAGAAGTAGAAAGTACAGGTATTTGAGTTCAACATGTAAGAAGTAGAAAGTACAGGTATTTGAGTTCAACATGTGAGAAGGAGAAAGTACAGGTATTTGTGTTCAACATGTGAGAAGTAGAAAGTACAGGTATTTGAGTTCAACATGTTAGAAGTAGAATGTACAGGTATTTGAGTTCAACATGTGAGAAGTAGAAAGTACAGGTATTTGAGTTCAACATGTAAGAAGTAGAAAGTACAGGTATTTGAGTTCAACATGTAAGAAGTAGAAAGTACAGGTATTTGAGTTCAACATGTAAGAAGTAGAAAGTACAGGTATTTGAGTTCAACATGTGAGAAGTAGAAAGTACAGGTATTTGTGTTCAACATGTGAGAAGTAGAAAGTACAGGTATTTGAGTTCAACATGTGAGAAGTAGAAAGTACAGGTATTTGAGTTCAACATGTGAGAAGTAGAAAGTACAGGTATTTGTGTTCAACATGTAAGAAGTAGAAAGTACAGGTATTTGGGTTCAACATGTAAGAAGTAGAAAGTACAGGTATTTGAGTTCAACATGTAAGAAGTAGAAAGTACAGGTATTTGTGTTCAACATGTATGAAGTAGAAAGTACAAGTATTTGTGTTCAACATGTAAGAAGTAGAAAGTACAGGTATTAGTGTTCAACATGTAAAAAGTAGAAAGTACAGGTATTTGAGTTCAACATGTGAGAAGTAGAAAGTACAGGTATTTGAGTTCAACATGAGAGAAGTAGAAAGTACAGGTATTTGAGTTTAACATGAGAGAAGTAGAAAGTACAGGTATTTGTGTTCAACATGTAAGAAGTAGAAAGTACGGGTATTTGTGTTCAACATGAAAGAAGTACAAAGTACAGGTATTTGAGTTCAACATGAGAGAAGTAGAAAGTACAGGTATTTGAGTTTAACATGAGAGAAGTAGAAAGTACAGGTATTTGTGTTCAACATGTAAGAAGTAGAAAGTACGGGTATTTGTGTTCAACATGAAAGAAGTACAAAGTACAGGTATTTGTGTTCAACATGTAAGAAGTAGAAAGTACGGGTATTTGGGTTCAACATGTAAGAAGTAGAAAGTACAGGTATTTGAGTTCAACATGTAAGAAGTAGAAAGTACAGGTATTTGGGTTCAACATGTGACAAGTAGAAAGTACAGGTATTTGGGTTCAACATGTAAGAAGTAGAAAGTACAGGTATTTGGGTTCAAAGTGTAAGAAGTAGAAAGTACAGGTATTTGGGTTCAACATGTAAGAAGTAGAAAGTTCAGGTATTTGAGTTCAACATGTAAGAAGTAGAAAGTACAGGTATTTGAGTTCAACATGTAAGAAGTAGAAAGTACAGGTATTTGTGTTCAACATGTAAGAAGTAGAAAGTACAGGTATTTGAGTTCAACATGTAAGAAGTAGAAAGTACAGGTATTTGTGTTCAACATGTGAGAAGTAGAAAGTACAGGTATTTGAGTTTAACATGAGAGAAGTAGAAAGTACAGGTATTTGTGTTCAACATGTAAGAAGTAGAAAGTACGGGTATTTGTGTTCAACATGAAAGAAGTACAATGTACAGGTATTTGAGTTCAACATGAGAGAAGTAGAAAGTACAGGTATTTGAGTTTAACGTGAGAGAAGTAGAAAGTACAGGTATTTGAGTTCAACATGTAAGAAGTAGAAAGTACAGGTATTTGTGTTCAACATGTAAGAAGTAGAAAGTACAGGTATTTGTGTTCAACATGTAAGAAGTAGAAAGTACAGGTATTTGAGTTCAACATGTAAGAAGTAGAAAGTACAGGTATTTGTGTTCAACATGTAAGAAGTAAAAAGTACAGGTATTTGAGTTCAACATGTGAGAAGTAGAAAGTACAGGTATTTGTGTTCAACATGTAAGAAGTAGAAAGTACAGGTATTTGTGTTCAACATGTGAGAAGTAGAAAGTACAGGTATTTGTGTTCAACATGTAAGAAGTAGAAAGTACAGGTATTTGAGTTCAACATGTAAGAAGTAGAAAGTACAGGTATTTGTGTTCAACATGTAAGAAGTAGAAAGTACGGGTATTTGGGTTCAACATGTAAGAAGTAGAAAGTACAGGTATTTGAGTTCAACTTGTAAGAAGTAGAAAGTACAGGTATTTGGGTTCAACATGTGACAAGTAGAAAGTACAGGTATTTGGGTTCAACATGTAAGAAGTAGAAAGTACAGGTATTTGGGTTCAAAGTGTAAGAAGTAGAAAGTACAGGTATTTGGGTTCAACATGTAAGAAGTAGAAAGTTCAGGTATTTGAGTTCAACATGTAAGAAGTAGAAAGTACAGGTATTTGAGTTCAACATGTAAGAAGTAGAAAGTACAGGTATTTGTGTTCAACATGTAAGAAGTAGAAAGTACAGGTATTTGAGTTCAACATGTAAGAAGTAGAAAGTACAGGTATTTGTGTTCAACATGTGAGAAGTAGAAAGTACAGGTATTTGAGTTCAACATGAGAGAAGTAGAAAGTACAGGTATTTGTGTTCAACATGTAAGATGTAGAAAGTACAGGTATTTGTGTTCAACATAAAAGAAGTACAATGTACAGGTATTTGAGTTCAACGTGAGAGAAGTAGAAAGTACAGGTATTTGAGTTTAACGTGAGAGAAGTAGAAAGTACAGGTATTTGAGTTCAACATGTAAGAAGTAGAAAGTACAGGTATTTGTGTTCAACATGTAAGAAGTAGAAAGTACAGGTATTTGTGTTCAACATGTAAGAAGTAGAAAGTACAGGTATTTGAGTTCAACATGTAAGAAGTAGAAAGTACAGGTATTTGTGTTCAACATGTAAGAAGTAAAAAGTACAGGTATTTGAGTTCAACATGTGAGAAGTAGAAAGTACAGGTATTTGTGTTCAACATGTAAGAAGTAGAAAGTACAGGTATTTGTGTTCAACATGTAAGAAGTAGAAAGTACAGGTATTTGAGTTCAACATGTAAGAAGTAGAAAGTACAGGTATTTGAGTTCAACATGTAAGAAGTAGAAAGTACAGGTATTTGTGTTCAACATGTAAGAAGTAGAAAGTACGGGTATTTGGGTTCAACATGTCAGAAGTAGAAAGTACAGGTATTTGAGTTCAACTTGTAAGAAGTAGAAAGTACAGGTATTTGGGTTCAACATGTGACAAGTAGAAAGTACAGGTATTTGGGTTCAACATGTAAGAAGTAGAAAGTACAGGTATTTGAGTTCAACATGTAAGAAGTAGAAAGTACAGGTATTTGGGTTCAACATGTAAGAAGTAGAAAGTTCAGGTATTTGAGTTCAACATGTAAGAATAGAAAGTACAGGTATTTGAGTTCAACATGTAAGAAGTAGAAAGTACAGGTATTTGTGTTCAACATGTAAGAAGTAGAAAGTACAGGTATTTGAGTTCAACATGTAAGAAGTAGAAAGTACAGGTATTTGTGTTCAACATGTAAGAAGTAGAAAGTACAGGTATTTGAGTTCAACATGTAAGAAGTAGAAAGTACAGGTATTTGAGTTCAACATGTAAGAAGTAGAAAGTACAGGTATTTGAGTTCAACATGAGAGAAGTAGAAAGTACAGGTATTTGAGTTCAACATGTAAGAAGTAGAAAGTACAGGTATTTGAGTTCAACATGTAAGAAGTAGAAAGTACAGGTATTTGAGTTCAACATGTAAGAAGTAGAAAGTACAGGTATTTGTGTTCAACATGTAAGAAGTAGAAAGTACAGGTATTTGAGTTCAACATGTAAGAAGTAGAAAGTACAGGTATTTGTGTTCAACATGTAAGAAGTAGAAAGTACAGGTATTTGAGTTCAACATGTAAGAAGTAGAAAGTACAGGTATTTGAGTTCAACATGTAAGAAGTAGAAAGTACAGGTATTTGAGTTCAACATGAGAGAAGTAGAAAGTACAGGTATTTGAGTTCAACATGTAAGAAGTAGAAAGTACAGGTATTTGAGTTCAACATGTAAGAAGTAGAAAGTACAGGTATTTGTGTTCAACATGTAAGAAGTAGAAAGTACAGGTATTTGAGTTCAACATGTAAGAAGTAGAAAGTACAGGTATTTATATATATAATATAAGTGGTTTGGTCAATTGGGTTTGAAAGTGTGTCTTGGTCTTCTGTCCCTGTGTCCAGCATGAAAGCACTGGTTGAGAGGGAGAAAGCTCCAGAGCGGGTTTTCCTTGGTAAATCCTCTCAAATTAAATCCCATGGAGGAATCCCATTGGACCAGGGAGATGCTGCATTCAGGGACATACACAGAAATACAACATCCCTGCACCTCTCTATACTGCCAAAGATGGCTTAATGCAACTATAGACACATTAGCACATGGGTAAATACCATCATTACATAAAGTAAACCATAAAAAAGGACTTTAAAACCTTTTCTGAAAATCAAATTACCAAATGAGTTAATTTTGACTGTTTAGCTAAATATGTCCATCCCTCCAGATGAGTGTTGCGTACCTTTGAGGAGGAGAGGACGATGCTTTTGACGATCTGAGGCTGAGTGAAGACCTGAATCTCCTCAATCACCCGAGGTCCTCCAGCCAGCAAAGCCACTTTGTGGAGGAACCCGGACTCTGCAGGACCAGAGAGGACGAACACGGTGTATCAAAACATTTAGACAGAACAACTGATCAGAATCAGGGACAGGTTTGTTGCCAAGTAGGTTTACACCAGCGAGGAACTTGCCTTGGTGAGTGTCCTGTCTTGTAAGCATATGTTTCTGCTATTGACTGCAGTATTTTTGACTTTTTTTAGAACATGTTAGTCATCCAGAAGTTCTGTACTGTTTATCTTTGATTTAATATTTTTCATTTTATTTTTACTTTACATTTTTAGTTGTTAATTCTCTATTCCACTTTTTTAAGTATTTTAATTGTAATGAACACACTGATGATGCTTCTGTAACTAAATAATTTCCCAAAATGTGATAAATAAAGTATATATCTATCTATATTTAATATATCTATCTATGGTGCGTAGATAAACACACTAAAAGACGCACAATTTGTTCCCCCGTTTTTAGAGATGTGGGTACGGAGGAAAAGGGGCTTATTTCCTGACACTTTGTGAGTCTCCGGCACACCGGCGACACACTCCAGGGGTGGTTCTCAGGGGGGCCAACAGAGGCCAGTGCCCCCTAACGCTGACCAGGGACTCCACTCCAAAAAAAAGGTTACAATATTACGATTTCTTGGAACTAAATCAAATCAGAGACCCGGATGTACAGTGGAGATTAAACTGTTCATTACCTTATAAAAGAAAATACTAATAATATTTATGTTTTTTAATTAAATTGTAACTTAAATCTCCCAAGACAAATACCAATTACTGTATTTCATGTTTATTTTACACAATTACTTTATACTCTCATTGTCTTTTTACCCGCTCTTATTGTGCCCCTCTCATGTAATAACCGGCCCCAGCCTGCCCCTCAGTCAAATTGGTCTAGAACCGCCACTGCACATATTTATGTATAAAAGACATGCATTTTGCATGATGGGAGACCTTTAAAGTGTAGAGGCAGAGAGGAGTGTAAGGAGGGCTGAGGGTCGCCCCAGCTGTTCACCTGTCAGCAGGAACAGGATGGTGTATTGTTTGCCGTTGAGGGCCTTCGTCCTCATCGCCGCCACGCGACTGTACCGCTGATCTGAAGAAACGAGCGGAGCGCCGGCCGACTTCACGCTGCCGCTCGTCAGGAAACTCTTCTTCACTTGAGATAATTCAGAATCTGTGGCGCTGTCCAGCCCACACTGTCAGCGGGACATGGAGGGGGGGTCACACGTTAACATTATCGTAGAAATGTATCACAAGTTCAAATTCAAAGGTTTTATCATCATATGCACATGAGCTAAAGTGTAGGCATGGCAATGAAATTATTCTGACCTGAGCTCCTCCAACAATGCAACATATATCATAAAATACAAAAATAGACAATTCAAAATAAAAAATTGTGCAACAAGTCTATATACATGTAAATAGAATATGATATGTACAAGAACAGACTATGAAATGAATGACTTAAGACCAAATGAAATACGGTTTATTGCGGTGACAACTATTTATATAGGTAAGTAGATTTGGTTATAAGTAGATTGCAAGATGACTAACAGATGCATGTTTATGGAGGCACTTCACAGAGCTGGCCTGTATGGCCTGTGGGACGAAACTATCCCTGAGTCTGGAGGTTTGTGTCCGGATGCAATTTCTGTGCTTTCTCACAGTTTAAATTCACGCCTAGCGACTAAATGTTCTCAGGCAGAAGGGTGGACCATTGTCAGGAAATTATCATATTGATCTTAGATTTGTAATCACCATCTTCGCAAGTTTGGCCCGTCTGGCCAACATTTCAATGGCCTCTAAGACCTCCCCCCTTTTGTCTTTCTCCTGTATAAAGTGCTTGTTTTTCTGTAACGGGGTCAGATCTTTGAGCTGCATCAGTGGTGCAGGTCATCTGACCTTCCAGCTGGAAATAGATTGATTCTGTTAAATGCTATAGCTTTTTATTGAATAACTCAACTTTGGTTTAAGCTTGTATTTGTTATTTTCTTACCAGAAGGTACGGAGCCCCTAAAGCAGCGTTTCTCAAAGATGTGATAGGTGAGTCGCGAATGGACGCGATGAATGGGTGATTATTATTATTTTTTAAAGAAATGTCTTGGACCTCAGGCCGGAATCGAACCTTGGTCCTCGCGGGCGGTAGTGTTCTGTTACAGCCGGAGACTCGCAACGGGCGAATGCGGTGGCCGCGCTGTGAAAGTCCACCGATGCCAGAGCCAGCGGCCCACCGAAGGCAGCAGCAGCCACACACACACACACACACACACACACACACACACACACACACACACACACACACACACACACACACACACACACACACACACACACACACACACACACACACACACACACACACACACACACACACACACACACACACACGTTGCAGTCGGGAAGAAAAGCAATGTGGAGCGGCACCTCACCACTTCATAATAAAGGAGTTAACCGTGACACTTTTCGAAATCCCGTTTGTGTCCCCACTTTACAAATACGTTTATTATTATTTTTAACGCAAGCCGTCATCGCCACGGAGGAGCACACAGCCTCTGAGAGCGAGCGAGCGAGACAGAGAGAAAAGAAAGCGAGAGAGCACACCTTTATCTATTTAATATATTGTAAAGAATAAAGTAAGAAGTCATTCCAATAAGAAGGGTTGGGTTGTAACGGAATACATGTGACGGCGTTACGTGATCAGAATACAAAAATCAAGTGTATTCAGCTGGCGTTACATTTGAAAAACCAGTAATCTGATTACAGTTACTTTCGTAAACCTGAAGTGAAGACATTTTGGAATACTTATTGGAATTATTGGTGGAAAGTTTCCTCACAAAATGTAATATTCATTACCGGCAGAGCTGTGTGCACTCTGCACGGCGCTGCAGCGTATCTGTGAGCGAGAGAGAGGTGCAGCGTGTCTGTGAGGCCCCGCCCCCGCACAGAGGAGAGAGAGAGAGATGCAGCGTGTCTGTGAGGCCCCGCCCCCGCACAGAGGAGAGAGAGGTGCAGCGTGTCTGTGAGGCCCCGCCCCCGCACGCAGAGAGAGAGAGAGAGAGGTGCAGCGTGTCGGTGAGGCCCCGCCCCCGCACACAGAGGAGAGAGAGGTGCAGCGTGTCTGTGAGGCCCCGCCCCCGCACAGAGGAGAGAGAGAGGTGCAGCGTGTCTGTGAGGCCCCGCCCCCGCACAGAGGGGAGAGAGATGCAGCGTGTCTGTGAGGCCCCGCCCCCGCACAGAGGAGAGAGAGAGAGATGCAGCGTGTCTGTGAGGCCCCGCCCCCGCACGCAGAGGAGAGAGATGCAGCGTGTCTGTGAGGCCCCGCCCCCGCACAGAGGAGAGAGAGAGAGATGCAGCGTGTCTGTGAGGCCCCGCCCCCGCACAGAGGAGAGAGAGATCTCTTTTTAAATATATTGAAAGTTAGAAACGGAGATGGTTGGAGGATAAAATGTGCAAGATAACGTTTATGTAGCATTTCTTTATTGTCGAAATGATGACATTTATAACGGGATGAAATCAAAGTGAACGGCCTGCTGCTGCGGAAGGCATGGGGCAAGTGACTGGACACGTTTTAAAAGTTATTACATCGTTTCAGATAATAAATAATAATGATGATTCATTCTATTTAGGGCGCCTTTCAAAGCACCAAGGACACCTTACAACTCATCACACATCCCAAGGAAAGGTTTTAAGACGGGACACAGAACGCAGTCCGGTGATGTGTGTATGTGGTGCAGATGAGAGAGAGCTGTCAGAAGGACACCAAGACGCTGTGTTTGAGTTCTTGATAAGCCACTAAAACAGTACAATACGTGTCTTCCAAAACATACCTGTTATGGAAAAAGAAAGTATTCCAAAAGTAATCTAAAAGTAATCTGAATACGTTCGGATTACCTTCAGAGCCATGTATTCAGTATTCAGTAACTGATTACATTTACAAAGTAACCCTCCCAACCCTGAGTATAGGACAGTGAAAAAGGGGAGGGATTAGTCAAATATGCATACATAGAAAGAAAGAGTGCTAACTAGGTGACATAAGATAAGAATAAACTAGTTTAAATGATTTGTTATTGTGATCGTATTCTAAAGATGTTGGATTATTGAAAAGCTACAGCTCCCTCTCGTCTGAGTGCTGAGCGCGGTGTCCAGACATCCATCTGGTGCTCAGAGAGATGCATTTCACTTCAGCATCTAAAGTAAAGCAGGTTCAAATAATGAAATTGCTACATGTTCTTTTAGTAAACACTGAAACGGGTCCCACAGACCCAAACAGCACACAGGGGTTAAAGGTCAGCATGTAATATGTTAAAATGTGCTAAATATACACTCTGCAAAAAACTAAAAAGAGGAGTAGAAGTAGCTCACGACAGTTGAAGAGGCCGAAGTGGGGAATGGCAGAAACAGTGTGCGAACCACTCACTGCCCTAAAGGAACATGAACATCGAGAGAAAGTTCCCGGTGCGCCGAAACTAATCCGTTTTCCTGACTTCATTTCATATTTTTTTTATGTCTCTTAAACCGTCATGCCGACTTTTTTTACTTTCCTTTTTTCCCATGTCCCTTTAGGCCAGAGTTTCTCAAACCTTTTCATACCAGGGACTACTTAACCAATAAAACAATGCTCGCGGACCACCTAACCCTAACTCCACAAATATAAAAACACATCGTTTTTCTAGCACAGATTACAAATCGCCTGGAAATGGTACAACAGGTGGCAGCATGTGTGAGGAAGCTGTGGCGCTACATCATGCACCTGAAACTCAACCTCGCTCCATTGCGGAGATATTCCCGAGAGAGTGCGGAAAAGTTAAATATATTTATTTATTTTAAATATGAAATGTTACCAATATACTCACGGACCACTAGGGGGCGCTCACGGACCACCAGTGGTCCGCGGACCACACTTTGAAATGCACTGCTTCAGGGGCTCCGTAAGAAGGTAGTTAAGTGTGGAGTTTCCACCACAAACATCTTAGAACTCAGTTACATTAAAACAGAATCACTAAGAACAGAAGTGGGCCCACATCCAAACCCTGATGGACGCCGTCTCTTTGTTTTTGTCAAGGAACCACATTTAGTTAATCATCAGTTTGGATCCTGGCTTGGACTCGTGTGCCAGAACGTCCTCACCTGTCCCAGGTGGGAGTGTTTTCCCAGCAGGGAGCTCCACAGGTGTGTCTGTGTGTCGAAGGTCCGGTAGCTTCCATTAAACACCGCCTGGACGTCCTGCAGCGTAAAGACGCAAACCGCCGACTCTGCCCCCGAAGACCTGAAGCAGACGGGAGGGAGACTGAGAGGCTTCATCTCAGACACGACACGACACTTCCACGGTCAGATCAGGTCTGACATGCTCCTCGCATCACAGCAGCTCCATGCGTCAACAGACCAACACCAAGACACGTGAGACACAAACAACACACATGTACATAACCAACCCGGTATCACGGCAAGACGTGCTACCGGGTCGGACATCACAGCAGGACCAGTGAGAGAACAGGCGTCTCTCTTATTATAAGATTTAACGCTCTCTCAGATTAATCAGATGCCCTGCTGAACATAGCGGTCCAACAAGGAGGACCAACTCCAGCTGAAAATCGGTGATCCACCGCTGGCCCCGTACCACTGCGAGGTGAAGACGCCGTAGAACAGCGTCTCTGAGGAGCTGGCGCCCTCCGGTGGTGGGAGGGTGAAGACGTGCTGCAGGACGTTGAAGGGAAGCTGTTTGGGAACCTGGCAGAGCAGCGGCGCTTTGGCGAAGGACGTCCACTTATTCTGGAGAGTCCGCTGCCCCCCCACATCGTCCTGTGGAGACAACAACGCGTTATACACTCGGATCTGAACCCAGAAGAACCCGGAGCCATTTAGACTTTTGGGGAAATTATGCGGAACATGATTTAGATTTAATAATAGACCACATCGAACACATTTCTGACGAGTAACCCCCCTTAGAGATCTGAAAAGTTACGTCACATTGGGCGTTGATGTAATGCTTATTAATAACTTACTTAATGAGGGTTGTTTTTTGGTTTAAATTTGGTTTAACATTCTTTTAATTGAAGAATATACGAAGCAACATGTTACACATTTATATATCTTTAAGTGGTGTCACTCGATTCAAACACATTTTGTTCTCAAAATCCTGACTTTTTTCAGAATTCCGAGTTTTTCAAGAAATCTATTTTTTTTCTAAAAATTCTGACATTTTTCAAAATCCCGAATCCCGGGACTCAATAATAAAAAGACAAGAAAATATACAAATAAAACGATTTAAAATACAACAAAAGACCTTAAAATGTAAGACAATCTTGCTCTAATGTACATTCTCTTCCAGATATTGAAGGGACTGTTATTTTGTATTTATTGATTGTTGTGTTTTTATTTATGTCTTAATGTGTGCATATGTAAACATGTGTCTTGATTGTGTATATATAGGATATACTCATTTTCACACGTATTTTTACATATATTTATTTTTATATTCTGGATCGTGGGAAAGGTATTTCGATCTCTGTGTCCACACAAACTGAAAGATTGACAATAAAGTTGGCTTTGACTTTGACTCAGGAGGATGTGGCGTAATCTCAAAGCAGCTCCGTTGTATATATTAATGTCTTCCGTCACCTTGCAGACTTGAGCGACGCGAGCGATCCGCAGCTCGTCCACAAAGCTGAACTCTTTCCCGACTTCAGTGAAGAAGAAGAACAGCTTCCTGTCCACCGCCGCCGAGCCCACGAACGCCGGCTCTGAAACAGGAAGTACAATTATTTTATTTATTATTTTACATATTTAATAAATCAACAAAACTTTTTTTTCAGAATACATTTGTTCTCTCATATTTCGGACTTTTCCCAGATACATGAGAGCAACACATGCGTCACTTCCGGGCAAAAAGTACGGCTCCGCCCACTTTTGATCGGCGGTCGATACGCATTCTGAAGGTTTTGCCAATCCGATCAGAAATGTTTGAAACCCGTGGGTTTGTGGATCCTCAAAGAGCCCGATCACGATGGGCAAACTATTACATTCAATCATTGGAAATCGACGATCGGGCTCGATATAAGGTTCAATATAGCAACAGGCGATCGATGTCCATGGATGAGAGTAACATCTACGTCACTTTACGGCCCCGTCCACTTTTGGGGCAACCAACGCTGTCATCTGAACGGCGATCGAGCCTGAAGCCACAGAGCTCCTTTGTTCGTAGAGGAAGTTCAGAAACACTGAACTCTGGATCTGTTTTAATGTTTGAGGAGCAATGAACGACCCGGCAGCTTGTTGGCTGATACAACTATTATGTTCCGCCTCGCTCATGAGAGAAACCGCCTCGCCTACTGATTTTAATTTAACGCGAGACACCCCAGGTGAATAGGGTAATTTTTTTAACTTAAAGGTATCAGCTAGACATTTCTCCAGTTAATTGCTTACAATAAGGCAATTGTTTTTTGTATTACACGTTTTCTGAAATTGCATGTTTAAATATGCAAATTATCCATTCTCTCATTAAATATGCACATATTTTAACACATTTCAGAAATCGAAATCTGAACTTTGGATAAAGCCAGGTTCAAAATTCTTGTTTCATTTTGTAGTCATATTAGCATCTAAGGCTTTTACAGAAGGGATTTTGGATATCTCTTTTTATCACTCCATAAATCAGAAAATACTGTCAACAGCCCTAAAATATCAATTTTCACCATGTTTTTAGGTATACAATGTTGTATAATGCAAGCTATGAATGATATATGAACAAACCCTTCTGTAAAAGCCCTCATAATATTGATAGGAATATAACTGGAAGGTTTGGTGTCTCTACGTTCTACTGAAGTTGACATTTCGAACTCAGAGTAGGAGAAGAAACTCATTTTGAGAAAAGGACCTTTACAGATTGCAGTGAGGCGCTAGCTAAACCCTCCTGCTCTCTGGACGACAGCTTGCGCATCGACGTACTCCGTGAAGGTATTTCATGTTCGGGGTCATTTGTTTTTTGTATAACCTTGCTTCGTGCAAGTGACAATTGTTGTCGTCTTCTCTGTGAACGTTTTTTTCGCCGTTCTTTTGCCATTTTGAGATTTCAATTTCTAGCGGAAAGCTAACCAGGAAGTGTTTTAGCACACCACGTGACGCATCTGAACGAATCACGTTGTCAGAAATTGACACCAGCCAATGAGATTTCGTTTCTTGGTTTAAGACCCCTTTGTGCTCTCACGATTGGTTGCTGATACAAAGGAAATGACCATATCTGGATCCGATGAGATCGTGCAGGAGAGTCACAGCTTTCCAACGATATATCTGATGACATGGTGCACACAGCGGTCGCAGTACTTAATGTTACGTTAGAATGCTAACTTTTGGTGAATTTAGGAAAAATCTACAGACGCAAATAGACAAACTATAGTAAAATAAACACTTAAATGTGTATTTTGTACGTTTTTCTTCCTAAAGCCTGAAAGAAAACGTGTTATAGAATCAAAATAGCACAAAATCTCAAAATTGACCAGTACTTGAAAAACGATGTTTTGTGTCTCGCCTTAACCATATATCGAGCCCGATCGTCGATTTCCAATGATTGAATGTAATAGTTTGCCTGACCTCGTGATCGGGCTCTTCGAGGATCCACAAACCCACGGTTTTCAAAAATGTCTGATCGATTGGCTAAAACTTCAGAATGTGTATCGACCGCCGTTCGAATGACAGCTTGGTTTTCCCCCAAAAGTGTTCCGTATTTGTCGCCCGGAAGTGACGCAGGTGTTACTCATCCATACCGATTCTTTTTTTAGAATATATATTTTCTTTCCTCAGAATTCGATATTTTTCCAAGATTTTCAAGAAATCCGTTTCGTTCTCTCCATATTCTACAATTTTTCCAATTTGGGATTATTTTCAGAATCCCACATTTTTGCCCAAATTCAGGGTTTATTTCTCCAAATCCTGACTTTTTCAGAATCCTGATTTTGTTCCTCAAAATCCCAGATGTGTTCAGATCACTACTTTGTCACGTTCTTTTTTTTTCACCTTGTGAGTTGGGACTTTTTCCATTTCAATTGACACTTCAGTTTATGGGACAGCCGGATTTGTGTTCAGCTTGACATTTAAAATACGCAGAGTTTTAGAAACGGGATCAAAGAAACACAGAAGTGAGAAGTTCTTCCAGACATTGTATTTTTTGGTTTGGCCAAAAGAGGAAGTGAATTATCGCTGAAAGGAAACAGGAAGTTGAGCTGTCTGAAACCTCTCGTCTTTAAAATCAGCATTCTATTAAACCTCAACAAATCAAACTTTGAATGTATTCATTTATTATTGTTATTATAATTATTTACTAATGTAATTATTTATTTATTGTTTCAACATTACAAATATTATTATTGCTATTTTGTTATTATTATAGTTTACATTTATTTGTATATTTATTTAACTTATTAGTTTTATTATAATTTTGTTATAATAATTATAATGTGTTCTTATTATTATTATTATTATTATAATTGTTATTATTATATTTATTATTATATTTATTATTCAGAATCAGAATACCTTTATTCGTAAAGTCTACAAATATTAAAGATTAAAACAAATTAAGAAATTACACAAAATACACATCCTGTTACAGTTGTTGTTGTTGTTGTTGTTGTTGTTATTTGTGCTGCCTCTCACCCTGCAGCAGGGGGATGGAGGTGTCCTGGCTGACGTCCTGCCCCCCCCGGCTGAAGTGTCTGGAGATCTGAGCTCGTTCTCCTCTGAAGTCGGTGGTCGAGGCGGTGAAAAGCTCTCCGTCTGCGCAGAGAACCACGATACGTTGAACACGACCTCGAATCAACTTTGATCTCATGAGGCGTCTCCAAAACCTGCATCAGAGAGCCGAGGCCTGTTCCACGAGCCGGTTCCACCTGGACGTGTGTGAGTTCGCCGGTTTACCCGATCCAAAACAAAGCGCTCTCGCTAAGCGGTCCTACGACGCGGGTTATCAACTCGTTAACTCGAGCCAGGGTTTCTCCGACCGGCTGAGAGCGCGTTCGAGGGGCGGGGCTAGCAGCATTCGACCAATCACAGACATGGAGAAGCTGCTGACAGCGCAGCGTCATACTTCCTGAATGAAAAGTGAACTCTAATATCAGACACATGAAGAAGTTAAACTTTAAACATGACTCAAACACTTGATCAGGATCAAAGCCTCAGAGCTGCAGCTGCAAGGTGAACACAGCTGGAGCAGAGCAAGTGTTGGAATGCGTCCATCAGCAGGTTCATGATGTCACGGCCCGTCTCACACACCGTCTGACTCTCATCACCTCTGACTCAGAGTGTCCTCAACTCAACGTGTTGCTAAAGTAAAGCTTCTGCATCCAGTCTGTGACTCAAACACATCCAGGGTACGGTGAACAGGCTTCGCAGTACAGGCCTCGGGTCAGAGCGCGTTGGAGAGGAATCGTTCATGATGTGAATGTGTGTGAATCTTTAGGGCGTTCAGACTGACCCACGGTGAGGGCGCTGTTTCTCTGCAGCGGGCTGAACGGACAGCGTAGCTTAGCTTTCGCATCGACGAGTCCAACCAGAGAGAAGCTTTCTGCGTCCTGAAGACCAATCACAGAGTCACAGAGTCGCAGAGTCGCTGAGTCGATGAGTCGCTGAGTCGCAGAGTCGCAGAGTCGCAGAGTCGCAGAGTCGCAGAGTCGCAGAGTCGCAGAGTCGCTGAGTCGATGAGTCGCTGAGTCGATGAGTCGATGAGTCGCTGAGTCGATGAGTCGCTGAGTCGCTGAGTCGATGAGTCGATGAGTCGATGAGTCGCTGAGTCGATGAGTCGATGAGTCGCTGAGTCGATGAGTCGATGAGTCGCTGAGTCGATGAGTCGCTGAGTCGATGAGTCGCTGAGTCGATGAGTCGATGAGTCGCTGAGTCGCTGAGTCGCTGAGTCGATGAGTCGATGAGTCGCAGAGTCTATGAGTCGCTGAGTCGATGAGTTGATGAGTCGATGAGTCGCTGAGTCGATGAGTCGCTGAGTCGATGAGTCGATGAGTCGATGAGTCGCTGAGTCGATGAGTCGCTGAGTCGATGAGTCGATGAGTCGCTGAGTCGATGAGTCGCTGAGTCAGAGAAGTACTCAGATCTTGTACTTGAGTCAAAGTAGAAGTACTCAGATCTTGTACTTGAATCAAAGTAGAAGTACTCAGATCTTGTTCTTGAGTAAAAGTAGAAGTACTCAGATCTTGTACTTGAGTCAAAGTAGAAGTACTCAGATCTTGTACTTGAGTCAAAGTAGAAGTACTCAGATCTTGTACTTGAGTCAAAGTAGAAGTACTCAGATCTTGTTCTTGAGTACAAGTAGAAGTACTCAGATCTTGTACTTTAGTAAAAGTAGAAGTACTCAGATCTTGTAGTTGAGTAAAAGTAGAAGTACTCAGATCTTGTTCTTGAGTACAAGTAGAAGTACTCAGATCTTGTACTTTAGTGAAAGTAGAAGTACTCAGATCTTGTAGTTGAGTAAAAGTAGAAGTACTCAGATCTTGTTCTTGAGTACAAGTAGAAGTACTCAGATCTTGTTCTTGAGTACAAGTAGATGTACTCAGATCTTGTACTAGAGTAAAAGTAGAAGTACTCAGATCTTGTACTAGAGTAAAAGTAGAAGTACTCAGATATTGTACTTGAGTAAAAGTAGAAGTACTCAGATCTTGTAATTGAGTCAAAGTAGAAGTACTCAGATCTTGTACTTTAGTAAAAGTAGAAGTACTCAGATCTTGTACTTTAGTAAAAGTAGAAGTACTCAGATCTTGTACTTGAGTAAAAGTAGAAGTACTCAGATCTTGTACTTGAGTAAAAGTAGAAGTACTCAGATCTTGTACTAGAGTAAAAGTAGAAGTACTCAGATCTTGTAATTGAGTAAAAGTAGAAGTACTCAGATCTTGTACTTTAGTAAAAGTAGAAGTACTCAGATCTTGTTCTTGAGTACAAGTAGAAGTACTCAGATCTTGTTCTTGAGTACAAGTAGAAGTACTCAGATCTTGTTCTTGAGTACAAGTAGAAGTACTCAGATCTTGTACTTTAGTGAAAGTAGAAGTACTCAGATCTTATATTTACCTTTCCACAAATTAAAATAATACACAGTACTTGAGGAACTACACGTGGTTATTTTCCACCACCAGCGTTACTGAAGCAGAAGTGAAAGTGAGTTTCAGTGATTCACGTACGATGAAGGCGTCGTGGGGGTTGAAGGCGAAGCTGCCGCAGACGTACAGGTGAGACGAGTTCACCTGAGAGAGGACGCTCACGAAGTTAGGACAGTCCACCTGAGAGAGGACAACAGGAAGTTAGGACAGTCAACCTGAGAGAGGACAACATGAGGTTAGGACAGTCAACCTGAGAGAGGACAACATGAGGTTAGGACAGTCAACCTGAGAGAGGACGCTCACGAAGTTAGGACAGTCCACCTGAAATAGGACAACAGGAAGTAAGGATAGTCAACCTGAGAGAGGACGCTCATGAAATTAGGACAGTCCACCTGAAATAGGACAACGGGAAGTAAGGATAGTCAACCTGAGAGAGGACAACATGAGGTTAGGACAGTCCACCTGAGAGAGGACAACATGAGGTTAGGACAGTCAACCTGAGAGAGGACGCTCACGAAGTTAGGACAGTCCACCTGAGAGAGGACAACATGAGGTTAGGACAGTCAACCTAAGAGAGGACAACATGAGGTTAGGACAGTCAACCTGAGAGAGGACAACATGAGGTTAGGACAGTCAACCTGAGAGAGGACGCTCACGAAGTTAGGACAGTCCACCTGAGAGAGGACAACATGAGGTTAGGACAGTCCACCTAAGAGAGGACAACATGAGGTTAGGACAGTCAACCTGAGACTTTAAGAGACACCTGAACTTAAGGTGTTTTTATCTAAAGGAACCCTTAACTAAGACCTTAAGAGACACCTGAACTTAAGGTGTTTTTATCTAAAGGAACCCTTAACTAAGACCTTAAGGGACACCTGAACTTAAGGTGTTTTTATCTAAAGGAACCCTTAACTGAGACCTTAAGAGACACCTGAACTTAAGGTGTTTTTATCTAAAGGAACCCTTAACTGAGACTTTAAGAGACACCTGAACTTAAGGTGTTTTTATCTAAAGGAACCCTTAACTAAGACCTTAAGAGACACCTGGACTTAAGGTGTTTTTATCTAAAGGAACCCTTAACTGAGACCTTAAGAGACACCTGAACTTAAGGTGTTTTTATCTAAAGGAACCCTTAACTGAGACCTTAAGAGACACCTGAACTTAAGGTGTTTTTATCTAAAGGAACCCTTAACTAAGACTTTAAGAGACACCTGAACTTAAGGTGTTTTTATTCAAAGGAACCCTTAACTAAGACCTTAAGAGACACCTGAACTTAAGGTATTTTTATCTAAAGGAACCCTTAACTGAGACCTTAAGAGACACCTGAACTTAAGTTGTTTTTATCTAAAGGAACCCTTAACTAAGACCTTAAGAGACACCTGAACTTAAGGTGTTTTTATCTAAAGGATTAGCTGAGACCTTAAGAGACACCTGAACTTAAGGTGTTTTTATCTAAAGGAACCCTTAACTGAGACCTTAAGAGACACCTGAACTTAAGGTGTTTGTATCTAAAGGATCCCTTAACTAAGACTTTAAGAGACACCTGAACTTAAGGTGTTTTTATCTAAAGGAACCCTTAACTGAGACCTTAAGAGACACCTGAACTTAAGGTGTTTTTATCTAAAGGAACCCTTAACTAAGACTTTAAGAGACACCTGAACTTAAGGTGTTTTTATTCAAAGGAACCCTTAACTAAGACCTTAAGAGACACCTGAACTTAAGGTGTTTTTATCTAAAGGAACCCTTAACTAAGACCTTAAGAGACACCTGAACTTAAGATGTTTTTATTCAAAGGAACCCTTAACTAAGACCTTAAGAGACACCTGAACTTAAGGTGTTTTTATCTAAAGGAACCCTTAACTGAGACCTTAAGAGACACCTGAACTTAAGGTGTTTTTATCTAAAGGAACCCTTAACTAAGACCTTAAGAGACACCTGAACTTAAGGTGTTTTTATCTAAAGGAACCCTTAACTAAGACCTTAAGAGACACCTGAACTTAAGGTGTTTTTATTTAAAGGATCCCTTAACTAAGACCTTAAGAGACACCTGAACTTAAGGTGTTTTTATCTAAAGGAACCCTTAACTAAGACCTTAAGAGACACCTGAACTTAAGGTGTTTTTATTTAAAGGATCCCTTAACTAAGACCTTAAGAGACACCTGAACTTAAGGTGTTTTTATCTAAAGGAACCCTTAACTAAGACCTTAAGAGACACCTGAACTTAAGGTGTTTTTATCTAAAGGAACCCTTAACTAAGACCTTAAGAGACACCTGAACTTAAGGTGTTTTTATCTAAAGGAACCCTTAACTAAGACCTTCAGAGACACCTGAACTTAAGGGATGAATGTTGTACTTAAGATGAGAAAACAACCGGCCCTGGGTTATTCGCTCAGGGACCAGAAAGACCTGTTATATGTTTTGCAGAAGTATTTGTTGTTAAAAACGTAAATATATTATCACTTAATAAAGGTTGCAATCACCTCAGCGTCCTTCCCTTTATTCTGACACTCGGTGATTTCACTCTGAGACGGACGCCACGCCACCTGGAGACAGAAAGAGGAACACTAAACATCCATCATCACCACAAAGCATCATGGGGGATATAGTGGACAGGGCTCACCTTTCTCTTCAGGCTGATGACATCACTCCGGCTGACGTCCAATGAGAACACAGCGTCTCGAGCCCCGACGAATAGCGTGGAGCCGTCATCGCTTAGCAACAAGGTCGTGCTGTTCAAGAGGTCGGGGGAGCGGAAGAGGACCAGGGGGCGCTCTGCAGAGTCTGAACACACACACACACACACACACACACACACACACACACACACAGTTTAACAGGCAGAGATGGCAAAACTACACACATCCTTTACTAAAGTAGAAGTACAGATACTCCTGTTTAAAAATACTCTGGTGAAAGTAGAAGTACTGACTAAACTTCTTTATCAAGTCAAAGTAAAGAGGCTTTGAAGTGTCCTTAGTAGAAAGTACCCATAGCTAGCAGCCGCTTTAAAGAGTACCTGACCTCCCTTTATATCAATAGAACAATAATGTCATTGTTAGCTAATGAATGTTTCCATGGTGACCAACGGCAACATGACAACGTTTCCATTGGTCCCTCTTCTTAAAGCCCCTGTCACTCTGTCCCGAAGTTGACACCCGATGGACACACGAATATGGAATTGTGAATTTCGCACGAAGATGGCCCCGAACCACACGAAGGCAACATTTACATTACATTTAAGACGTACAACTGCAACGAAAGTCACAAAAACAATGATGTTACAGTGCTATGATACTGCACTGATATCTCCAGACTGTTCTTTACTTTCTCCGTCTTTATATGTAGAAGATATTACGTTTTCTCCGTAATGTTGGTTCCATAGCAACAACAACAACTTCCTGTCAACTCTCCTTCAAAATAATATATTATATCCTTTTCAGTTTCACAGAACACAAATCGGGTTATTTACATAATATGTTTACCTGATTTTGTTGTGCAACAAAACAACCCGATGGACACACGATAAAGGAAATGTTCAAATTCGCTCTGATCGTAGCAACATCGGGCCGTTCGTGACTGAGGGCATCTGAAGCCTTCGTATGACCGCCGGTGGAGTCTCTCAGGCTCCGGCAGCAACTTCGTGAGCGGTGGCAAAATCTTTGGCATGCCAAAAAATTGCCGAAGGACCTTGAGAAGGTTCATTTTCGTGTTGAATTTCGTGTGTCCGTGTTGCCCTTCGTAAGGCCATCGTGAGGGCATCTTGTTATCCTCGGTGCCATCGGGCATTCGCCCCGATCAGAGTGAGGGCGAATGCACCGATGCACCGATGATAACACGAAGATGACACGACTTGACAAGATGCCCTCACGAGTGCCTTACGAAGTTGCCGCTCACGAAGTTGCTGCCGGAGCCTGAGAAACTCCACCGGCGGTCATACGATGGCTTAAGATGCCCTCACGAACGGCCCGATGTTGCTACGATCACAGCGAATTTGAACATTTCCTTTAGCTTGTGTCCATCGGTTGTCAATTTCGGGACAGTGTGACAGGGGCTTTAGAGAAGACCAGGAAATGAGGGATACACGGATCGTGTTCAAATCAAAAGGCACGCAATGACTCTAAAGAATAATGATCACGCACCAACACACATTCAGACTAAAGGAACCAGCTGTTTGGAACATGAGAGAAGTAGAAAGTACAGGTATTTGAGTTCAACATGAGAGAAGTAGAAAGTACAGGTATTTGAGTTCAACATGAGAGAAGTAGAAAGTACAGGTATTTGAGTTCAACATGTGAGAAGTAGAAAGTACAGGTATTTGAGTTCAACATGAGAGAAGTAGAAAGTACAGGTATTTGAGTTCAACATGTGAGAAGTAGAAAGTACAGGTATTTGAGTTCAACATGTGAGAAGTAGAAAGTACAGCTACTTGAGTTCAACATGTAAGAAGTAGAAAGTACAGGTACTTGAGTTCAACATGTAAGAAGTAGAAAGTACAGGTATTTGAGTTCAACATGTGAGAAGTAGAAAGTACAGGTATTTGAGTTCAACATGTGAGAAGTAGAAAGTACAGGTACTTGAGTTCAACATGTAAGAAGTAGAAAGTACAGGTATTTGAGTTCAACATGTAAGAAGTAGAAAGTACAGGTATTTGAGTTCAACATGTAAGAAGTAGAAAGTACAGGTATTTGTGTTCAACATGAGAGAAGTAGAAAGTACAGGTATTTGTGTTCAACATGAGAGAAGTAGAAAGTACAGGTATTTGTGTTCAACATGAGAGAAGTAGAAAGTACAGGTATTTGAGTTCAACATGAGAGAAGTAGAAAGTACAGGTATTTGTGTTCAACATGAGAGAAGTAGAAAGTACAGGTATTTGAGTTCAACATGAGAGAAGTAGAAAGTACAGGTATTTGAGTTCAACATGTAAGAAGTAGAAAGTACAGGTACTTGAGTTCAACATGTAAGAAGTAGAAAGTACAGGTATTTGAGTTCAACATGTGAGAAGTAGAAAGTACAGGTACTTGAGTTCAACATGTAAGAAGTAGAAAGTACAGGTATTTGAGTTCAACATGTGAGAAGTAGAAAGTACAGGTATTTGAGTTCAACATGTGAGAAGTAGAAAGTACAGGTACTTGAGTTCAACATGTAAGAAGTAGAAAGTACAGGTACTTGAGTTCAACATGTAAGAAGTAGAAAGTACAGGTATTTGAGTTCAACATGTGAGAAGTAGAAAGTACAGGTATTTGAGTTCAACATGTGAGAAGTAGAAAGTACAGGTACTTGAGTTCAACATGTAAGAAGTAGAAAGTACAGGTATTTGAGTTCAACATGTAAGAAGTAGAAAGTACAGGTATTTGAGTTCAACATGTAAGAAGTAGAAAGTACAGGTATTTGTGTTCAACATGAGAGAAGTAGAAAGTACAGGTATTTGTGTTCAACATGAGAGAAGTAGAAAGTACAGGTATTTGTGTTCAACATGAGAGAAGTAGAAAGTACAGGTATTTGAGTTCAACATGAGAGAAGTAGAAAGTACAGGTATTTGTGTTCAACATGAGAGAAGTAGAAAGTACAGGTATTTGAGTTCAACATGAGAGAAGTAGAAAGTACAGGTATTTGAGTTCAACATGTGAGAAGTAGAAAGTACAGGTATTTGAGTTCAACATGTAAGAAGTAGAAAGAACAGGTATTTGTGTTCAACATGAGAGAAGTAGAAAGTACAGGTATTTGAGTTCAACATGAGAGAAGTAGAAAGTACAGGTATTTGAGTTCAACATGTAAGAAGTAGAAAGTACAGGTATTTGAGTTCAACATGTAAGAAGTAGAAAGTACAGGTATTTGAGTTCAACATGAAAGAAGTAGAAAGTACAGGTATTTGAGTTCAACATGTAAGAAGTAGAAAGTACAGGTATTTGTGTTCAACATGTGAGAAGTAGAAAGTACAGGTATTTGAGTTCAACATGTGAGAAGTAGAAAGTACAGGTATTTGAGTTCAACATGTGAGAAGTAGAAAGTACAGGTATTTGAGTTCAACATGAGAGAAGTAGAAAGTACAGGTATTTGAGTTCAACATGAGAGAAGTAGAAAGTACAGGTATTTGAGTTCAACATGAGAGAAGTAGAAAGTACAGGTATTTGAGTTCAACATGTGAGAAGTAGAAAGTACAGGTATTTGAGTTCAACATGTAAGAAGTAGAAAGTATAGGTATTTGAGTTCAATATGTAAGAAGTAGAAAGTACAGGTATTTGAGTTCAACATGTGAGAAGTAGAAAGTACAGGTATTTGAGTTCAACATGTAAGAAGTAGAAAGAACAGGTATTTGTGTTCAACATGAGAGAAGTAGAAAGTACAGGTATTTGAGTTCAACATGAGAGAAGTAGAAAGTACAGGTATTTGAGTTCAACATGTAAGAAGTAGAAAGTACAGGTATTTGAGTTCAACATGTAAGAAGTAGAAAGTACAGGTATTTGAGTTCAACATGAAAGAAGTAGAAAGTACAGGTATTTGAGTTCAACATGTAAGAAGTAGAAAGTACAGGTATTTGTGTTCAACATGTGAGAAGTAGAAAGTACAGGTATTTGAGTTCAACATGTGAGAAGTAGAAAGTACAGGTATTTGAGTTCAACATGTGAGAAGTAGAAAGTACAGGTATTTGAGTTCAACATGAGAGAAGTAGAAAGTACAGGTATTTGAGTTCAACATGAGAGAAGTAGAAAGTACAGGTATTTGAGTTCAACATGAGAGAAGTAGAAAGTACAGGTATTTGAGTTCAACATGTGAGAAGTAGAAAGTACAGGTATTTGAGTTCAACATGTAAGAAGTAGAAAGTATAGGTATTTGAGTTCAATATGTAAGAAGTAGAAAGTACAGGTATTTGAGTTCAACATGTGAGAAGTAGAAAGTACAGGTATTTGTACTGCACTACTTCCCGCCTCTGACCAGGGCTGAGGGGAATATCAGAATAGCTGACCTGTACAGTGCAACAGCAAAGCTCTAACCACATGTTGCAGGTTTTATCATGAGATCTTGAACCAGAAAAGCCTTCCCAGCATGCACCCTACCAGGAAACGCTGGATATTAATATTGTGCGGTTGTTCTCTGAGTGTACAGCGAGAACAGAGACCAGCTCAGAAGTGAGGATATGAAAACCAGCTTTCACAGGAAGTGGGTCTTTTTCTGATCTCACACGAACAGAGACGAGACGATGAGATCAAGATCAGGAAGTCGTCTCACGGTCTGAGCGATAAAAGCAGACGGTCACATTTATTCATTTCAATAAGTCACGTTACATGAAACCTGTATGTAGTCTTTGTGAAATAAGACCCTGCAACACGTGATATACACCTGAACATCAGCAGGAGAGGACTCTTTAAAGTAGAGACACTACATACTGATATACACCTGGACATCAGCAGGAGAGGACTCTTTAAAGTAGAGACACTACATACTGATATACACCTGAACATCAGCAGGAGAGGACTCTTTAAAGTAGAGACACTACATACTGATATACACCTGAACATCAGCAGGAGAGGACTCTTTAAAGTAGAGACTCTACATACTGATATACACCTGGTCATCAGCAGGAGAGGACTCTTTAAAGTAGAGACACTGCATACTGATATACACCTGGTCATCAGCAGGAGAGGACTCTTTAAAGTAGAGACACTACACGCTGATATACACCTGAACATCAGAGGAGAGGACTCTTTAAAGTAGAGACGCTACATACTGATATACACCTGAACATCAGCAGGAGAGGACTCTTTAAAGTAGAGACACTACATACTGATATACACCTGAACATCAGCAGCAGAGGACTCTTTAAAGTAGAGACACTACATACTGATATACACCTGAACATCAGCAGGAGAGGACTCTGACCCTGTCACCTTGAAGAAGGGAGTTCCACAGGGCTCTATTTTGGGGCCTTTGCTCTTTTTATTATATGTAAACAATATTTGTAATGAGATGCAATTTTCTACCTATCATATGTATGCTGATGACACTATTGTCTACTCATATGCTCCTTCTCTGGATATGGCCGTTTCCAATTTAAAATCTGATGTCATCACGCTGCAGCATGCGCTTCTTGATTCCAAACTGCTTTTGAACAGTAAGAAAACCAAAGCAATGTTAATTGTTAAATTGTTAAATGTTGTTTTTCAACTGCATGCCGTAAAAGGTTGGTCTCTGGCTTATTCCTGTCCCAGCTGGACTACGGTGACACCATTTATAGGTTTGCCTGTCCCACTGTTTGGGCCAAACTCGACCCACTCTCCCATGCTGCACTGCGTTATATATCAGATGCACCCTATAGGACTCAACATTGGAAACTGTACAGCCTAACTGGATGGTCCTCACTTAGTATGCGCCGGATGCAGCATCATAGGTGGAGTTTGACATGTGCGCTTGGGGGGGCAAACCTTTTTTACTGACGTCAGTACACAGTCCCAACTATTGCGTGGGATGCTACATACGGATACAGTAGCATTAAAGCCAGCGCTCACCGCACAATACGAACACAACTCGTCCCGTCATGCACGTCTCATCCCCGCCGTACACACACACACACACTCATATGGAAGGGGCGGTCTCTCCCCCCAACAACAGTACATTACATAACTGTAGAACTTATCATAACTGTGCACATCTTATACTTATTTGATAACTACTATATATCCCTTGGTTACTTGAACACTCTACAATATTATTAACCAGTGTCTACCTTATTAAAATATTGATATACGAAATATTTGTATTGGAACAGTTTTCGACGTAGTAATGCTGTAATATATTTCAGCCACTAGGGGGGGACAATGCCCCCCCTGCCCCCCCACAACATCCGCCTATGTGCAGCATTGATTTTTATTAATGTATAAAGCCATTTTAGGAAAGCTTCCACTGTACATATGTGCCAGATCTGCTCCAGTTTGTGACTCTTACAACCTCAGACCCAGTGCCAGGATACAGGTCCAGGTTCCTGGATACGGGTCCAGGTGCCTGGATACGGGTCCAGGCGCCAGGATACAGGTCCAGGTTCCTGGATACGGGTCCAGGTGCCTGGATACGGGTCCAGGTGCCAGGATACAGGTCCAGGTTCCTGGATACAGGTCCAGGTGCCTGGATACGGGTCCAGGTGCCTGGATACGGGTCCAGGTGCCTGGATACGGGTCCAGGTGCCTGGATACGGGTCCAGGTGCCTGGATACGGGTCCAGGCGCCTGGATACGGGTCCAGGTTCCTGGATACGGGTCCAGGTGCCTGGATACGGGTCCAGGTTCCTGGATACGGGTCCAGGCGCCTGGATACGGGTCCAGGTGCCTGGATACGGGTCCAGGTTCCTGCCGTGCGGACTGAGGCTGGAGAAAGGAGTCTTTTTTATTATGGTCCTTGGTCTTGGAACGACCTTCAATCAAACCTCAAACTGAGGGCACTCGTCTCAATAGCATGTTTTAGATTGAAGTTGTCTGAGGTCCTGACCTCCAGTTGCTCTTGCAGTAATAAGTAGTTCCTTTCTTACTGTCCTGATGGGCTCGATGTAGGGACTACTTTCCTCGTTTGCTTTCTTAGTTGTCTTTTATCTGGTTAGATAAAAGTTACATTCACACTGTGATCGCCCTCTGTCATGTGTACTACACATATACTCGATGGTAGTAGTCACACTGTGATCGCCCTCTGTATAATGTGTACTACATATACTCGATGGTAGTAGTCACACTGTGATCGCCCTCTGTCATGTGTACTACACATATACTCGATGGTAGTAGTCACACCGTGATCGCCCTCTGTAATGTGTACTACATATACTCGATGGTAGTAGCCACACTGTGATCGCCCTCTGTCATGTGTACTACACATATACTCAATGGTAGTAGTCACACCGTGATCGCCCTCTGTAATGTGTACTACATATACTCGATGGTAGTAGCCACACTGTGATCGCCCTCTGTCATGTGTACTACACATATACTGGATGGTAGTATTCACACTGTGATCGCCCTCTGTAATGTGCACGACACATATACTCGATGGTAGTATTCACACTGTGATCGCCCTCTGTCATGTGTACTACATATACTCGATGGTAGTATTCACACTGTGATCGCCCTCTGTAATGTGTACGACACATATACTCGATGGTAGTATTCACACTGTGATCGCCCTCTGTCATGTGTACTACATAAACTCGATGGTAGTAGTCACACTGTGATCGCCCTCTGTCATGTGTACTACATAAACTCGATGGTAGTAGTCACACTGTGATCGCCCTCTGTCATGTGTACTACATATACTCGATGGTAGTATTCACACCGTGATCGCCCTCTGTAATGTGTACTACATATATACTCGATGGTAGTAGTCACACTGTGATCGCCCTCTGTAATGTGTACTACACATATACTCGATGGTAGTATTCACACTGTGATCGCCCTCTGTCATGTGTACTACATATACTCGATGGTAGTATTCACACTGTGATCGCCCTCTGTCATGTGTACTACACATATACTCGATGGTAGTAGCCACACTGTGATCGCCCTCTGTCATGTGTACTACATATACTCGATGGTAGTAGCCACACTGTGATCGCCCTCTGTCATGTGTACTACACATATACTCGATGGTAGTAGTCACACTGTGATCGCCCTCTGTAATGTGTACTACACATATACTCGATGGTAGTATTCACACTGTGATCGCCCTCTGTCATGTGTACTACATATACTCGATGGTAGTAGCCACACTGTGATCGCCCTCTGTCATGTGTACTACATATACTCGATGGTAGTAGCCACACTGTGATCGCCCTCTGTCATGTGTACTACACATATACTCGATGGTAGTAGCCACACTGTGATCGCCCTCTGTCATGTGTACTACATATACTCGATGGTAGTAGCCACACTGTGATCGCCCTCTGTCATGTGTACTACATATACTCGATGGTAGTAGCCACACTGTGATCGCCCTCTGTCATGTGCACGACACATATACTCGATGGTAGTATTCACACTGTGATCGCCCTCTGTAATGTGTACTACATATACTCGATGGTAGTAGCCACACTGTGATCGCCCTCTGTCATGTGTACTACACATATACTGGATGGTAGTATTCACACTGTGATCGCCCTCTGTCATGTGCACTACATATACTCGATGGTAGTATTCACACTGTGATCGCCCTCTGTAATGTGTACTGCACATATACTCGATGGTAGTAGTCACACTGTGATCGCCCTCTGTAATGTGTACTGGACATATACTCGATGGTAGGAGTCACACTGTGATCGCCCTCTGTAATGTGTACTGCACATATACTCGATGGTAGTAGTCACACTGTGATCGCCCTCTGTCATGTGTACTACATATACTCGATGGTAGTAGTCACACTGTGATCGCCCTCTGTCATTCATCACAGGGTTCGTCACCCTGTGTACGGAGCTGTTGGTCGGCACTTCTCTTTCCTCGCTGACTGAGGGGTTTCGTGCCCGAGGGGGAGTTTCATGAGTTCATGAACACCGTATATCACACTGTTTCCACGTGTCCACATTTCTTTCCAGATTCACGACGCATGGCAGTACTTCACCTGAGTACAGATGAACTACATCTCAGAGATCGAGACTGTTCTCCGTTCTGCACGGCGTTGATCTGAACGCCTTAGTTCCTCCACAGAGTCAGATGAATACATGTGCATGTGTATAGACTAGAGAGTTAAGAGGAGCTCCACCTGTACCAGCTGCAGCTCCACCTGTACCAGCTGCAGCTCCACATGTACCAGCTGCAGCTCCACCTGTACCAGCTGCAGCTCCACATGTACCAGCTGCAGCTCCACCTGTACCAGCTGCAGCTCCACCTGTACCAGCTGCAGCTCCACATGTACCAGCTGCAGCTCCACCTGTACCAGCTGCAGCTCCACATGTACCAGCTGCAGCTCCACCTGTACCAGCTGCAGCTCCACCTGTACCAGCTGCAGCTCCACCTGTACCAGCTGCAGCCTTACAAGTGATGAACACTTTAGTGCATCAATATAAGGATGTATATTCTGCACAAAGAGAAACGTGACGAACCGTTGAGAGGAACATATAATGCAACACGTGGTCACTTCCTGTGCCAGCTTCAGTCGGAGCAGGAAGTGCTGCTGGCTCCTCACATGATATCACTTACCACAAACACTCTGAACTAGCTCTGGTTTCCGTCAGAGGGTGAGAAGAGGTGCTGCAGCTTTAAAGGAGGAGAGGACTCTTTAAAACTGATATACACCTAAACATCAGCTGGAGAGGACTCTTTAAAGTAGAGACACTACATACTGATATACACCTGAACATCAGCAGGTGAGGACTCTTTAAAGTAGATACACTACATACTGATATACACCTGAACATCAGCAGGAGAGGACTCTTTAAAGTAGAGACACTACATGCTGATATACACCTGAATATCAGCAGGAGAGGACTCTTTAAAGTAGAGACACTACATACTGATATACACCTGAACATCAGCAGGAGAGGACTCTTTAAAGTAGAGACACTACATACTGATATACACCTGAACATCAGCAGGAGAGGACTCTTTAAAGTAGAGACACTACATACTGATATACACCTGAACATCAGCAGGTGAGGACTCTTTAAAGTAGAGACACTACATACTGATATACACCTGAACATCAGCAGGAGAGGACTCTTTAAAGTAGAGACACTACATACTGATATACACCTGAACATCAGCAGGAGAGGACTCTTTAAAGTAGAGACACTACATACTGATATACACCTGAACATCAGCAGGAGAGGACTCTTTAAAGTAGAGACGCTACATACTGATATACACCTGAACATCAGCAGGAGAGGACTCTTTAAAGTAGAGACACTACATACTGATATACACCTGAACATCAGCAGGAGAGGACTCTTTAAAGTAGAGACGCTACATACTGATATACACCTGAACATCAGCAGGAGAGGACTCTTTAAAGTAGAGACGCTACATACTGATATACACCTGAACATCAGCAGGAGAGGACTCTTTAAAGTAGAGACGCTACATACTGATATACACCTGAACATCAGCAGGAGAGGACTCTTTAAAGTAGAGACACTACATACTGATATACACCTGAACATCAGCAGGAGAGGACTCTTTAAAGTAGAGACGCTACATACTGATATACACCTGAACATCAGCAGGAGAGGACTCTTTAAAGTAGAGACACTACATACTGATATACACCTGAACATCAGCAGGAGAGGACTCTTTAAAGTAGAGACGCTACATACTGATATACACCTGAACATCAGCAGGAGAGGACTCTTTAAAGTAGAGACACTACATACTGATATACACCTGAACATCAGCAGGAGAGGACTCTTTAAAGTAGAGACGCTCCATACTGATATACACCTGAACATCAGCAGGAGAGGACTCTTTAAAGTAGAGACACTACATACTGATATACACCTGAACATCAGCAGGAGAGGACTCTTTAAAGTAGAGACACTACATACTGATATACACCTGAACATCAGCAGGAGAGGACTCTTTAAAGTAGAGACACTACATACTGATATAC
Source organism: Champsocephalus gunnari (assembly GCA_036324595.1). Taxonomy (NCBI): domain Eukaryota; kingdom Metazoa; phylum Chordata; class Actinopteri; order Perciformes; family Channichthyidae; genus Champsocephalus; species Champsocephalus gunnari. The sequence goes on along the minus strand of CM070430.1, from coordinate 1,201,737 downwards.
ACCTGAACATCAGCAGGAGAGGACTCTTTAAAGTAGAGACGCTACATACTGATATACACCTGAACATCAGCAGGAGAGGACTCTTTAAAGTAGAGACACTACATACTGATATACACCTGAACATCAGCAGGAGAGGACTCTTTAAAGTAGAGACGCTACATACTGATATACACCTGAACATCAGCAGGAGAGGACTCTTTAAAGTAGAGACACTACATACTGATATACACCTGAACATCAGCAGGAGAGGACTCTTTAAAGTAGAGACACTACATACTGATATACACCTGAACACCAGCAGGAGAGGACTCTTTAAAGTAGAGACACTACATACTGATATACACCTGAACATCAGCAGGAGAGGACTCTTTAAAGTAGAGACACTACATACTGATATACACCTGAACATCAGCAGGAGAGGACTCTTTAAAGTAGAGACACTACATACTGATATACACCTGAACATCAGCAGGAGAGGACTCTTTAAAGTAGAGACACTACATACTGATATACACCTGAACATCAGCAGGAGAGGACTCTTTAAAGTAGAGACACTACATACTGATATACACCTGAACACCAGCAGGAGAGGACTCTTTAAAGTAGAGACACTACATACTGATATACACCTGAACATCAGCAGGAGAGGACTCTTTAAAGTAGAGACACTACATACTGATATACACCTGAACATCAGCAGGAGAGGACTCTTTAAAGTAGAGACACTACATACTGATATACACCTGAACATCAGCAGGAGAGGGCTCTTTAAAGTAGAGACACTACATACTGATATACACCTGAACATCAGCAGCAGAGGACTCTTTAAAGTAGAGACACTACATACTGATATACACCTGAACATCAGCAGGAGAGGACTCTTTAAAGTGGAGACACTACATACTGATATACACCTGAACATCAGCAGGAGAGGACTCTTTAAAGTAGAGACACTACATACTGATATACACCTGAACATCAGCAGGTGAGGACTCTTTAAAGTAGATACACTACATACTGATATACACCTGAACATCAGCAGGAGAGGACTCTTTAAAGTAGAGACACTACATGCTGATATACACCTGAATATCAGCAGGAGAGGACTCTTTAAAGTAGAGACACTACATACTGATATACACCTGAACATCAGCAGGAGAGGACTCTTTAAAGTAGAGACACTACATACTGATATACACCTGAACATCAGCAGGAGAGGACTCTTTAAAGTAGAGACACTACATACTGATATACACCTGAACATCAGCAGGAGAGGACTCTTTAAAGTAGAGACACTACATACTGATATACACCTGAACATCAGCAGGAGAGGACTCTTTAAAGTAGAGACACTACATACTGATATACACCTGGACATCAGCAGGAGAGGACTCTTTAAAGTAGAGACACTACATACTGATATACACCTGAACACCAGCAGGAGAGGACTCTTTAAAGTAGAGACACTACATACTGATATACACCTGAACATCAGCAGGAGAGGACTCTTTAAAGTAGAGACACTACATACTGATATACACCTGAACATCAGCAGGAGAGGACTCTTTAAAGTAGAGACACTACATACTGATATACACCTGAACATCAGCAGGAGAGGACTCTTTAAAGTAGAGACACTACATACTGATATACACCTGAACATCAGCAGGAGAGGACTCTTTAAAGTAGAGACACTACATACTGATATACACCTGAACACCAGCAGGAGAGGACTCTTTAAAGTAGAGACACTACATACTGATATACACCTGAACATCAGCAGGAGAGGACTCTTTAAAGTAGAGACACTACATACTGATATACACCTGAACATCAGCAGGAGAGGACTCTTTAAAGTAGAGACACTACATACTGATATACACCTGAACATCAGCAGGAGAGGGCTCTTTAAAGTAGAGACACTACATACTGATATACACCTGAACATCAGCAGCAGAGGACTCTTTAAAGTAGAGACACTACATACTGATATACACCTGAACATCAGCAGGAGAGGACTCTTTAAAGTGGAGACACTACATACTGATATACACCTGAACATCAGCAGGAGAGGACTCTTTAAAGTAGAGACACTACATACTGATATACACCTGAACATCAGCAGGAGAGGACTCTTTAAAGTAGAGACGCTCCATACTGATATACACCTGAACATCAGCAGGAGAGGACTCTTTAAAGTAGAGACACTACATACTGATATACACCTGAACATCAGCAGGAGAGGACTCTTTAAAGTAGAGACACTACATACTGATATACACCTGAACATCAGCAGGAGAGGACTCTTTAAAGTAGAGACACTACATACTGATATACACCTGAACATCAGCAGGAGAGGACTCTTTAAAGTAGAGACGCTACATACTGATATACACCTGAACATCAGCAGGAGAGGACTCTTTAAAGTAGAGACACTACATACTGATATACACCTGAACATCAGCAGGAGAGGACTCTTTAAAGTAGAGACGCTACATACTGATATACACCTGAACATCAGCAGGAGAGGACTCTTTAAAGTAGAGACACTACATACTGATATACACCTGAACATCAGCAGGAGAGGACTCTTTAAAGTAGAGACACTACATACTGATATACACCTGAACACCAGCAGGAGAGGACTCTTTAAAGTAGAGACACTACATACTGATATACACCTGAACATCAGCAGGAGAGGACTCTTTAAAGTAGAGACACTACATACTGATATACACCTGAACATCAGCAGGAGAGGACTCTTTAAAGTAGAGACACTACATACTGATATACACCTGAACATCAGCAGGAGAGGACTCTTTAAAGTAGAGACACTACATACTGATATACACCTGAACATCAGCAGGAGAGGACTCTTTAAAGTAGAGACACTACATACTGATATACACCTGAACACCAGCAGGAGAGGACTCTTTAAAGTAGAGACACTACATACTGATATACACCTGAACATCAGCAGGAGAGGACTCTTTAAAGTAGAGACACTACATACTGATATACACCTGAACATCAGCAGGAGAGGACTCTTTAAAGTAGAGACACTACATACTGATATACACCTGAACATCAGCAGGAGAGGGCTCTTTAAAGTAGAGACACTACATACTGATATACACCTGAACATCAGCAGCAGAGGACTCTTTAAAGTAGAGACACTACATACTGATATACACCTGAACATCAGCAGGAGAGGACTCTTTAAAGTGGAGACACTACATACTGATATACACCTGAACATCAGCAGGAGAGGACTCTTTAAAGTAGAGACACTACATACTGATATACACCTGAACATCAGCAGGTGAGGACTCTTTAAAGTAGATACACTACATACTGATATACACCTGAACATCAGCAGGAGAGGACTCTTTAAAGTAGAGACACTACATGCTGATATACACCTGAATATCAGCAGGAGAGGACTCTTTAAAGTAGAGACACTACATACTGATATACACCTGAACATCAGCAGGAGAGGACTCTTTAAAGTAGAGACACTACATACTGATATACACCTGAACATCAGCAGGAGAGGACTCTTTAAAGTAGAGACACTACATACTGATATACACCTGAACATCAGCAGGAGAGGACTCTTTAAAGTAGAGACACTACATACTGATATACACCTGAACATCAGCAGGAGAGGACTCTTTAAAGTAGAGACACTACATACTGATATACACCTGGACATCAGCAGGAGAGGACTCTTTAAAGTAGAGACACTACATACTGATATACACCTGAACACCAGCAGGAGAGGACTCTTTAAAGTAGAGACACTACATACTGATATACACCTGAACATCAGCAGGAGAGGACTCTTTAAAGTAGAGACACTACATACTGATATACACCTGAACATCAGCAGGAGAGGACTCTTTAAAGTAGAGACACTACATACTGATATACACCTGAACATCAGCAGGAGAGGACTCTTTAAAGTAGAGACACTACATACTGATATACACCTGAACATCAGCAGGAGAGGACTCTTTAAAGTAGAGACACTACATACTGATATACACCTGAACACCAGCAGGAGAGGACTCTTTAAAGTAGAGACACTACATACTGATATACACCTGAACATCAGCAGGAGAGGACTCTTTAAAGTAGAGACACTACATACTGATATACACCTGAACATCAGCAGGAGAGGACTCTTTAAAGTAGAGACACTACATACTGATATACACCTGAACATCAGCAGGAGAGGGCTCTTTAAAGTAGAGACACTACATACTGATATACACCTGAACATCAGCAGCAGAGGACTCTTTAAAGTAGAGACACTACATACTGATATACACCTGAACATCAGCAGGAGAGGACTCTTTAAAGTGGAGACACTACATACTGATATACACCTGAACATCAGCAGGAGAGGACTCTTTAAAGTAGAGACACTACATACTGATATACACCTGAACATCAGCAGGAGAGGACTCTTTAAAGTAGAGACACTACACACTGATATACACCTGAACATCAGCAGGAGAGGACTCTTTAAAGTGGAGACACTACATACTGATATACACCTGAACATCAGCAGGAGAGGACTCTTTAAAGTGGAGACACTACATACTGATATACACCTGAACATCAGCAGGAGAGGACTCTTTAAAGTAGAGACACTACATACTGATATACACCTGAACATCAGCAGGAGAGGACTCTTTAAAGTAGAGACACTACATACTGATATACACCTGAACATCAGCAGGAGAGGACTCTTTAAAGTAGAGACACTACATACTGATATACACCTGAACATCAGCAGGAGAGGACTCTTTAAAGTAGAGACACTACATACTGATATACACCTGAACATCAGCAGGAGAGGACTCTTTAAAGTAGAGACACTACATACTGATATACACCTGGACATCAGCAGGAGAGGACTCTTTAAAGTAGAGACACTACATACTGATATACACCTGAACACCAGCAGGAGAGGACTCTTTAAAGTAGAGACACTACATACTGATATACACCTGAACATCAGCAGGAGAGGACTCTTTAAAGTAGAGACACTACATACTGATATACACCTGAACATCAGCAGGAGAGGACTCTTTAAAGTAGAGACACTACATACTGATATACACCTGATCATCAGAGGAGAGGACTCTTTAAAGTAGAGACACTACATACTGATATACACCTGAACACCAGCAGGAGAGGACTCTTTAAAGTAGAGACACTACATACTGATATACACCTGAACATCAGCAGGAGAGGACTCTTTAAAGTAGAGACACTACATACTGATATACACCTGAACATCAGCAGGAGAGGACTCTTTAAAGTAGAGACACTACATACTGATATACACCTGATCATCAGAGGAGAGGACTCTTTAAAGTAGAGACTCTACATACTGATATACACCTGAAAATGAAGTATTAACACTTTTCTAGTTGAACTTCTAAACGAGTAAAATAACAAATTAAATAGTCAATAATGTTGTTTGAACAAAAAAACCTTACTCTGACAAACATAGTGATAATGCATCTTTTTCTCATATGGACAAACAGCTAAGCGACTATGACTTCATTACTCTCTCACACACACACACACACACACACACACACACACACACACACACACACACACACACACACACACACACACACACACACACACACACACACACACAGACACAGACACAGACACACACACACACACACACACACACACACACACACACAGGAAGTGACTTGCATCAGATTGGATCTGTAACTTCTCCATTTTCACTTCACCCTTTATTCACAGATCATCAGACACGGAGAGGTTTCCTCGCTGAAACCCCACCGGCCCGATGTGAGGTTGTTGAGCCGTGTCTTCACTTTAATCCTAACGTGTAACTTTAGTCCCGGTTACGGTTTTATACAGCTGTCTATCAGGGTTATTGAAGGCGGCGGGGAATGTACGCGATAGTAGTGGTACGTATATGCGTATATTTGTACATTCACAAAAACCTTGGAACATGTTTTTGTGAATGAACTAAAGGACTTTCCCACAAACTACCGCTTTCCCCTGAAAGAAACCCGAGTACACGTTCTCAAAAGACCCTGAAACCAAACCGTTTATCCACCGCTCCAAACATCGGTAAATTCATAAGATGCAAAAACCAGAAGTATCAACACCGTGTTTTATACGTTTCTGCAAACCAGGAATATGTTCAATGTCGCGCACCACGCAGCAACGCTCAACGCCACGTTGTCGCTGAAGCAAGGAACCGTCACCACCGTAACAACGCAAGGTAACAAACAGCCATTCTTACCATAGGGTCGTGAGGTAACAAGGATACATCGTAAGGAAACGACGCAACATCGTTAGGTAACATGGATACATCGTAAGGTAACAAACAACCATCCTTACCATAGGGTCGTGAGGTAACAAGGATACATCGTAAGGAAACGACGCAACATCGTTAGGTAACAAACAACCATCCTTACCATAGGGTCGTAAGGTAACAAGGATACATCGCAAGGAAACGACGTAACATCGTAAGGTAACAAACAACCATTGTTACCATAGGGTCGTAAGGTAACAAGGATACATCGCAAGGAAACGACGTAACATCGTAAGGTAACAAACAACCATTGTTACCATAGGGTTGTAAGGTAACAAGGATACATCGCAAGGAAACGACGTAACATCGTAAGGTAACAAACAACCATTGTTACCATAGGGTTGTAAGGTAACAAGGATACATCGCAACATTGGGGCTCACACGAATACATGGTAAGGTCACATGCATCATCATGAGGAAACAAGGTTACACCGTAAGGAAACGACGCAACATCGGGAGGAAACAAGGATGCATCGTAAGGTAACAATAATCATATATATAAGATCGCAATATGAACATAAATACTCAAATAAAACACGCACTACACACACAGAATAATAAAGAACATGAGATTGACTCACTGAGGAGGAAGGAGGTTCGTGGAGGAGGCAGAGCGACGGAGGAGCTCAGGAGGAAGAGGAGGAGGAAGAGGAGAGACGGAGGCATGATGAAGATGGAGGACTTTTCTCTGCAGCTCTTTTCGCAGCGACTGTCAGCGCCGACTGTCAGAGAGCGACTGAAGGAACACTCGGAAACCTCAACTTCCTGTCGCTGCGGACGGAGGTTCCTCCATCCGCATCCTGTCAGGGAGGCGCCTACGGCAACGCCTTACAGCACACACGGCACAACACGTTATATCAAAGTAACCCGATTACTTTCCATATCTTTGGATCGGATATCAAATGCAATGCAAATAAAAACCAGAGAATATAAGTATCATCATGTGGTGTACTCTGAAGTCCATGAGACCAATGCGTGGTATGGGGCGATACATCAACACTGGCTGACTGAACATTAAGATGTTGTTTACTTGTAACCTCAGAAAAGTAGAAACTAAGATCTTTCATATAACATGTTTTAGACATGCTGTTGAACAGTAATCTGATTACTTATTTATTTAATGTAATCGAATACCTTTCGACCGAAAGAACGAGGTCGCGGATACAAGCGGGCGAGATGGGTTTCCTCCGCCGGGTGGCTGGCGTCTCCCTTAGCGATAAGGGGAGGAGTCAGTCATCAGGAGGGACTCGGAGTTGAGCCGCTCCTCCTTCGCGTCGAAAGGAGCCAGTGGAGGTGGTTCGGGCACCTAGTTAGGATGCCACCTAGTTAGGATGCCACCTAGTTAGGATGCCACCTGGGCGCCTCCCTAGGGAGGTGCTCCAGGCACGTCCAGCTGGGAGGAGACCGAGGGGTAGACCTAGGACCAGGTGGAGGGACTATATCTCTTCTGGCCTGGGAGCGCCTCGGGACCCCCCCAGTCAGAGCTGGTGGATGAGGGGAAAGGGACGTTTGGGGCTCCCTGCTGGAACGAGACCCCCGAGACCCGGCCACGGAGAAGCGGAGAGGAGGGATGGTCGAATACAGTTACTTTTTTGTATCCGGTTTCATGTAATCCTTTCCCCCGGAGCCTGAGCATGTCAGCTGTTGATGCGTACGGTCTGTCACTGGTGCTGAGCACACACACTTATCATTTCATTGTTGTGTTTTCCTGTTAAATGACTTTAACCTGAACCCACACGTTACAGAATACTAATCACAATCACATATTCTGCCAAGAAATGTATACTTTTACTCCGGAAGAATGAACGTCCTCCAACATTTAAACTTCTCAATCAATCAATCAAAGTCTATTTATAGCTCAATGTCACAAATGTTACGTTTGTCTCAGTGGACAGAATATCAGTATGACAATACGACACCCTCTGTCCTCAGACCCTCTGTCCTTAGACCCTCTGTCCTCAGACCCTCTGTCCTCAGACCCTCTGTCCTCAGACCCTCTGTCTCAGACCCTCTGTCTCAGACCCTCTGTCCTCAGACCCTCTGTCCTCAGACCCTCTGTCCTTAGACCCTCTGTCCTCAGACCCTCTGTCCTCAGACCCTCTGTCCTTAGACCCTCTGTCCTCAGAGACCCTCGCCATTGTTTTCTTATTTGGAAAATATGTCTGAGATATGAGCAGAGATGGAATGGTGCATTCTGTGGCTATTCCTCCAGACGGCCGCACATCCTAGTTGTGTTGTCATTGTCGATGTATTGTAGAATTAATTGTATAGTTATTTGTTTGTTTTATTTTGATGTTTTATTATTTAATTTTTTCTGTTTTTTTCCCTTTCCGTGTTCTGTGTATTTTCATGGCTCTGTTGTTCAAGTTATATTGTTAAGCATTTTATTTTGGTTCCGCCCGTGTGGGCATGTGCGGGTGGAGGGAGGGGCGAGTGTAGTGAGTGTGCTGCGATATTACAATATCAATGAAATGGCATCGATTTACACTATAATGAAATAAAAAGACTTGTACACATATACATAGATATATATATATATATATATATATATATATATCTCAGTAGCATCACGTTAGCTAATTGGCATTTCAAGGGTTAAATTCTGAGAATAAATCAGTATTTGTTAGCAGTTATGATGAAAACTGATCTGGTTCAAAGTAGTGTTCATGTCGGTGACTAAAACTATGACCAAATATGTTCGTCAACGACCTTTTTTTCCATGACGAAAACGAGACGATGACGAGACGGCACCGACGGCAGTAAACAATAACTGTAACGAAATCATCGTGTAATATCGTTGACGAAAAGTGACGAGACGAAAATGTAGTTTACTAAATAAAAACTATGCTAAAATCTCTCTTTACTTTCGTTGACGAGAAATGAGGAGACGAAATATTATCAGAGAAAACGTTACATCTCTGATCGTCAGTTTTTCTCCCAGCAGTTCCACTTCCGGTGCCGCGGCAGAGCAGCAGCTGTGTGTGTGCTGCGCGCGGCGGGAGATTTGAATTACACCGGGCAGCGGCACATTGAACTGTGAGGAAGACTCGGGTCTGACTAAATATGACTAAAACTAAAAAGGAAATGGAACACAGGACTAAGACTAAACCTGAATAAAAAATAGCTGACGAAATTAACACTAGTTCAAAGATCTCACCCTTTGTTTTATCATTTAAATAATATTTTGTAAAGCGTTCTTTAAGGGAGGGGACATGTGGGCGCTCTGAGGACACCGGAGGAACGCTTCCAGAAGCACAAGGGGTTAAAAGACAACAGTTTATCGTCAAATGATTTGTTTATTGTTTCATGCTTCATGTGGAACCTGTATGCTGCAGGTCTCCCTTGAAAAATAGATCTATGATCTCAATGGGACCAATCTGGTTAAATAAAGGTTTGAAATGAAATGAAATGAAATGAAACTAACCAGCCAACTTGAATATCGGGACATGTTTGCTCTGAAGCTCTTTGAGGATCGTCAGGTAAAACAAGATGGTTTCCTGTGTAGCAATAGATTGAACGGACATCACTTTCACACATTTTAATAAAACAAATATTCTTAAAGGGATTTTTTGCATGTACGTGACGCTTTAATTCATTGCAGATAGAAAAGGTGAATCGTGTCAAGAATACATCGGGCGTTATATTCTGAAAGTCTGACTTTATTCTCAAAATGTTGGCTTTGAGTTTGTCTTTGAATCACTGCAGCAGGAAGTTCAGCAACAACATTGATCATTATTTAGAAAAAATAAGTTACATCAGAATCACAACATTTTAAGAAGAAGGTTGTAGCATTTCAGAATTAGGTGGAGGCAAGGAACAGGTCAGAGTATATGAAAGGAATTGTCACAATATTACAAAACGAAAAAGCATAAAGGAGTCAAATTTAGAGGAAATTGTCAAAATATTTAGAAGATAAAGATGAATTCATATATTTTAATAAAGTGGTCAACGCTGGCTTTCTCTTTTAATAGAAATCCTCAAATAATTATGGCTTCATCCCGAAATATTACAACCTTTTCCTCTAAATATTACTTTATCAAATATTGGTGTTTCCCCAAACATGTCAGTATTCAGCCAAAATCATTTGTTCTCAACATCCCAGAAGGTTTTGGAAAGGGTCCGAGCGGTCCGAGGAAAGTCCCGTGAGCAACATAAAGATTAAACTCCATGATTATATAATATATAATCCTGTTCCTCAAAGTGTCTGAAACTTTCTACATTTCATTGCTTTGCTAACAAGAAAATCCTGATTGTAGGTTCAAAACTATTTCCCGTGATCATCCTCGGGTCCGGGGCCACAGTTTGAGACCCGGTCTGTATTCCCTTCTCAGGGTCCACAAGGCACTGTGCATCACTGCCGAGGTGCCGCTGAGCAAGGCACGTTCATATATATCAACAGTCTGTGAGAGAAATCCGACGAAAGCAAAGTCTTCATCTTCATCTTCGGGCGAACAGAGCAACGTTTTATTTAAAGCTGGTCTTCGCTCCGTCAGAGCGCCGATGAGTCGACTCTCTGAGCGCCTGCCGGCCGCAGAGGGGGGCGCCTGCAGAAAGAGACCTGAGGTTACTTTAAACCTTCCTGTTCATCAGACCTGGGGGTCCGAACTTTGGTCTGCGAGGGCCACACATAGAAAAACATAAGAAGGGCCGGGCCGCTCACTGGAGGAGAGGGACATCGCCTCGGGAGTTTAGTTAGAAGTTAGAAAAATCAATCAAATGTCGGCAAATGATGCTTTAAGAAAAACTGATTACTTAAAAATAAATATATATATTTCCATTTCTTTTGTCAAATAAACAAACTTGAAAATAAATAATTGTCCCAACGACTTCAAAGACCCCCGCACCTTTTGGGTCCGGCTGGATTAGCAGCTGCTCCGTGTCGGTTGGGCGGCGGGGCGACCAGACGAGGCTTCACAGGGACCAAAGGTTTGAGAGGGATCTGAGGAGAGGATCATGGGTAATAACTTGATTTGATTTACTTCGAACGTGTAAAACAATAACACAAAAGATAATACTAATGATGAAATGAAACAAGAGAATTGTGATACTGTACACACGTAAGCAGTATCAGATTGATAAACTAAAATATGATTGACTTACAAAGATATATAAACAGATGACTAAGAAGTGTACACCGATTGAATCCCCCCCGCTCCCAGAAACTCAACAGTAACAGGTGCGTTTCACACGCCGGTGTAAATGTCCGATGCTCATTTCTGTTCCTGAAGGCCCCACTCCCGTCTGATCCAATCACCTCACCTGAAACTCACCTGAACTAAATGTGCTTATCCTTATTCAGATAAATGATTCTTATGAAAGCTATTCAGTTCGGAACAAATATTATTCAACGTTTTTTCTTCAGATTTCTTCCGAATTAAAATATTTGCATAATTGATCATATTTTTATATATATATAAAATGAAGAAGCTACATGCTAGCAGCTACATTTTAACAGTGTCATGACAACAGTTACTTTTTTAACAACTACATACTAGCAGCTACATGCTAACAACTACATACTAGCAGCTACATGCCAACAACTACATACTAGCAGCTACATGCTAACAACTACATGTTAACAGCTTCATGCTAACAGCTACATTTAAGCGGCTGAGTTCCAACAGCTCTATGCTAGCAGCTACATTTTAACAGTGTCATGCCAACAGTTACTTTTTTAACAGCTACATGCTAACAGCTAAATTATAGTAGCTGAATTCTAACAGCTCAATGTTAAAAGCTACAAACTCTCGGCTACATGCTAACAGGCTACATGCTAACAGCTACATACTAGCAGCTACATGCTAACAACTACATACTAGCAGCTACATGCCAACAACTACATACTAGCAGCTACATGCCAACAACTACATGTTAACAGCTTCATGCTAACAGCTACATTTAAGCGGCTGAGTTCCAACAGCTCTATGCTAGCAGCTACATTTTAACAGTGTCATGACAACAGTTACTTTTTTAACAGCTACATGCTAACAGCTAAATTATAGTAGGTGAATTCTAACAGCTCAATGTTAAAAGCTACAAAATCTCGGCTACATGCTAACGGCTACATGCTAACAGCTACATACTAGCAGCTACATGCTAACAACTACATACTAGCAGCTACATACTAGCAGCTACATGCTAACAACTACATACTAGCAGCTACATGCCAACAACTACATGTTAACAGCTTCATGCTAACAGCTACATTTAAGCGGCTGAGTTCCAACAGCTCTATGCTAGCAGCTACATTTTAACAGTGTCATGACAACAGTTACTTTTTTAACAGCTACATGCTAACAGCTAAATTATAGTAGCTGAATTCTAACAGCTCAATGTTAAAAGCTACAAACTCTCGGCTACATGCTAACAGCTACATACTAGCAGCTACATGCTAACAACGACATACTAGCAGCTACATGCTAACAACTACATGCTAACAGCTACATTTAAGCGGCTGAGTTCCAACAGCTCTATGCTAGCAGCTACATTTTAACAGTGTCATGCCAACAGTTACTTTTTTAACAGCTACATGCTAACAGCTAAATTCTAGTAGCTGAATTCTAACAGCTCAATGTTAAAAGCTACAAACTCTCGGCTACATGCTAACAGCTACATACTAGCAGCTACATGCCAACAACTACATACTAGCAGCTACATGCTAACAACTACATTTAAGCGGCTTCATGCTAACAGCTACATTTAAGCGGCTGAGTTCCAACAGCTCTATGTTAGAAGCTACAAACTATCGGCTACGGGCTAACAGGTGTACCTGTGCAGGTGTGCCAGGGTCAGGGGGGAGGGGCTTGTTGGGTGGAGCTGGTCTTCCAAGCAGCTGGGGGTTAGTGGGGGGGCATTCAGTACAAGAGAGGGTTAAACAGGAACATCGTGCTCAGACATGTTATTAGTGCTGCATGCAGATAGAACTGTACAAACAGTATGCAGTCAAGTGAATGAATTCAGACTGAAATGTGATGACTTTAATGATCAGTCAATCAACTCGGGAGATCAAGACAATATATGGTAAATGACATGTATTAATCATTAGTCTTTGCACTCAAAGCACTTCTACAAGTCAGCATTCACCCACCGTTTAAATAAAATCATTAAACAACAAATAAGAATTTGCAGCTTTCAAATGATGATTTAAATGTCACCATTATAAATGCAGCTTCAAACTCTTCAGTAGAAGAAGACTGTATTCAACTTTGCAGGAACTGTACAGGTGAGTGTACCTGAGCGGGGGGGTCGCAGGGCAGAGGCTTGCTGGGGGGGGCAGGTCGCTGGTTAGCAGGTTAAAGCAGAAAGAAAAGTTACAGAGCAGCAGGGTCAGAAATGAGAGACGATAAAACATTTTCTCTGATCGTGATTTCACTCGGATGCTAGCACAAACGTTAGCACAGAGATGCTAACATACACAGACGTTAGCACAGAGATGCTAACATACAGAGACGTTAGCACAGAGATGCTAACATACACGAGACGTTAGCACAGAGATGCTAACATACACAGACGTTAGCACAGAGATGCTAACATACAGAGACGTTAGCACAGAGATGCTAACATACACAGACGTTAGCACAGAGATGCTAACATACAGAGACGTTAGCACAGAGATGCTAACATACAGAGACGTTAGCACAGAGATGCTAACATACAGAGACGTTAGCACAGAGATGCTAACATACAGAGACGTTAGCACAGAGATGCTAACATACACAGACGTTAGCACAGAGATGCTAACATACAGAGACGTTAGCACAGAGATGCTAACATACAGAGACGTTAGCACAGAGATGCTAACATACAGAGACGTTAGCACAGAGATGCTAACATACAGAGACGTTAGCACAGAGACGTTAGCACCTGGTTACCTGTGGGGGAGGGTTTAGGGTGGGGTCGGGGGGGAGGGGCTTAGTGGGAGCAGTAGGTCGGTCATGAACCTGATGAAACAGGAAACAGGAAGCAGAGAAACAGCTAACACATGCGCAGCAGAAGGTCAAAGGTCAGACCAGCAGCTTGTTGACGTCAGAAACCTCTGCAGCGTGATACTTGAGTAAAAGTAGAAGTACTCAGATGTTGTAGTTGAGTAAAAGTAGAAGTACTCAGGTCTTGTACTTGAGTAAAAGTAGAAGTACTCAGGTCTTGTTCTTGAGTAAAAGTAGAAGTACTCAGAACTTGTACTTGAGTAAAAGTAGAAGTACTCAGATCTTGTTCTTGAGTAAAAGTAGAAGTACTCAGGTCTTGTACTTGAGTAAAAGTAGAAGTACTCAGATCTTGTTCTTGAGTAAAAGTAGAAGTACTCAGGTCTTGTACTTGAGTAAAAGTAGAAGTACTCAGAACTTGTTCGTGAGTAAAAGTAGAAGTACTCAGATCTTGTAGTTGAGTAAAAGTAGAAGTACTCAGATCTTGAGTAAAAGTAGAAGTACTCAGATCTTGAGTACAAGTAGAAGTACTCAGGTCTTGAGTAAAAGTAGAAGTACTCAGATCTTGAGTAAAAGTAGAAGTACTCAGAACTTGTACTTGAGTAAAAGTAGAAGTACTCAGATCTTGTTCTTGAGTAAAAGTAGAAGTACTCAGGTCTTGTACTTGAGTAAAAGTAGAAGTACTCAGATCTTGTTCTTGAGTAAAAGTAGAAGTACTCAGGTCTTGTACTTGAGTAAAAGTAGAAGTACTCAGAACTTGTTCGTGAGTAAAAGTAGAAGTACTCAGATCTTGTAGTTGAGTAAAAGTAGAAGTACTCAGATCTTGAGTACAAGTAGAAGTACTCAGGTCTTGAGTAAAAGTAGAAGTACTCAGATCTTGAGTAAAAGTAGAAGTACTCAGATCTTGAGTACAAGTAGAAGTACTCAGGTCTTGAGTAAAAGTAGAAGTACTCAGATCTTGAGTAAAAGTAGAAGTACTCAGATCTTGAGTAAAAGTAGAAGTACTCAGATCTTGTTCTTGAGTAAAAGTAGAAGTACTCAGATCTTGAGTAAAAGTAGAAGTACTCAGATCTTGAGTACAAGTAGAAGTACTCAGGTCTTGAGTAAAAGTAGAAGTACTCAGATCTTGTACTTGAGTAAAAGTAGAAGTACTCAGATCTTGAGTAAAAGTAGAAGTACTCAGAACTTGTTCTTGAGTAAAAGTAGAAGTACTCAGATCTTGAGTAAAAGTAGAAGTACTCAGATCTTGGGTAAAAGTAGAAGTACTCAGATCTTGTACTTGAGTAAAAGTAGAAGTACTCAGATCTTGTTCTTGAGTAAAAGTAGAAGTACTCAGATCTTGTTCTTGAGTAAAAGTAGAAGTACTCAGATCTTGAGTAAAAGTAGAAGTACTCAGATCTTGAGTAAAAGTAGAAGTACTCAGATCTTGTACTTGAGTAAAAGTAGAAGTATTCAGAACTTGTTCTTGAGTAAAAGTAGAAGTACTCAGATCTTGTACTTGAGTAAAAGTAGAAGTACTCAGATCTTGTTCTTGAGTAAAAGTAGAAGTACTCAGATCTTGTACTTGAGTAAAAGTAGAAGTACTCAGATCTTGTTCTTGAGTAAAAGTAGAAGTACTCAGATCTTGTACTTGAGTAAAAGTAGAAGTACTCAGATCTTGTTCTTGAGTAAAAGTAGAAGTACTCAGATCTTGTTCTTGAGTAAAAGTAGAAGTACTCAGTCTTGTTCTTGAGTAAAAGTAGAAGTACTCAGATCTTGTTCTTGAGTAAAAGTAGAAGTACTCAGATCTTGTTCTTGAGTAAAAGTAGAAGTACTCAGATCTTGTTCTTGAGTAAAAGTAGAAGTACTCAGATCTTGTTCTTGAGTAAAAGTAGAAGTACTCAGATCTTGTTCTTGAGTGAAAAGTAGAAGTACTCAGATCTTGTTCTTGAGTAAAATAGAAGTACTCAGATCTTGTTCTTGAGTAAAAGTAGAAGTACTCAGATCTTGTTCTTGAGTAAAAGTAGAAGTACCTCTAAGACGCAGTGGAGGAAATGAGAAAGCTTTCAGAGCCGAGGTGAAAGCAGGACTTCCTGTCCGCGCTGACCTTTATGACGAACAAAGAGACGAACATCACGCCGGAGGTTTCAAAGAAAGACGCAGGGTTTGTTTTGGGGGTTTTAGCGAATGGACTCGTTTCCTTTGCAGGTTCAACCTCACGGCTGGACGGAGGAGACGGTGTACATCTCAGCATCAGATATTTGAATAAACACCTGGTGATGTGTTTGGGGTCATCTCAACAGAGAAAGATGCAAAACAGACTAAAGAGTAAATCCTTCCAATTACTAAAACATTTCATTAAAAAGTATGAAATAGATTTCAAAGTACAAATATATAGTTTCACTTTTAGGGAATGCTTAACGTTTTATTTATATATTCTTATTATTTGTGTACATGTGTATTTAAGTCGTAGAAGTTGCCGCAAATGAACAAAAAAAACAATAAAATATGTTGTCATATCGGTGGTCAGTGAAGGCATCGTTGCCGTGGTTACCTCTTTGTGAGGGGGGATCAGAAGGATGTCCGGCGGTGCGTTCAGGTGAAATCGGAGAGGTCGGACCTGCTCTCCGTTCCTGCGGTCGGCTCGCTCCATCACCGGTGTCCTGAACACAGACGCTAACACTGAGACCCTGAACGCATCACAGCGGTGCGTTCAAGGACACTAACACTGAGACCCTGAACGCATCACAGCGGTGCGTTCAAGGACACTAACGATGAGACCCTGAACGCATCACAGCGGTGCGTTCAAGGACACTTACACTGAGACCCTGAACGCATCACAGCGGTGCGTTCAAGGACACGAACACTGAGACCCTGAACACATCACCGCGGTGCGTTCAAGGACACTAACACTGAGACCCTGAACGCATCACAGCGGTGCATTCAAGGACACTTACACTGAGACCCTGAACGCATCACAGCGGTGCGTTCAAGGACACTTACACTGAGACCCTGAACGCATCACAGCGGTGCGTTCAAGGACACTAACACTGAGACCCTGAACGCATCACAGCGGTGCGTTCAAGGACACTACCAACGAGACCGGACACAGACACAGATAACATACATATTTTTTAATGAGTGTTACATTTGAATCACTTTTAAAACAGATACATTACGCTCTTAAAAAACAGTTTAAACGAAACTCTCATTAAATGAAATAAAGCTGTGACATGTCTGTAGAAAGCGAGCTCTAACACATCGACACCGACACACAATAATCACCACTAACACTTGAACACAACACAAGAGGCGTTCAGGGTCTGTGCTGCAGTGGGAACGACCGGCGTCTCTTGGCTGGTCTCAAACTGACTGAGGATCTATCTTCTAATTGAACAACAATCAGACTTAAAGCTGCACCGCGCTAACCCTCTGCAGGACTACATTACCCAGAAGCCTCTCTGTTCTGAACTACAGACCGTTGTTTTAAATACAGGTTTATAACCGTTGCTCGAAATGTCCTTTTGATTTTCTCTTTAGATTCAAAACGTGTTTAAAATGATCAGAACTTGAAACGGATTGAAACAATGAATAAATATGACTTCAGTGCAGCTTTAAGGTCTGAAGAGGAGCTCCTCTGCACACACACACACACACACACACACACACACACACACACACACACACACACACACACACACACACACACACACACACACACACACACACACACACACACACACACACACACACACACACACACACACACACACACACACACACACACACACACACACACACACACACACACACACACACACACACACACACACACACACACACACACACGATCTGCAGAGGAGCCGCTCTGAGAGACGGACATGTATCGTTGCAAAGGGCAGTGCGCTCCCTCTCCGTACCTGCAGGCGCGTTCAGGTCCAGCATCTCACGCTGAGACACACTGCATCATGGGCAAAGAAAGCTTATGTTGTAAACAACAACAACACATCTGTTGACTGCTTCTGTCGTCAATAACCCGCCGTGGAGTCACTGCAGGATGCCGTGAGCATGCTCAGTGTTCTGAAACATCGGTCATAATATTCTGAGCGTTAAGAAACGAAGTGTTGGAGCTACGATTCATCGCTGCGTCATACATCGAGTTAGATAAAGAGGTGCTATCAGCTCACAATAAGTAATGTCTTAGATAATGTATTTACTGTAAATCATGAGATATATATATATATATTCAAATACTGCAATTCTTTAGTTAATACCAAACAGAGCTTATAACACACACACACACACACACACACACACACACACACACACACACACACACACACACACACACACACACACACACACACACACACACACACACACACACACACACACACACACACACACACACACACACACACACACACACACACACACACACACACACACACACACACACACACACACACACACACACACACACACACACACACACACACACACACTCTTACCGGTTGTGCCGGCCTTTGTGCAGCGGTGACAGGAAGCTGTGACGAAGACGAGGAAACCTCAGAGCGACGAAGAGGAGCAGCGATGGGAGGACGAAGAGGAAGAGGACGAGCAGAGAAACCTTCACCGGGTCCGAGTCTGAGATCACATTAGAATATAATATATATTAAAACACATAAATACAGTTCATATTGAATAGCATCGATAAAGATACTTCAAATAAATCTATAACATAAAAAGATAGCATGAACGGATCAAATCAGATAAACACGTGAAATACGAAGACAGGAAAGCAAAAGACGAACGGATCAAATATAATGAGATGCAAAGATTATATAAAACGTAACGTAAGTTATTTACTGCGTGGAGAAGTCGCCGGGCCGCTGTCCACGCTGCCCCCGAGTCCTGAGGCCCTGCAGTCAGGAGGAGCCCAGCCCCCCCCACAGTGACAGTTCTGATTACTGTTACACACCTGGGACACACACACACACACACACACACACACACACACACACACACACACACTTTAATTCAAAATAGTCCAGGATATTCCCTCTCCTCTTTTTGACCACATGTTGATCAAGAAAGATAAGGTAAGAACAGCAACAAGATAAGGTGGGGTCGGTGAGTTTGAGAAACCGGCTCGAGTGGCTAGAATCTGAAAATACACAACGGGAGAAAATCTGCCCCTTCCTCACAGAGCCCCTCCCCCAACACACACGAACGCGCACGTGACCAATGAAGGCAGAGATCAGTGTGTGCCCCGATGGAAGGCTGACAGGCAGGCAGGCCGTCCAATCCGTTTAGCCGGCCGGCTTACATTTTTTTATGGATTTGTTGTCAAAGCTCTTCAGATATTCATTGCTATCGGGATGTGAAGAGCATTCCATGGAATATAACAAAACGTGTATCTCGAGCCGGTTTCTGAAACTACCTTTAACTGCACTGCCATGTCTCTCTCTGCGGCAACGCAAACATTTCCCTCTTCTCTCATGTTGATGAATTACAGTTGGTGCGAATGAAGGTGCAGAGAAAGAGCCGTTAATGAACTTATTTAGGCCCCGTCCACACGGAGACGAAACGGAGACGAAACGGAGACAAAACGGAGACGAAACGGAGACGAAACTGAGACGAAACTGAGGCGAAACGGAGATGAAACGGAGACGAAACTGAGACGAAACTGAGACGAAACGGAGACGAAACGGAGGCGAAACGGAGACGAAACTGAGACGAAACAGAGACGAAAAGGAGACGAAACTGAGGCGAAACGGAGACGAAACTGAGACGAAACGGAGGCGAAACGGAGACGAAACTGAGACGAAATGGAGGCGAAACGGAGACGAAACGGAGACGAAAAGGAGACGAAACGGAGACGAAAAGGAGACGAAAAGGAGACGAAAAGGAGATGAAACAGAGACGAAAAGGAGGCGAAACTGAGACGAAAAGGAGACGAAACTGAGGCGAAACGGAGATGAAACTGAGACAAAACGGAGGCGAAACTGAGGCGAAACGGAGACGAAACGGAGACGAAACTGAGACGAAACGGAGGCGAAACGGAGACGAAACGGAGACGAAACAGAGACGAAACGGAGACGAAACGGAGGCTAAACTGAGACGAAACGGAGGCGAAACGGAGACAAAACGGAGACGAAACTGAGACGAAACTGAGACGAAACGGAGATGAAACGGAGACGAAAAGGAGGCGAAAAGGAAACGGAGACGAAACGGAGACGAAACTGAGACAAAACGGAGGCGAAACGGAGACGAAACTGAGACGAAACGGGGACAAAATCAATTTCTAACCGAAGTCGTTTTCAAAATAGTCTTCTGTCCACACGGAATCGGCTCAAGAAACGTGTCCTTCCACACGAGACGAGCCGCTGTAGTACATATGCCGGGCCTGTAAGTGGCGCTGTACTTCCGTCACAAAATACACCAAAAGCAGCGAAGAAGACCGATGACGATTATTATTTTATTATTATTATTATCTTGTATTGTTGTTGTTGCTGATGCTTGTGGTCGAGGAGCTGTAGATGTTGCACTGACATCTGTATCATGGTCAGTAGCGTCTGGAGCACCAACGCAACCCTGTGATCCGCCACTGTTGTTGTTGTTGTTGTTGTTGTTGGCGAAACGCATCAGCAATGACGCGGGTGACGCGGGGGTGAGCAGGAGAGGTGGGGAGAGGCGGGGCTATGGCGTCATAGTGTTCAGGAAATGATCGTATAGGGCAGGCCTATTCAACTCGTGGCCCGCGGGCCGAAGCAGGCCCTTCAGAACTGGTTTCTGGCCCTCTAGAGGTCGCCTGCAAATCGAAATGGCATAAGTGTAATAGCATAAATGAAACTAATGTCTGATCACACTAAACAATAACAACAGCTTCAAGATGTCTCTCTCCGAGCCCAAGAAACGTAAAGTTGATTCGGAAAATCGCCAATTCCAGAATGAATGGACGGCAAATATGTATTTACTTTGCCGGCCGCAACAAGTAATAAACCGGTGTGATTATTGTGCAATGAAAGTGTATCCGTGACGAAAGAACGTAAAGCGACACGACAACTCAAATCACGGCTCGTCTTCTGCCAGTGTCCCGTGGGCTCAGAGGAACGGAGAAGGAAAGTAGGGGGACTGCTCGCATCCCTCCTTCGTTTTAAAGATGCAACATTTTGCACGTTTGTGTCAAGCCTTGTAACCGAAGCGTTCCTACTTGTTATGGACTGGTCATTCTGTATTTAAAGTTAAAGAAGGATGCACTTGACTTGTTCATTTAATGTATTAGTATCTATTGACACGACTGTCAGCAAGAGCTATTCGTAGTGGTTCCTTGACGTCCCAGTGATGGTCCTACTCGGCCCGCGTGCTAATGCAGTTGAATAGCCCTGGTTTAGGGCGTGCACACGGAGCCGCCAGCGTTTCGTCTCCAGACCCACTTCGGGAGCCGTTATCAAAGTGTATCGGATTCGTGCGGACGTGTGGCCAAACCGTCTATACGATAGAGAACGTTAGCGGATACAACTGATATGGTCTCCGTTTGGACGGGCCTTGGTCACAGCCTCTGGAGGCAACACAGGGATTTGAGCCTCTGCAGACCATTGACGTGCACTAACAGCTATGAGGGGAGGGGAGCACCACAGGGAGCAGGATTGGGCCTCCTTACTGAATTGAACTGTCTCTCACCCCGTGTCCGCTACACTTTGCGCGACACTCCTCGACCCCGAACACCGACACGTCCTGACACTTCTGGTTCAGACACGCCTGGAAACACGGACATAAATACAAATCAGCTTTTCTACAAAACATCACCCCTGGTTACACAGACATGTGTGTGTCGTTAGACCATGTTCTGGCTGCAGGCCGTCCCCGCCCAGGTGGAAGTGGGTTAGGGTATGGGTTAGGGTTAAGGTATGGGTTAGGGTATGGGTTAGGGTGTGGGTTAAGGTGTGGGTTAGGGTGTGGGTTAAGGTGTGGGTTAAGGTGTGGGTTAAGGTGTGGGTTAGGGTGTGTGTTAAGGTATGGGTTAAGGTGTGGGTTAAGGTATGGGTTAGGGTGTGGGTTAGGGTGTGGGTTAGGGTGTGGGTTAAGGTGTGTGTTAAGGTGTGGGTTAGGGTATGGGTTAAGGGTATGGGTTAAGGTGTGGGTTAAGGTATGGGTTATGGGTTAGGGTTAGGGTATGGGTTAGGGTATGGGTTAGGGTATGGGTTAAGGGTATGGGTTAAGGTATGGGTTAGGGTATGGGTTAGGGTGTGGGTTAAGGTATGGGTTAGGGTGTGGGTTAAGGTGTGGGTTATGGTATGGGTTATGGGTTATGGGTTAGGGTATGGGTTAGGGTATGGGTTAGGGTATGGGTTAAGGGTATGGGTTAAGGTGTGGGTTAAGGTATGGGTTAAGGTATGGGTTAGGGTGTGGGTTAAGGTATGGGTTGGGGTATGGGTTAGGGTTAGGGTATGGGTTAGGGTATGGGTTAAGGTATGGGTTAAGGTATGGGTTAGGGTGTGGGTTAAGGTATGGGTTAGGGTATGGGTTAGGGTATGGGTTAGGTGTGGGTTAAGGGTTAAGTGGGTTAGGGTATGGGATAAGGTATGGGTTAAGGTATGGGTTAGGGTGTGGGTTAAGGTATGGGTTAGGGTATGGGTTAGGGTATGGGTTAAGGTGTGGGTTAAGGGTTAAGGTGTGGGTTAGGGTATGGGTTAAGGTATGGGTTAAGGTATGGGTTGGGGTATGGGTATGGGTTAAGGGTTAGGGTTAGGGTATTGGTTAGACCTTGTTCTGGCTGCAGGCCGTCCCCTGGCTCACGGTGGCCGGGTCAGACACGTCGTCCCCCAGGTGGAAGAAGGTTCCTCTGCAGACCAGGTCGCTGTGGTTGAAGCGCACCCTGGTGGTGAGGATCTCTGTGTTGGAGCCCAGCAGGGGGCGCTGCCTCCCCCCCTCACACTGGATCCTGCCGCACTGCACGTCACTAAACACACAGGAAGTGATGTCAGAGGACACACAGGAAACGAGGTCAGAGGACACACAGGAGACGAGGTCAGAGGACACACAGGAAACGAGGTCAGAGGACACACAGGAAGTGATGTCAGAGGACACACTGTCCCGATCTGCAGTGCGCATGTGCGAGATGGTCCGCCATATTGGACAACTCCGGACGGCAACCCAAGTAGGACAACAATGACAACGTGGCTTTTGGGGTCTTCTATTTGGTACATCGTCAGAATAAGTGAGAAATAGATGTAACTTCTGCTTTTCGTCATAGTTTTCGTTGACGAACGCTGGCATATTTACTCTGTCGCACGTTCTGTTGCTTCTGTCTATTGCCGGGACGAAAGGGTCTGTGCCGGAAATACCGAACATTGAATCAAAGTGAAAAACAAAGAACAGGACTTTACGTGTTCATCATAATCAATGATATGTTCTCCGTTTGGATTCGTGGCTTTGTTTCGAGCTGTGGTCGTCTCTGCAGCAGAGAGCGAAGCGCTGTCAGACCGGACCTAACCCCGACAAGTATTATCATCTGAAAGTAATCATTATGTTATTCATATAAGTATTTGTACAACTTGTATTTAGAAATACTCTGTAATTATTGATGCATGTGTTCATCCATTCAAAGTGGCATCTGCTATAATGGGCTTAATGTATGATATTAATAATACAATACATTATAATGTGTGATATGATAATTACATTTGAGTTTTATTCATTTCTTATTTCATAGTTTCTCATTATTTTTATCGCTCGTCTTATTTCTGATTGTATTCACCTGTTGCTGTTTGAACGACTGAGTACTACCATCTTATCTTAATGTATACGTTCATTTACTTCAATCTACTGTACAATATTACAAGAAATATACTGCATAAAGCAAACTATATACTTTATTTGATCTAAAACTGATGCTTTTCATTAAAGTCGCCGGTGAAACCATCCAGTTACAATACGAGATGAAATGCTGCAGTATTCAGCAACGGCAGAGCTGAACATTGAAACAGACAAGGTTCTCCACCGCCCAGCTGTCTCTGTGTCTCTGTGTCTCTGTGTCTCTGTGTCTCTGTGTCTCTAGTGTCTCTAGTGTCTTTGTGAGTGAAGCGCCATCTCCTGGTTACATCCTGTCATTGATCTCTGTGTCTCTAGTGTCTCTGTGTCTCTGTGTCTCTGTGTCTCTAGTGTCTCTGTGTCTCTGTGTCTCTGTGTCTCTAGTGTCTCTGTGTCTCTAGTGTCTCTGTGTCTCTGTGTCTCTGTGTATTTGTGAGTGAAGCGCCATCTCCTGGTTACATCCTGTCATTGATCTCTGTGTCTCTAGTGTCTCTGTGTCTCTGTGTCTCTAGTGTCTCTGTGTCTCTGTGTCTCTGTGTCTCTAGTGTCTCTGTGTCTCTAGTGTCTCTGTGTCTCTGTGTCTCTGTGTATTTGTGAGTGAAGCGCCATCTCCTGGTTACATCCTGTCATTGAACACATGGGGAAATTGGGCAACGCCCTCTAGCAATTTGGCAACACCCCCAGCCACTGGGATCCGCTGGGCTTTTGACTGGGACACACCCATGTGAGTCCTATGTGTGTGTACAATGTGTACTATGTGTGTACTGTGAGTACTATGTGTGTACTGTGAGTACTATGTGTGTACTGTGAGTACTATGTGTGTACTGTGAGTACTATGTGTGTACTGTGAGTACTATGTGTGTACTGTGTGTGTACTGTGAGTACTATGTGTGTACTGTGTGTGTGTGTAATATGTGTGTAATGTGTGTGTGTGTGTGTAATATGTGTGTAATGTGTGTGTGTGTGTGTGTGTGTGTGTGTGTGTGTGTGTGTGTGTGTGTGTGTATGTGTGTGTACTGTGTGTGTGTGTGTGTGTGTGTGTGTGTGTGTGTGTGTATACTATGTGTGTGTGTGTGTGTGTGTGTGTGTGTACTATGTGTGTACTGTGTGTGTGTGTGTGTGTGTGTGTACTGTGTGTGTGTGTGTGTGTGTGTGTACTATGTGTACTATGTGTGTACTGTGAGTACTGTGTGTGTACTATGTGTGTACTGTGTGTGTGTACTATGTGTGTACTGTGTGTACCATGTGTGTACTGTGTGTCTTCCTGGTCAAATGTACTTATTGTAAGTCGCTTTGGATAAAAGCGTCAGCTAAATGCGATGTAATGTGTGTACTGTGTGTGTACTATGTGTGTACTGTGTGTGTACTGTGTGTACTCACGCGTCTCCACAGGGGATGTAGGATCCGTTCTTCATCTTTCCACAGTTTCCATATTTGTTTCCCTGTTTGTTGACGGATGAGAAACAGACGGGCGGAGCGCTGGTGGCGTCTGAGGACACAGTGTCAAGTATGTAAAGTATATACAGTATGTAAAGTATATACAGTATATAAAGTATATACAGTATATAAAGTATATACAGTATATACAGTATAAAGTATATACAGTATATAAAGTATATACAGTATATACAGTATAAAGTATATACAGTATATACAGTATAAAGTATATACAGTATATAAAGTATGTAAAGTATATACAGTATATACAGTATGTACAGTATGTACAGTATATAAAGTATATACAGTATATAAAGTATATACAGTATACAGTATAAAGTATATAAAGTATATACAGTATGTACAGTATGTACAGTATGTAGAGTATATAAAGTATATACAGTATATAAAGTATATACAGTATATACAGTATAAAGTATATACAGTATATACAGTATAAAGTATATAAAGTATATAAAGTATGTAAAGTATATACAGTATATTCAGTATATAAAGTATATACAGTATATACAGTATGTACAGTATGTACAGTATATAAAGTATATACAGTATAAAGTATATACAGTATATAAAGTATATACAGTATATAAAGTATAAAGTATGTACAGTATATACAGTATATACAGTATATAAAGTATATAAAGTATGTAAAGTATATAAAGTATATACAGTATAAAGTATGTACAGTATATACAGTATATACAGTATATACAGTATATAAAGTATATAAAGTATGTAAAGTATATAAAGTATATACAGTATATTCAGTATATAAAGTATATACAGTATATACAGTATATAAAGTATATAAAGTATATACAGTATATAAAGTATATACAGTATATACAGTATATAAAGTATATACAGTATGTAAAGTATGTACAGTATATAAAGTATATACAGTATATAAAGTATATACAGTATATAAAGTATGTACAGTATATAAAGTATATAAAGTATATTCAGTATATAAAGTATATACAGTATATACAGTATGTACAGTATATAAAGTATATACAGTATATACAGTATGTACAGTATATACAGTATGTACAGTATGTACAGTATATTCAGTATATACAGTATGTACAGTATGTACAGTATATAAAGTATATACAGTATGTACAGTATGTACAGTATATACAGTATGTACAGTATATAAAGTATATAAAGTATATTCAGTATATACAGTATATACAGTATGTACAGTATGTACAGTATATGAAGTACTCAGAGGAATAGTAACACAGTAATAGTGATCTCACTGGGGCCCCACAGCAGCTGGCACTGGGACTTCATGCTGGCGCACACGCCCTCGTAGCAGTACGACGCCTCGTCCTCGCAGCGCTGCCCGTTCTGCAGGAACACGTTGGGGGGGCAGTAGGGGGAGGAGCCTGTGCAGAACTCAGGTAGGTCACATTCCCCCAGGGGGTCCCGACACCTGGAGCCCGCCTCCCTCAGCTGGAGAGGAGAGGAGAGGAGAGAGGAGAGAGGAGAGAGGAAAGAGGATAGGAGAGAGGATAGAGGAGAGGAGAGGAGAGAGGAGAGAGGAGAGAGGAGAGGAGAGGAGAGGAAAAGGGGAGGGAGAGAGGAAGGGAGAGGAGAGAGGAGAGAGGAGAGAGGAGAGGAGAGAGGAGAGAGGAGAGAGGAGAGAGGAGAGAGGAGAGGAGAGAGGAGAGGGAGAGGAGAGAGGAGAGGAGAGAGGAGAGAGAGGAGAGGAGAGGAGAGAGGAGAGGAGAGGAGGAGAGAGGAGAGGAGAGAGAGGAGAGGAGAGGATAGGAGAGAGGAGAGAGGAGAGAGGAGAGAGGAGAGAGAGGAGAGAGGAGAGAGGAGAGGAGAGAGAGGAGAGAGAGGAGAGAGGAGAAGAGGAGAGGGAGGAGAGAACGGAGCGAGAGAGGAGAGAGAGAGAGGAGAGAGGAGAGGAGGAAGAGGATGATGAGGAGAGAGAGAGAGGAGAGAGCGGGGACAGGCTGGAGCGAGGCGCGTCGCGGTCGCGTCGCGTCTCTCGTGCTGCTCTTCTCCGTCTCTCGTCTGCGCGCTCTCTTGCTCTCTCTGCTCTCTCGCTCTCTCTCGCTCTCTCTCCTCTCTCTCTCTTCTTCTCTCTTCGCCTTCTCTTCTCTTCTCTTCTCTCTCTCTCTTCCGTCTCTTCTCCTCTTCTCTCTCTCCTTCCTCTTCCTCTTCTCTCTTCGCTGCTCTCTCTTCTCTCCTTCTCTCTCTCTCGTCCTCTCTTCTGCCTCTCTCTTCTCTCTTCTCTTCTTCTCTTCTCTTCACTCTCTCTCTTCTCTTCTCTCTTCGCTCGGTTCTCCCCTCTCTGCCAAACCCCCCACACCACTCCCCACCCCATTCCAACTCCCCTATAACCTACACCGAAAACCGTCTGCCAAACCAACACCACCCCCCTCACCATCAACACCATAGATATATTAGATATGATATATTGAGTAGTGAGTGTGATAGAGTAGTAGTAGTAGTGAGTAGACCCCCATTCGCGACCATGCAGCCGCATGCCGTCAGACGAGCACTGGGCTCCCGACGAGCCGACAGGTGGAGGCGATGCAGCAGGGTCCTCACACTCCAGACCAATCACAGCGCAGCAGGAAGCAGCAGGGGGTCCGCAGGGAGAGGGTGACACCACACATTCATCGATACCAGGCTAACTTCCACACCGTGTACACTAACCGTCAGGGCCGGCCCTCGCCTCGCGGGGGGGCCCTCGCCTCGCGGAGGGGGCCTCACCTCGCGGAGGGGGGCATCACCTCGCGGAGGGGGGCATCACCTCGCGGAGGCGGGGCCCTCACCTCGCGGAGGGGGGCATCACCTCACGGAGGGGGGCATCACCTCGCGGAGGGGGCCTGACCTCGCGGAGGGGGCCTCACCTCGCGGAGGGGGCCTCACCTCGCGGAGGGGGCCTCACCTCGCGGAGGGGGGCATCACCTCGCGGAGAGGGCCTCACCTCGCGGAGGGGGCCTCACCTCGCGGAGGGGGGCATCACCTCGCGGAGGGGGCCTGACCTCGCGGAGGGGGCCTCACCTCGCGGAGGGGGCCTCACCTCGCGGAGGGGGCCTCACCTCGTGGAGGGGGCCCTGCTAACCGTCCACATCACGCAGAATTCTGGGGGAAAACTGACATTTGACAGACCTACAGGTGTATAGAGGTGAGACAGGTGGGACAGGTGTATAGAGGTGAGAGAGGTATAGAGTGAGACAGGTGTACAGGTAAAGAGTGAGACAGGTGTACAGGTATAGAGTGAGACAGGTGTACAGGTATAGAGTGAGACAGGTGTACAGTATAGAGTGAGACAGGTGTACAGTATAGAGTGAGACAGGTGTACAGGTATAGAGTGAGACAGGTGTACAGGTATAGAGTGAGACAGGTGTACAGGTATAGAGTGAGACAGGTGTACAGGTATAGAGTGAGACAGGTGTACAGTATAGAGTGAGACAGGTGTACAGGTTTAGAGACAGGTGTACAGTATAGAGTGAGACAGGTGTACAGGTATAGAGACAGGTGTACAGTATAGAGTGAGACAGGTGTACAGGTATAGAGTGAGACAGGTGTACAGTATAGAGTGAGACAGGTGTACAGGTAAAGAGTGAGACAGGTGTACAGGTATAGAGTGAGACAGGTGTACAGGTATAGAGTGAGACAGGTGTACAGGTATAGAGTGAGACAGGTGTACAGTATAGAGTGAGACAGGTGTACAGGTATAGAGTGAGACAGGTGTACAGGTATAGAGTGAGACAGGTGTACAGTATAGAGTGAGACAGGTGTACAGGTATAGAGTGAGACAGGTGTACAGGTATAGAGTGAGACAGGTGTACAGGTATAGAGTGAGACAGGTGTACAGGTATAGAGTGAGACAGGTGTACAGGTATAGAGTGAGACAGGTGTACAGGTGTACAGGTATAGAGTGAGACAGGTGTACAGTATAGAGTGAGACAGGTGTACAGGTATAGAGTGAGACAGGTGTACAGGTATAGAGTGAGACAGGTGTACAGGTATAGAGTGAGACAGGTGTACAGGTATAGAGTGAGACAGGTGTACAGGTATAGAGTGAGACAGGTGTACAGGTATAGAGTGAGACAGGTGTACAGTATAGAGTGAGACAGGTGTACAGGTATAGAGTGAGACAGGTGTACAGTATAGAGTGAGACAGGTGTACAGGTTTAGAGACAGGTGTACAGGTATAGAGTGAGACAGGTGTACAGGTATAGAGACAGGTGTACAGTATAGAGTGAGACAGGTGTACAGGTATAGAGACAGGTGTACAGTATAGAGTGAGACAGGTGTACAGGTGAGACAGGTGTACAGTATAGAGTGAGACAGGTGTACAGGTATAGAGTGAGACAGGTGTACAGTATAGAGTGAGACAGGTGTACAGGTATAGAGACAGGTGTACAGTATAGAGTGAGACAGGTGTACAGGTGAGACAGGTGTACAGTATAGAGTGAGACAGGTGTACAGGTATAGAGTGAGACAGGTGTACAGTATAGAGTGAGACAGGTGTACAGGTATAGAGTGAGACAGGTGTACAGGTATAGAGTGAGACAGGTGGGACAGGTATAGAGACAGGTGTACAGGTATAGAGTGAGACAGGTGTACAGGTATAGAGTGAGACAGGTGTACAGTATAGAGTGAGACAGGTGGGACAGGTATAGAGTGAGACAGGTGGGACAGGTATAGAGACAGGTGTACAGTATAGAGTGAGACAGGTGTACAGTATAGAGTGAGACAGGTGTACAGGTATAGAGTGAGACAGGTGGGACAGGTATAGAGACAGGTGTACAGTATAGAGTGAGACAGGTGTACAGGTATAGAGTGAGACAGGTGTACAGTATAGAGTGAGACAGGTGGGACAGGTATAGAAACAGGTGTACAGGTATAGAGTGAGACAGGTGTACAGGTTTAGAGACAGGTGTACAGGTATAGAGTGAGACAGGTGTACAGTATAGAGTGAGACAGGTGTACAGTATAGAGTGAGACAGGTGTACAGGTATAGAGTGAGACAGGTGTACAGGTATAGAGTGAGACAGGTGTACAGTATAGAGTGAGACAGGTGTACAGGTATAGAGTGAGACAGGTGTACAGGTATAGAGTGAGACAGGTGTACAGGTATAGAGACAGGTGTGCAGGTATAGAGTGAGACAGGTGTACAGGTATAGAGACAGGTGTGCAGGTGTACAGTATAGAGACAGGTGTACAGGTGTGAGACAGGTGTGCAGGTATAGAGTGAGACAGGTGTACAGGTATAGAGACAGGTGTACAGGTGTACAGTATAGAGACAGGTGTACAGGTGTGAGACAGGTGTACAGGTGTGAGACAGGTGTACAGGTGTGAGACCGGTGTACAGGTGTGAGACAGGTGTACAGGTATAGAGACAGGTGTACAGGTGTGAGACAGGTACCTCCAGCAGGCCGCAGTCACACTCCTCCCCTTGCTCCACGTACAGGTTTCCACAGCTCCGCCCCCCCAGCAGGAGCTGAGGCACGTTGAACAGACACATCCCCCCCCCCGCTGAGCAGAGAGAGGGACAGGTCAGCGGCACTACAGCTGCTGAACATCTGACCGGGCAGGAAGCTGGGGAGAACCAATCAGAACCTCTCATTAACACTCATCCACCAATCAGAACCTCTCATTAACACACATCCACCAATCAGAACCTCTCATTAGCACATCCACCAATCAGAACCTCTCATTAACACACATCCACCAATCAGAACCTCTCATTAACACATCCACCAATCAGAACCTCTCATTAACACATCCACCAATCAGAACCTCTCATTAACACATCCACCAATCAGAACCTCATTAACACACATCCACCAATCAGTACCTCTCATTAACACACATCCACCAATCAGAACCTCTCATTAGCACATCCACCAATCAGAACCTCTCATTAACACATCCACCAATCAGAACCTCTCATTAACACATCCACCAATCAGAACCTCTCATTAACACACATCCACCAATCAGTACCTCTCATTAACACACATCCACCAATCAGAACCTCTCATTAACACACATCCACCAATCAGAACCTCTCATTAACACACATCCACCAATCAGTACCTCTCATTAACACACATCCACCAATCAGAACCTCTCATTAACACACATCCACCAATCAGAACCTCTCATTAGCACACATCCACCAATCAGAACCTCTCATTAACACACATCCACCAATCAGAACCTCTCATTAACACACATCCACCAATCAGAACCTCTCATTAACACACATCCACCAATCACCTCCTGGTACCAAACTGACCCGGGTCAAGGTTCTGACCCGGTTTAAATACTCTTGTCCTCATCTGGTTTAAAGGTTCTGCTCCTGACCCAGTTTGAAAGATTTGACACAGGTTCTGGTTCTGACTCAGTTTAGAGGTTCTGGTTCTGACCCCTTTTAGAGGTTCTGGTACTGACCCTGTTTAGAGATTCTGGTTCTGACCCCGTTTAGAGGTTCTGGTTCTGACCCCGTTTAAAGGTTCTGGTTCTGACCCCGTTTAGAGGTTCTGGTTCTGACCCCCGTTTAAAGGTTCTGACCCTGTTTAGAGGTTCTGGTTCTGACCCTGTTTGAAAGATTTGACCCAGGTTCTGGTTCTGACCCCCGTTTAGAGGTTCTGGTTCTGACCCCGTTTAAAGGTTCTGGTTCTGACCCTGTTTAAAGGTTCTGGTTCTGACCCTGTTTTAAAGATTTGACCCAGGTTCTGACTCCGTTTAGAGGTTCTGGTACTGACCCGGTGGACGGCTCCATGATGCAGCCTCCCAGCCTCCGCTCGTTGCTGCAGGAGCAGAGACGCTCCGCCGTGTCGTGACTCATCCCCAGGTTGTGACCCAGCTCATGAGCCACTGTGGAGGCCAGGCCCAGTACACTGACCAGGTGGTCCTGAGGGTGAGACATGGGGCGGGCAGACAGGTGAGAGGCAGACAGGTGAGAGGCAGACAGGTGAGAGGCAGACAGGTGAGAGAGAGACAGGTGAGAGGCAGACAGGTGAGAGACAGACATGTGAGAGGCAGACAGGTGAGAGACAGACAGGTGAGAGAGAGACAGGTGAGAGACAGACAGGTGAGAGACAGACAGGTGAGAGGCAGACAGGTGAGAGACAGACAGGTGAGAGGCAGACAGGTGAGAGGCAGACAGGTGAGAGACAGACAGGTGAGAGGCAGACAGGTGAGAGGCAGACAGGTGAGAGACAGACAGGTGAGAGACAGACAGGTGAGAGGCAGACAGGTGAGAGGCAGACAGGTGAGAGACAGACAGGTGAGAGAGAGACAGGTGAGAGAGACAGGTGAGAGGCAGGTGAGAGGCAGACAGGTGAGAGGCAGACAGGTGAGAGACAGACAGGTGAGAGAGAGACAGGTGAGAGAGACAGGTGAGAGACAGGTGAGAGGCAGACAGGTGAGAGGCAGACAGGTGAGAGGCAGACAGGTGAGAGACAGACAGGTGAGAGGCAGGCAGGTGAGAGGCAGACAGGTGAGGTGAGAGGCAGACAGGGGAGACAGACAGGTGAGAGACAGACAGGTGAGGTGAGAGGCAGACAGGTGAGACAGACAGGTGAGAGACAGACAGGTGAGAGGCAGACAGGTGAGGTGAGAGGCAGACAGGTGAGACAGACAGGTGAGAGACAGACAGGTGAGGTGAGAGGCAGACAGGTGAGACAGACAGGTGAGAGACAGACAGGTGAGAGGCAGACAGGTGAGGTGAGAGGCAGACAGGTGAGACACAGACAGGTGAGAGACAGACAGGTGAGAGACAGACAGGTGAGAGACAGACAGGTGAGAGGCAGACAGACGAGAGACAGACAGGTGAGAGACAGACAGGTGAGAGACAGACAGGTGAGAGGCAGACAGGTGAGAGGCAGACAGGTGAGAGACAGACAGGTGAGAGACAGACAGGTGAGAGACAGACAGGTGAGAGGCAGACAGGTGAGAGACAGACAGGTGAGAGGCAGACAGGTCAGAGACAGACAGGTGAGAGACAGACAGGTGAGAGACAGACAGGTCAGAGACAGACAGGTGAGAGACAGACAGGTGAGAGACAGACAGGTCAGAGACAGACAGGTGAGAGACAGACAGGTGAGAGACAGACAGGTGAGAGGCAGACAGGTGAGAGACAGACAGGTGAGAGGCAGACAGGTCAGAGACAGACAGGTGAGAGACAGACAGGTGAGAGACAGACAGGTCAGAGACAGACAGGTGAGAGACAGACAGGTGAGAGACAGACAGGTGAGAGAGATGTTTTCAGAAAAAGTCAGAATCAAGTCAGAAATACATTTTAACAATGCTTTTATTTTGAAAGTATTGAGCAAGTCCTCACCACGTTGACCCCCCCCGAGCGGTCCCTGGAGCACATGGAGGCCTGCGAGGCCATCCCCACCGTGGTGCCGTCAAACGAGCCCCCCCTGAGGAGAGACACCACCCGTCAGAACGCTGACTCACCTGAGGCTCTTATTGTGGTGAGCTTCCTGCTGAACGAGAAGCCCCCCCCCTGAGAAGAAGCTGCCCCCCCCCCTGAGAAGAAGCTGCCCCCCCCCCTTAGAAGAAGCTGCCCCCCCCCTGAGAAGAAACTGCCCCCCCCCCTGAGAAGAAGCTGCCCCCCCCTGAGAAGAAACTGCCCCCCCCCCTGAGAAGAAACTGCCCCCCCCCCTGAGAAGAAACCGGCCCCCCCCCTGAGAAGAAACTGCCCCCCCCTGAGGAGAAACTGCCCCCCCCTGAGGAGAACCTGCCCCCCCCTGAGAAGAAACTGCCCCCCCTGAGAAGAAGCTGCCCCCCCCTGAGAAGAAACTGCCCCCCCTGAGAAGAAACTGCCCCCCCCTGAGGAGAAACTGCCCCCCCCTGAGAAGAAACTGCCCCCCCTGAGAAGAAACTGCCCCCCCCCCTGAGAAGAGACTGCCCCCCCCCCTGAGAAGAAGCTGCCCCCCCCCTGAGAAGAAACTGCCCCCCCTGAGGAGAAACTTCCCCCCCCTGAGGAGAAACTGCCCCCCCCCCTGAGAAGAAACTGCCCCCCCCTGAGGAGAAACTGCCCCCCCCCTGAGAAGAGACTGCCCCCCCCCTGAGAAGAGACTGCCCCCCCCTGAGGAGAAACTGCCCCCCCCCCTGAGAAGAAGCTGCCCCCCCCTGAGGAGAAACTGCCCCCCCCCTGAGGAGAAACTGCCCCCCCCTGAGGAGAACCTGCCCCCCCCTGAGGAGAAACTGCCCCCCCCTGAGGAGAACCTGCCCCCCCCTGAGAAGAGACTGCCCCCCCCCCTGAGAAGAGACTGCCCCCCCCTGAGGAGAAACTGCCCCCCCCCCTGAGAAGAAGCTGCCCCCCCCTGAGGAGAAACTGCCCCCCCCTGAGGAGAAACTGCCCCCCCCTGAGGAGAAACTGCCCCCCCCCTGAGGAGAACCTGCCCCCCCCTGAGAAGAGACTGCCCCCCCCTGAGAAGAAGCTGCCCCCCCCTGAGAAGAAGCTGCCCCCCCCTGAGAAGAAGCTGCCCCCCCCTGAGAAGAAACTGCCCCCCCCCCTGAGAAGAAACTGCCCCCCCCCTGAGAAGAAACTGCCCCCCCCCTGAGGAGAGACTGCCCCCCCCCTGAGGAGAGACTGCCCCCCCCCTGAGAAGAGACTGCCCCCCCCTGAGGAGAAACTGCCCCCCCCCTCCTACTTGACGAGCTGGGCGTTGTCATGGCGGAGCCTGGGCAGCAGGGTCCGGGTCCTCCACCTCAGGAAGCTGTTCAGGGTGTCCGTGGGACTTTCCTCCGCGGGGATCTTGTCGCCGTCGCTCCAGATCTCCAGCCCGGTCAGCGCCACGCGGACCTTCAGGGGCCGGTAGAACTGAAACACACTCAGCTCAGTTCACGTCCAGACCCTCCTGAACCCTGAGTCAGCATTATGAGTCCTGAACCCTGAGTCAGCATTATGAGTCCTGACCCCTGACCTGAGTCAGCATCATGAGTCCTGAACCCTGAGTCAGCATTATGAGTCCTGAACCCTGAGTCAGCATTATGAGTCCTGAACCCTGAGTCAGCATTATGAGTCCTGACCCCTGACCTGAGTCAGCATCATGAGTCCTGAACCCTGAGTCAGCATTATGAGTCCTGAACCCTGAGTCAGCATTATGAGTCCTGAACCCTGAGTCAGCATTATGAGTCCTGACCCCTGACCTGAGTCAGCATCATGAGTCCTGAACCCTGAGTCAGCATTATGAGTCCTGAACCCTGAGTCAGCATTATGAGTCCTGACCCCTGACCTGAGTCAGCATCATGAGTCCTGAACCCTGAGTCAGCATTATGAGTCCTGAACCCTGAGTCAGCATTATGAGTCCTGAACCCTGAGTCAGCATTATGAGTCCTGAACCCTGAGTCAGCATTATGAGTTCTGAACCCTGAGTCAGCATTATGAGTCCTGAACCCTGAGTCAGCTTTAAGAGTCCTGAACCCTGAGTCAGCATTATGAGTCCTGACCCCTGAGTCAGCATTATGAGTCCTGAACCCTGAGTCAGCTTTAAGAGTCCTGAACCCTGAGTCAGCATTATGAGTCCTGAACCCTGAGTCAGCATTATGAGTCCTAAACCCTGAGTCAGCTTTAAGAGTCCTGAACCCTGAGTCAGCATTAAGAGTCCTGAACCCTGAGTCAGCATTATGAGTCCTGAACCCTGAGTCAGCATTATGAGTCCTGACCCCTGACCTGAGTCAGCATCATGAGTCCTGAACCCTGAGTCAGCATTATGAGTCCTGAACCCTGAGTCAGCATTATGAGTCCTGACCCCTGACCTGAGTCAGCATCATGAGTCCTGAACCCTGAGTCAGCATTATGAGTCCTGAACCCTGAGTCAGCATTATGAGTCCTGAACCCTGAGTCAGCATTATGAGTCCTGAACCCTGAGTCAGCATTATGAGTCCTGAACCCTGAGTCAGCTTTAAGAGTCCTGAACCCTGAGTCAGCATTATGAGTCCTGACCCCTGAGTCAGCATTATGAGTCCTGAACCCTGAGTCAGCTTTAAGAGTCCTGAACCCTGAGTCAGCATTATGAGTCCTGAACCCTGAGTCAGCTTTATGAGTCCTGAACCCTGAGTCAGCATTATGAGTCCTGAACCCTGAGTCAGCTTTAAGAGTCCTGAACCCTGAGTCAGCATTATGAGTCCTGAACCCTGAGTCAGCATCATGAGTCCTGAACCCTGAGTCAGCATTATGAGTCCTGAACCCTGAGTCAGCATTATGAGTCCTGACCCCTGACCTGAGTCAGCATCATGAGTCCTGAACCCTGAGTCAGCATTATGAGTCCTGAACCCTGAGTCAGCATTATGAGTCCTGAACCCTGAGTCAGCATTATGAGTCCTGAACCCTGAGTCAGCATTATGAGTCCTGAACCCTGAGTCAGCTTTAAGAGTCCTGAACCCTGAGTCAGCATTATGAGTCCTGACCCCTGAGTCAGCATTATGAGTCCTGAACCCTGAGTCAGCTTTAAGAGTCCTGAACCCTGAGTCAGCATTATGAGTCCTGAACCCTGAGTCAGCTTTATGAGTCCTGAACCCTGAGTCAGCATTATGAGTCCTGAACCCTGAGTCAGCTTTAAGAGTCCTGAACCCTGAGTCAGCATTATGAGTCCTGACCCCTGAGTCAGCATTATGAGTCCTGAACCCTGAGTCAGCTTTAAGAGTCCTGAACCCTGAGTCAGCATTATGAGTCCTGAACCCTGAGTCAGCATTATGAGTCCTGAACCCTGAGTCAGCATTATGAGTCCTGAACCCTGAGTCAGCTTTAAGAGTCCTGAACCCTGAGTCAGCATTATGAGTCCTGAACCCTGAGTCAGCATTATGAGTTCTGCACCCTGAGTCAGCATTATGAGTCCTGAACCCTGAGTCAGCATTATGAGTCCTGAACCCTGAGTCAGCATTATGAGTCCTGAACCCTGAGTCAGCATTATGAGTCCTGAACCCTGAGTCAGCTTTAAGAGTCCTGAACCCTGAGTCAGCATTAAGAGTCCTGAACCCTGAGTCAGCATTATGAGTCCTGAACCCTGAGTCAGCATTATGAGTCCTGAACCCTGAGTCAGCATTAAGAGTCCTGAACCCTGAGTCAGCATTATGAGTCCTGAACCCTGACCTGAGTCAACATTATGAGTCCTGAACCCTGAGTCAGCATTATGAGTCCTGAACCCTGAGTCAGCATTATGAGTCCTGAACCCTGAGTCAGCATTAAGAGTCCTGAACCCTGAGTCAGCATTAAGAGTCCTGAACCCTGAGTCAGCATTATGAGTCCTGAACCCTGAGTCAGCATTAAGAGTCCTGAACCCTGACCTGAGTCAGCATTATGAGTCCTGAACCCTGAGTCAGCATTATGAGTCCTGAACCCTGAGTCAGCATTATGAGTCCTGAACCCTGAGTCAGCATTAAGAGTCCTGAACCCTGAGTCAGCGTTATGAGTCCTGAACCCTGACCTGAGTCAGCATTATGAGTCCTGAACCCTGAGTCAGCATTATGAGTCCTGAACCCTGAGTCAGCATTATGAGTCCTGAACCCTGAGTCAGCATTAAGAGTCCTGAACCCTGAGTCAGCATTATGAGTCCTGACCCCTGACCTGAGTCAGCATCATGAGTCCTGAACCCTGAGTCAGCATTATGAGTCCTGAACCCTGAGTCAGCATTATGAGTCCTGAATCCTGAGTCAGCATTATGAGTCCTGAACCCTGAGTCAGCATTATGAGTCCTGAACCCTGAGTCAGCATTAAGAGTCCTGAACCCTGAGTCAGCATTAAGAGTCCTGAACCCTGAGTCAGCATTATGAGTCCTGAACCCTGAGTCAGCATTAAGAGTCCTGAACCCTGACCTGAGTCAGCATTATGAGTCCTGAACCCTGAGTCAGCATTATGAGTCCTGAACCCTGAGTCAGCATTATGAGTCCTGAACCCTGAGTCAGCATTAAGAGTCCTGAACCCTGAGTCAGCATTACGAGTCCTGAACCCTGAGTCAGCATTATGAGTCCTGAACCCTGAGTCAGCATTATGAGTCCTGAACCCTGAGTCAGCATTATGAGTCCTGAACCCTGAGTCAGCATTAAGAGTCCTGAACCCTGAGTCAGCATTATGAGTCCTGACCCCTGACCTGAGTCAGCATCATGAGTCCTGAACCCTGAGTCAGCATTATGAGTCCTGAACCCTGAGTCAGCATTATGAGTCCTGAATCCTGAGTCAGCATTATGAGTCCTGAACCCTGAGTCAGCATTATGAGTCCTGAACCCTGAGTCAGCATTAAGAGTCCTGAACCCTGAGTCAGCATTAAGAGTCCTGAACCCTGAGTCAGCATTATGAGTCCTGAACCCTGAGTCAGCATTAAGAGTCCTGAACCCTGACCTGAGTCAGCATTATGAGTCCTGAACCCTGAGTCAGCATTATGAGTCCTGAACCCTGAGTCAGCATTATGAGTCCTGAATCCTGAGTCAGCATTATGAGTCCTGAACCCTGAGTCAGCCTGTAAGCACTTGTACTCAACAAATCAAGCACATCTCAGCTGCATATATAACAGAGTTGTTTTAAATCATATATCTTGTGGTTGAAAGGTCATCTGCCCCTCAGAGGTCAGAGGTCAGAGGTCACGCTCACCCAGTCCACCTGGTTGGCCACGTCCAGCATGCGGTAGATGATCGTCTTGTTGTTCCTCTGGTAGTTCAGAAACTTCAGAAACATCACCATGTCAATATTATGAACATTAAATAAATAACAACATAATAATAACAACAACAACAACAACAACAACAACAACAACAACAACAACAACAACAACACACTGACCTCCTGATGGTCCACCACCAGCACCAGCTCGATGTACTTGGTCTCAGACAGGATGTCCCGCCTCCTCTGCAGGAAACACGTCACTGATCAATCTGACAGGTCTAACTGAGCCGTGCTGCTGGATGCCCTCTCTTCCAGCTGTTACTAAGGACACGACTCTGAAGTGTCCTTGTAGCCCCCCCCCTCTCTTCCAGCTGTTACTAAGGACACGACTCTGAAGTGTCCTTGTAGCCCCCCCCCTCTCTTCCAGCTGTTACTAAGGACATGACTCTGAAGTGTCCTTGTAGCCCCCCTCTCTCTTCCAGCTGTTACTAAGGACATGACTCTGAAGTGTCCTTGTAGCCCCCCCCTCTCTTCCAGCTGTTACTAAGGACACGACTCTGAAGTGTCCTTGTAGCCCCCCCCTCTCTTCCAGCTGTTACTAAGGACATGACTCTGAAGTGTCCTTGTAGCCCCCCTCTCTCTTCCAGCTGTTATTAAGGACATGATTCTGAAGTGTCCTTGTAGCCCCCCCCCCTCTCTTCCAGCTGTTACTAAGGACATGACTCTGAAGTGTCCTTGTAGCCCCCCCCCTCTCTCTTCCAGCTGTTACTAAGGACATGTCTCTGAGGTGTCCTTGTAGCCCCCCCCCTCTCTTCCAGCTGTTACTAAGGACATGTCTCTGAAGTGTCCTGCTCCAAACCCCAATCAGGTCCTTGTAGCCCCCCCCCTCTCTTCCAGCTGTTACTAAGGACATGTCTCTGAAGTGTCCTGCTCCAAACCCCAAACAGGTCCTTGTAGCCCCCCCCCTCTCTTCCAGCTGTTACTAAGGACATGTCTCTGAAGTGTCCTGCTCCAAACCCCAAACAGGTCCTTGTAGCCCCCCCCCCTCTCTTCCAGCTGTTACTAAGGACATGACTCTGAAGTGTCCTTGTAGCCCCCCCCCTCTCTCTTCCAGCTGTTACTAAGGACAT
This sequence comes from Champsocephalus gunnari, assembly GCA_036324595.1. Classification (NCBI taxonomy): domain Eukaryota; kingdom Metazoa; phylum Chordata; class Actinopteri; order Perciformes; family Channichthyidae; genus Champsocephalus; species Champsocephalus gunnari. Next base: position 1,161,450 of record CM070430.1, on the reverse strand, counting down.
GATTCTGAAGTGTCCTTGTAGCCCCCCCCCCTCTCTCCCAGCTGTTACTAAGGACATGACTCTGAAGTGTCCTGCTCCAAACCCCAAACAGGTCCTTGTAGCCCCCCCCGCCTCTCTTCCAGCTGTTACTAAGGACATGTCTCTGAAGTGTCCTGCTCCAAACCCCAAACAGGTCCTTGTAGCCCCCCCCCTCTCTTCCAGCTGTTACTAAGGACATGACTCTGAAGTGTCCTTGTAGCCCCCCCCCTCTCTCTTCCAGCTGTTACTAAGGACATGATTCTGAAGTGTCCTTGTAGCCCCCCCCCCTCTCTCCCAGCTGTTACTAAGGACATGACTCTGAAGTGTCCTGCTCCAAACCCCAAACAGGTCCTTGTAGCCCCCCCCCTCTCTTCCAGCTGTTACTAAGGACATGTCTCTGAAGTGTCCTGCTCCAATTTAAGTGGGCGGGTCCAAAGTGAGGCTTAAGCCCCGCCTCCACCCAGAGTGCGGTCCCCCTCCACAGCCCCTCCCTTATAGATGTTGTGTTGCCTCACCCTGTGTGTGCTGCCGTGGGGAGGGGGGGCGGTGTGTGGGACGCCGCAGCCTGCAGCGCCCCCCAGAGGCGGGGAGGAGAACAGCAGGTGGACGCCCTCCTCCTCCCCCCCCGCCCCCCCCCGGCTGAGGCTGCAGCTCCAGGCTGAGCGAGGAGTTGAAGGCGATGACGCCGCTGCAGAGGAGACACAGGGACACGGTTCAACTCTTTAAAGACCTGCGAGAGACCGCTTGAGCCACATCTCCGTAACCCGTAGCAACGGCTCCCTGGAACAGATTAGAACGTGCTCACATTTACACGTTTACGTTAGTGATCCTAATCCTCATGTTTCCGTCTCTGTTGCTCAGCGAGCCGCTTACATGGTGTACTTCTACTGCAGTCCAGAGGTACATGGTGTACTTCTACTGCAGTCCAGAGGTACATGGTGTACTTCTACTGCAGTCCAGAGGTACAGGGTGTACTTCTACTCCTCTACAGTCCACCAGTGTGTGTGTGTGTGTGTGTGTGTGTGTGTGTGTGTGTGTGTGTGTGTGTGTGTGTGTGTGTGTGTGTGTGTGTGTGTGTGACTGACCGCAGTCCGGAGCAGGTGCTCAGAGCGACTCTGGACTCAGGATATCCTCGGACGCTGCCGTGGTAAAAACAGTGAACCTAACACACACACACACACACACACACACACACATTCACACACACACACACACACACACACACACACACACACACACACACACACACACACACACACACACCACACACACACACACACACACACACACACACACACACACACACACACACACACACACACACACACACCAGATTACAGGCTTTTCAAACCACTTCAAGCTTCTTTGTTCCAGATGAATGAAAGCTGCTTGAGTTCCAGAGAGCCTTTAGTGAAGGGCTTCTGTGCCGCGGTGCGTTCACTGACTCACCACAGGGTCGGATCTCAGAGACTCCCCGGTGCCGTTGGGCAGGTAGAGGAAGATGTTGGGCGGCTTCGGGAGCAGCGCGCTGAGACAACAACATCCATGTTACTGTTATCTTTATTACGGTTTATATTCAATATGTTGCGTTCACTGCCCCTCGGTAAATATGACACCTCTCTAGTTGGTGGTGTGTTCACTGCCCCTCGGTAAATATGACACCTCTCTAGTTGGTGTTGCGTTCACTGCCCCTCGGTAAATATGACACCTCTCTAGCTGGTGTTGTGTTCACTGCCCCTCTGTAAATATGACACCTCTCTAGCTGGTGTTGTGTTCACTGCCCCTCTGTAAATATGACACCTCTCTAGCTGGTGTTGCGTTCACTGCCCCTCAGTAAAAGCGACACCTCTCTAGTTGGTGTTGCGTTCACTGCCCCTCTGTAAATATGACACCTCTCTAGTTGGTGTTGCGTTCACTGCCCCTCTGTAAAAGCGACACCTCTCTAGCTGGTGGTGTGTTCACTGCCCCTCAGTAAAAGCGACACCTCTCTAGCTGGTGGTGTGTTCACTGCCCCTCTGTAAAAGCGACACCTCTCTAGCTGGTGTTGTGTTCCTTGCCCCTCTGTAAATATGACACCTCTCTAGTTGGTGTTGTGTTCACTGCCCCTCTGTAAATATGACACCTCTCTAGTTGGTGTTGCGTTCACTGCCCCTCTGTAAAAGCGACACCTCTCTAGCTGGTGTTGCATTCACTGCCCCCTGTAAAAGCGACACCTCTCTAGCTGGTGTTGCGTTCACTGCCCCTCAGTAAAAGCGACACCTCTCTAGTTGGTGGTGTGTTCACTGCCCCTCAGTAAAAGCGACACCTCTCTAGTTGGTGTTGCGTTCACTGCCCCTCAGTAAAAGTGACACCTCTCTAGCTGGTGTTGCGTTCACTGCCCCTCAGTAAAAGCGACACCTCTCTAGCTGGTGGTGCGTTCACTGCCCCTCAGTAAAAGTGACACCTCTCTAGTTGGTGGTGTGTTCACTGCCCCTCGGTAAAGCGACACCTCTCTAGTTGGTGGTGTGTTCACTGCCCCTCAGTAAAAGCGACACCTCTCTAGCTGGTGTTGCGTTCACTGCCCCTCGGTAAAAGCGACACCTCTCTAGTTGGTGGTGTGTTCACTGCCCCTCAGTAAAAGCGACACCTCTCTAGTTGGTGGTGTGTTCACTGCCCCTCTGTAAAAGCGACACCTCTCTAGCTGGTGTTGCGTTCACTGCCCCTCGGTAAAAGCGACACCTCTCTAGTTGGTGGTGTGTTCACTGCCCCTCTGTAAAAGCGACACCTCTCTAGCTGGTGTTGCGTTCACTGCCCCTCGGTAAAGCCACTCACCGGTTCTTCTGCAGGTCGAACAGGAAGTGCTGGCCTCTCATCTGCAGCTCCATCTGCAGCGCGTCGGGATGACCGGCCTGAAACACAGGAAGTCAGATAAATGAATACACCACCTGTAGTCACTGTACGATGAAAGACTGCGTTTCCCACAATGCAGTACTGCACTGTGGAAGACATGTCATCATTATTACTTAAGCACCCATGAGCATAAAGATATATTAAATATACACATTGTTTGGGTTATATCTTCAAAGAAAAATACTTTGTTTGGATTAAACCAAATAAACATTATTCAATTTATACAAATAGTCATTTTTTTTTAATTAATTAGTTAATAATATTAGTGCCGTCTCCCTTCATCAGGGCTTCCTGTCTCCTGTCCTTTAGGATGTGGGCGGGTCTAAGTACATCCGTTATCCAATCAGAGAGCTTCCTGCCCCTTAACATGAAGGAGTCACTTCCTACTACGCTTTCTCCTCTGTGTGTGTGTGTGTGTGTGTGTGTGTGTGTGTGTGTGTGTGTGTGTGTGTGTGTGTGTGTGTGTGTGTGTGAGACTCTTTAAAGTAGAGACACTACATACTGATATACACCTGAACATCAGCAAGAGAGAACTCTTTAAAGTAGAGACACTACATACTGATATACACCTGAGCATCAGCAGGAGAGGACTCTTTAAAGTAGAGACACTACATACTGATATACACCTGAACATCAGCAGGAGAGGACTCTTTAAAGTAGAGACACTACATACTGATATACACCTGAACATCAGCAGGAGAGGACTCTTTAAAGTAGAGACACTACATACTGATATACACCTGCACATCAGCAGGAGAGGACTCTTTAAAGTAGAGACACTACTTACTGATATACACCTGAACATCAGCAGGAGAGGACTCTTTAAAGTAGAGACACTACATACTGATATACACCTGAACATCAGCAGGAGAGGACTCTTTAAAGTAGAGACGCTACATACTGATATACACCTGAACATCAGCAGGAGAGGACTCTTTAAAGTAGAGACACTACATACTGATATACACCTGAACATCAGCAAGAGAGAACTCTTTAAAGTAGAGACACTACATACTGATATACACCTGAGCATCAGCAGGAGAGGACTCTTTAAAGTAGAGACACCACATACTGATATACACCTGAACATCAGCTGGAGAGGACTCTTTAAAGTAGAGACGCTACATACTGATATACACCTGAACATCAGCAGGAGAGGACTCTTTAAAGTAGAGACGCTACATACTGATATACACCTGAACATCAGCAGGAGAGGACTCTTTAAAGTAGAGACACTACATACTGATATACACCTGAACATCAGCAGGAGAGGACTCTTTAAAGTAGAGACGCTACATACTGATATACACCTGAACATCAGCAGGAGAGGACTCTTTAAAGTAGATACACTACATACTGATATACACCTGAACATCAGCAGGAGAGGACTCTTTAAAGTAGAGACACTGCATACTGATATACACCTGAACATCAGCAGGAGAGGACTCTTTAAAGTAGAGACGCTACATACTGATATACACCTGAACATCAGCAGGAGAGGACTCTTTAAAGTAGAGACACTGCATACTGATATACACCTGAACATCAGCAGGAGAGGACTCTTTAAAGTAGAGACACTACATACTGATATACACCTGAACATCAGCAGGAGAGGACTCTTTAAAGTAGAGACACTACATACTGATATACACCTGAACATCAGCAGCAGAGGACTCTTTAAAGTAGAGACACTACATACTGATATACACCTGAACACCAGCAGGAGAGGACTCTTTAAAGTAGAGACACTACATACTGATATACACCTGAACATCAGCAGGAGAGGACTCTTTAAAGTAGAGACACTACATACTGATATACACCTGAACATCAGCAGCAGAGGACTCTTTAAAGTAGAGACACTACATACTGATATACACCTGAACATCAGCAGGAGAGGACTCTTTAAAGTAGAGACACTACATACTGATATACACCTGAACATCAGCAGCAGAGGACTCTTTAAAGTAGAGACGCTACATACTGATATACACCTGAACATCAGCAGGAGAGGACTCTTTAAAGTAGAGACACTACATACTGATATACACCTGAACATCAGCAGGAGAGGACTCTTTAAAGTAGAGACGCTACATACTGATATACACCTGAACATCAGCAGGAGAGGACTCTTTAAAGTAGATACACTACATACTGATATACACCTGAACATCAGCAGGAGAGGACTCTTTAAAGTAGAGACACTGCATACTGATATACACCTGAACATCAGCAGGAGAGGACTCTTTAAAGTAGAGACGCTACATACTGATATACACCTGAACATCAGCAGGAGAGGACTCTTTAAAGTAGAGACACTGCATACTGATATACACCTGAACATCAGCAGGAGAGGACTCTTTAAAGTAGAGACACTACATACTGATATACACCTGAACATCAGCAGGAGAGGACTCTTTAAAGTAGAGACACTACATACTGATATACACCTGAACATCAGCAGCAGAGGACTCTTTAAAGTAGAGACACTACATACTGATATACACCTGAACACCAGCAGGAGAGGACTCTTTAAAGTAGAGACACTACATACTGATATACACCTGAACATCAGCAGGAGAGGACTCTTTAAAGTAGAGACACTACATACTGATATACACCTGAACATCAGCAGCAGAGGACTCTTTAAAGTAGAGACACTACATACTGATATACACCTGAACATCAGCAGGAGAGGACTCTTTAAAGTAGAGACACTACATACTGATATACACCTGAACATCAGCAGCAGAGGACTCTTTAAAGTAGAGACGCTACATACTGATATACACCTGAACATCAGCAGGAGAGGACTCTTTAAAGTAGAGACACTACATACTGATATACACCTGAACATCAGCAGGAGAGGACTCTTTAAAGTAGAGACGCTACATACTGATATACACCTGAACATCAGCAGGAGAGGACTCTTTAAAGTAGATACACTACATACTGATATACACCTGAACATCAGCAGGAGAGGACTCTTTAAAGTAGAGACACTGCATACTGATATACACCTGAACATCAGCAGGAGAGGACTCTTTAAAGTAGAGACGCTACATACTGATATACACCTGAACATCAGCAGGAGAGGACTCTTTAAAGTAGAGACACTGCATACTGATATACACCTGAACATCAGCAGGAGAGGACTCTTTAAAGTAGAGACACTACATACTGATATACACCTGAACATCAGCAGGAGAGGACTCTTTAAAGTAGAGACACTACATACTGATATACACCTGAACATCAGCAGCAGAGGACTCTTTAAAGTAGAGACACTACATACTGATATACACCTGAACACCAGCAGGAGAGGACTCTTTAAAGTAGAGACACTACATACTGATATACACCTGAACATCAGCAGGAGAGGACTCTTTAAAGTAGAGACACTACATACTGATATACACCTGAACATCAGCAGCAGAGGACTCTTTAAAGTAGAGACACTACATACTGATATACACCTGAACATCAGCAGGAGAGGACTCTTTAAAGTAGAGACACTACATACTGATATACACCTGAACATCAGCAGGAGAGGACTCTTTAAAGTAGAGACACTACATACTGATATACACCTGAACATCAGCAGGAGAGGACTCTTTAAAGTAGAGACACTACATACTGATATACACCTGAACATCAGCAGCAGAGGACTCTTTAAAGTAGAGACACTACATACTGATATACACCTGAACATCAGCAGGAGAGGACTCTTTAAAGTTATCTTTAGTTTCTGGTTCAGTTAACGGACTCTCACTGTTTCAGCAGGAATGTTACCCTCCTCTCTTCTTCTGTGGTGCCGGCCTCGCCCAGAGCCTGACATCATCCGGAAACATGAGCTCATCAGTAACACTGGTGTTAGAGCTGAGATTAAGACCAACGGAGAAATCAGTGTGTGTGTGTGTGTGTGTGTGTGTGTGTGTGTGTGTGTGTGTGTGTGTGTGTGTGTGTGTGTGTGTGTGTGTGTGTGTGTGTGTGTGTGTGTGAGACTCTTTAAAGTAGAGACACTACATACTGATATACACCTGAACATCAGCAAGAGAGAACTCTTTAAAGTAGAGACACTACATACTGATATACACCTGAGCATCAGCAGGAGAGGACTCTTTAAAGTAGAGACACTACATACTGATATACACCTGAACATCAGCAGGAGAGGACTCTTTAAAGTAGAGACACTACATACTGATATACACCTGAACATCAGCAGGAGAGGACTCTTTAAAGTAGAGACACTACATACTGATATACACCTGCACATCAGCAGGAGAGGACTCTTTAAAGTAGAGACACTACTTACTGATATACACCTGAACATCAGCAGGAGAGGACTCTTTAAAGTAGAGACACTACATACTGATATACACCTGAACATCAGCAGGAGAGGACTCTTTAAAGTAGAGACGCTACATACTGATATACACCTGAACATCAGCAGGAGAGGACTCTTTAAAGTAGAGACACTACATACTGATATACACCTGAACATCAGCAAGAGAGAACTCTTTAAAGTAGAGACACTGCATACTGATATACACCTGAACATCAGCAGGAGAGGACTCTTTAAAGTAGAGACACTACATACTGATATACACCTGAACATCAGCAGGAGAGGACTCTTTAAAGTAGAGACACTACATACTGATATACACCTGAACATCAGCAGCAGAGGACTCTTTAAAGTAGAGACACTACATACTGATATACACCTGAACACCAGCAGGAGAGGACTCTTTAAAGTAGAGACACTACATACTGATATACACCTGAACATCAGCAGGAGAGGACTCTTTAAAGTAGAGACACTACATACTGATATACACCTGAACATCAGCAGCAGAGGACTCTTTAAAGTAGAGACACTACATACTGATATACACCTGAACATCAGCAGGAGAGGACTCTTTAAAGTAGAGACACTACATACTGATATACACCTGAACATCAGCAGCAGAGGACTCTTTAAAGTAGAGACGCTACATACTGATATACACCTGAACATCAGCAGGAGAGGACTCTTTAAAGTAGAGACACTACATACTGATATACACCTGAACATCAGCAGGAGAGGACTCTTTAAAGTAGAGACGCTACATACTGATATACACCTGAACATCAGCAGGAGAGGACTCTTTAAAGTAGATACACTACATACTGATATACACCTGAACATCAGCAGGAGAGGACTCTTTAAAGTAGAGACACTGCATACTGATATACACCTGAACATCAGCAGGAGAGGACTCTTTAAAGTAGAGACGCTACATACTGATATACACCTGAACATCAGCAGGAGAGGACTCTTTAAAGTAGAGACACTGCATACTGATATACACCTGAACATCAGCAGGAGAGGACTCTTTAAAGTAGAGACACTACATACTGATATACACCTGAACATCAGCAGGAGAGGACTCTTTAAAGTAGAGACACTACATACTGATATACACCTGAACATCAGCAGCAGAGGACTCTTTAAAGTAGAGACACTACATACTGATATACACCTGAACACCAGCAGGAGAGGACTCTTTAAAGTAGAGACACTACATACTGATATACACCTGAACATCAGCAGGAGAGGACTCTTTAAAGTAGAGACACTACATACTGATATACACCTGAACATCAGCAGCAGAGGACTCTTTAAAGTAGAGACACTACATACTGATATACACCTGAACATCAGCAGGAGAGGACTCTTTAAAGTAGAGACACTACATACTGATATACACCTGAACATCAGCAGCAGAGGACTCTTTAAAGTAGAGACGCTACATACTGATATACACCTGAACATCAGCAGGAGAGGACTCTTTAAAGTAGAGACACTACATACTGATATACACCTGAACATCAGCAGGAGAGGACTCTTTAAAGTAGAGACGCTACATACTGATATACACCTGAACATCAGCAGGAGAGGACTCTTTAAAGTAGATACACTACATACTGATATACACCTGAACATCAGCAGGAGAGGACTCTTTAAAGTAGAGACACTGCATACTGATATACACCTGAACATCAGCAGGAGAGGACTCTTTAAAGTAGAGACGCTACATACTGATATACACCTGAACATCAGCAGGAGAGGACTCTTTAAAGTAGAGACACTGCATACTGATATACACCTGAACATCAGCAGGAGAGGACTCTTTAAAGTAGAGACACTACATACTGATATACACCTGAACATCAGCAGGAGAGGACTCTTTAAAGTAGAGACACTACATACTGATATACACCTGAACATCAGCAGCAGAGGACTCTTTAAAGTAGAGACACTACATACTGATATACACCTGAACACCAGCAGGAGAGGACTCTTTAAAGTAGAGACACTACATACTGATATACACCTGAACATCAGCAGGAGAGGACTCTTTAAAGTAGAGACACTACATACTGATATACACCTGAACATCAGCAGCAGAGGACTCTTTAAAGTAGAGACACTACATACTGATATACACCTGAACATCAGCAGGAGAGGACTCTTTAAAGTAGAGACACTACATACTGATATACACCTGAACATCAGCAGGAGAGGACTCTTTAAAGTAGAGACACTACATACTGATATACACCTGAACATCAGCAGGAGAGGACTCTTTAAAGTAGAGACACTACATACTGATATACACCTGAACATCAGCAGCAGAGGACTCTTTAAAGTAGAGACACTACATACTGATATACACCTGAACATCAGCAGGAGAGGACTCTTTAAAGTTATCTTTAGTTTCTGGTTCAGTTAACGGACTCTCACTGTTTCAGCAGGAATGTTACCCTCCTCTCTTCTTCTGTGGTGCCGGCCTCGCCCAGAGCCTGACATCATCCGGAAACATGAGCTCATCAGTAACACTGGTGTTAGAGCTGAGATTAAGACCAACGGAGAAATCAGTGTGTGTGTGTGTGTGTGTGTGTGTGTGTGTGTGTGTGTGTGTGTGTGTGTGTGTGTGTGTGTGTGTGTGTGTGTGTGTGTGTGTGTGAGACTCTTTAAAGTAGAGACACTACATACTGATATACACCTGAACATCAGCAAGAGAGAACTCTTTAAAGTAGAGACACTACATACTGATATACACCTGAGCATCAGCAGGAGAGGACTCTTTAAAGTAGAGACACTACATACTGATATACACCTGAACATCAGCAGGAGAGGACTCTTTAAAGTAGAGACACTACATACTGATATACACCTGAACATCAGCAGGAGAGGACTCTTTAAAGTAGAGACACTACATACTGATATACACCTGCACATCAGCAGGAGAGGACTCTTTAAAGTAGAGACACTACTTACTGATATACACCTGAACATCAGCAGGAGAGGACTCTTTAAAGTAGAGACACTACATACTGATATACACCTGAACATCAGCAGGAGAGGACTCTTTAAAGTAGAGACGCTACATACTGATATACACCTGAACATCAGCAGGAGAGGACTCTTTAAAGTAGAGACACTACATACTGATATACACCTGAACATCAGCAAGAGAGAACTCTTTAAAGTAGAGACACTGCATACTGATATACACCTGAACATCAGCAGGAGAGGACTCTTTAAAGTAGAGACACTACATACTGATATACACCTGAACATCAGCAGGAGAGGACTCTTTAAAGTAGAGACACTACATACTGATATACACCTGAACATCAGCAGCAGAGGACTCTTTAAAGTAGAGACACTACATACTGATATACACCTGAACACCAGCAGGAGAGGACTCTTTAAAGTAGAGACACTACATACTGATATACACCTGAACATCAGCAGGAGAGGACTCTTTAAAGTAGAGACACTACATACTGATATACACCTGAACATCAGCAGCAGAGGACTCTTTAAAGTAGAGACACTACATACTGATATACACCTGAACATCAGCAGGAGAGGACTCTTTAAAGTAGAGACACTACATACTGATATACACCTGAACATCAGCAGCAGAGGACTCTTTAAAGTAGAGACGCTACATACTGATATACACCTGAACATCAGCAGGAGAGGACTCTTTAAAGTAGAGACACTACATACTGATATACACCTGAACATCAGCAGGAGAGGACTCTTTAAAGTAGAGACGCTACATACTGATATACACCTGAACATCAGCAGGAGAGGACTCTTTAAAGTAGATACACTACATACTGATATACACCTGAACATCAGCAGGAGAGGACTCTTTAAAGTAGAGACACTGCATACTGATATACACCTGAACATCAGCAGGAGAGGACTCTTTAAAGTAGAGACGCTACATACTGATATACACCTGAACATCAGCAGGAGAGGACTCTTTAAAGTAGAGACACTGCATACTGATATACACCTGAACATCAGCAGGAGAGGACTCTTTAAAGTAGAGACACTACATACTGATATACACCTGAACATCAGCAGGAGAGGACTCTTTAAAGTAGAGACACTACATACTGATATACACCTGAACATCAGCAGCAGAGGACTCTTTAAAGTAGAGACACTACATACTGATATACACCTGAACACCAGCAGGAGAGGACTCTTTAAAGTAGAGACACTACATACTGATATACACCTGAACATCAGCAGGAGAGGACTCTTTAAAGTAGAGACACTACATACTGATATACACCTGAACATCAGCAGCAGAGGACTCTTTAAAGTAGAGACACTACATACTGATATACACCTGAACATCAGCAGGAGAGGACTCTTTAAAGTAGAGACACTACATACTGATATACACCTGAACATCAGCAGCAGAGGACTCTTTAAAGTAGAGACGCTACATACTGATATACACCTGAACATCAGCAGGAGAGGACTCTTTAAAGTAGAGACACTACATACTGATATACACCTGAACATCAGCAGGAGAGGACTCTTTAAAGTAGAGACGCTACATACTGATATACACCTGAACATCAGCAGGAGAGGACTCTTTAAAGTAGATACACTACATACTGATATACACCTGAACATCAGCAGGAGAGGACTCTTTAAAGTAGAGACACTGCATACTGATATACACCTGAACATCAGCAGGAGAGGACTCTTTAAAGTAGAGACGCTACATACTGATATACACCTGAACATCAGCAGGAGAGGACTCTTTAAAGTAGAGACACTGCATACTGATATACACCTGAACATCAGCAGGAGAGGACTCTTTAAAGTAGAGACACTACATACTGATATACACCTGAACATCAGCAGGAGAGGACTCTTTAAAGTAGAGACACTACATACTGATATACACCTGAACATCAGCAGCAGAGGACTCTTTAAAGTAGAGACACTACATACTGATATACACCTGAACATCAGCAGGAGAGGACTCTTTAAAGTAGAGACACTACATACTGATATACACCTGAACATCAGCAGGAGAGGACTCTTTAAAGTAGAGACACTACATACTGATATACACCTGAACATCAGCAGGAGAGGACTCTTTAAAGTAGAGACACTACATACTGATATACACCTGAACATCAGCAGCAGAGGACTCTTTAAAGTAGAGACACTACATACTGATATACACCTGAACATCAGCAGGAGAGGACTCTTTAAAGTTATCTTTAGTTTCTGGTTCAGTTAACGGACTCTCACTGTTTCAGCAGGAATGTTACCCTCCTCTCTTCTTCTGTGGTGCCGGCCTCGCCCAGAGCCTGACATCATCCGGAAACATGAGCTCATCAGTAACACTGGTGTTAGAGCTGAGATTAAGACCAACGGAGAAATCAGTGTGTGTGTGTGTGTGTGTGTGTGTGTGTGTGTGTGTGTGTGTGTGTGTGTGTGTGTGTGTGTGTGTAATTCAGCGATAATACAATGAGAGGATGGTAACTTATAAACACGGAGGAACCACAACGTCATGATGTCACAGCTCCGTGTTTCAGGGCGTTTCATTTGTCCACAGATCTTCATTGTGAACATTTTAACTTAAGATTCAATTAATGAGCCGTCTGAATTGTTTCTGATTCTGATGAAGGAGGATGGTTTCAGCTCTCAGGGTTCAAGCTGCTGGAAGAGGTCACACACACACACACACACACACACACACACACACACACACACACACACACACACACACACACACACACACACACACACACACCACACACACACACACACACACACACACACACACACACACACACACACACACACACACACACACACACACACACACACACACACACACACACACACACACACACACACACACACACACACACACACACACACACACACACACACACACACACACACACACTAATAATAATTTACTGAACCACTCTCTCCTGGTTTCCTCCGGCTGGGTGGGGTCGGTTGAACAGGAAATGATGTCAGAGCTGCTGTCAGCTGCACAGGAAGTGTCCGTCCTCTAACACCCTCCCCCCCCTCCTGATGAAACGTTGCCTTCCTTCCCGTCTCTTATGACTGAAACACTCCCGACCGTTAATGAAGAGAGACTTCCTGCCACTGAAATGTACAAAAGCGTCTTCCTGACGGGAGACAGAACGCTTTGATAACTGTCTTCAAACAGAGATCCATTAAACACGAGGAGAACCAGATAAAGGCAGAGAGAAGAGGTGGACTTCCTCACTCAAAGTCTGTCGGGAAATCATATAACGAATATTCAACGGGATGCATCAAATAAAATAAAGATTACTCCAAACAGCCAATCACATCCCTAGATGATAGAGACCAACAGCCAATGACATCCCTGGATAATAGAGACCAACAGCCAATGACATCCCTGGATAATAGAGACCAACAGCCAATGACATCCCTGGATGATAGAGACCAACAGCCAATGACATCCCTGGATGATAGAGACCAACAGCCAATGACATCCCTGGATAATAGAGACCAACAGCCAATGACATCCCTGGATGATAGAGACCAACAGCCAATGACATCCCTGGATAATAGAGACCAACAGCCAATGACATCCCTGGATGATAGAGACCAACAGCCAATGACATCCCTGGATAATAGAGACCAACAGCCAATGACATCCCTGGATAATAGAGACCAACAGCCAATGACATCCCTGGATGATAGAGACCAACAGCCAATGACATCCCTGGATAATAGAGACCAACAGCCAATGACATCCCTGGATGATAGAGACCAACAGCCAATGACATCCCTGGATAATAGAGACCAACAGCCAATGACATCCCTGGATAATAGAGACCAACAGCCAATGACATCCCTGGATAATAGAGACCAACAGCCAATGACATCCCTGGATAATAGAGACCAACAGCCAATGACATCCCTGGATAATAGAGACCAACAGCCAATGACATCCCTGGATAATAGAGACCAACAGCCAATGACATCCCTGGATAATAGAGACCAACAGCCAATGACGTCCCTGGATAATAGAGACCAACAGCCAATGACATCCCTGGATAATAGAGACCAACAGCCAATGACGTCCCTGGATAATAGAGACCAACAGCCAATCAGATCCCTGGATAATAGAGACCAACAGCCAATGAGATCCCTGGATAATAGAGACCAACAGCCAATGACGTCCCTGGATAATAGAGACCAACAGCCAATCAGATCCCTGGATAATAGAGACCAACAGCCAATCATATCCCTGGATAATAGAGACCAACAGCCAATCAGATCCCTGGATAATAGAGACCAACAGCCAATGAGATCCCTGGATAATAGAGACCAACAGCCAATGACATCCCTGGATAATAGAGACCAACAGCCAATGACATCCCTGGATAATAGAGACCAACAGCCAATGAGATCCCTGGATAATAGAGACCAACAGCCAATGACATCCCTGGATAATAGAGAGCCAATCATACCTGCAGAGCTTCGGCGAGGCTCCTCCTCTCTCCGTCCACCAGGATGAAGGGACGGGTTTTCTCCAGCAGGGGGCGCCTGTCTGAGCACAAACACGCAGGTCAGCGATTGGTCGGAGCAGCAGGATACCGGACAACATTCAGACGACTATGCTAACAGAACACAAGCATCCGGGACCTCTCATTTGATTTGATTAGAACGTGTAAACAATAACAATAATAATAATAATAATAATAATAATAATAATAATAATAATAATAATAATAATAATAATAATGAAAGATGAGACTGTACAAACGTACAGCAGTATCAGATTGATAAACTAAAACATGATTGACTTACAGATGATCTATAAACCGATGATCTAACTGCACGTCCGAAGTGGGAAGAAGTTTGCACTGATGTATCTTTATTACTGGACACCGGATAACGCTGCCATGACAACCAATCAGCAGCACAGCTACCGTTAGCGGTTAGCGGTTAGCAGTCGAGTACAGTCGTGCTAAAGCTACAGCTAACGAAGTTTCCATTGAGTGTCACTATGGTGCGTTCAGGCTTTTAGAATTTGGCGAATGTAAATTATTGCTTCACCGTGATGTGTTCAATGACACCTTGTAAAATGTAGTTGTGGATGGGAAGTTGTTTGAAGGGGATGTGAAGTAGACTTGAGAGAGAACTATGAGCGTCTTTGAGCATTAGGAAAAGCGCTGTACAAATCCCATGTATTATTATTAGTATTATTATTATTATTGTATTTATGAAATGAATGTAATGCGGGTAAACAGTATACGCATGAAAGCTGGTCTGTGAGCGTCATGACAACGGGCTGACGCGCTTCCCTCGAGCTGCACACACGGTTCCTCTTGTTGTGACCGTATTTAGCGACTGGATGAACCCGTCAGTAAACCCCGGGCCTTTCTCTGAACCCGATTATGACGTCGACTCAAAGCTCTGCGACAGAAAGGCTTTAGTGCCGCCGTGTTCAGAGCAGCTCCCCGGAGAGGACGGCCCATCGATCTCATGGACCAGTCCGTCTGCTCGCAGCGCTCCCTCTGGTGTCTCTCCGTCTCAGAGACAGACGTAAAGGAGACTGCCTGTGTCCGGAGGAAGCGCTGGATCAGTGTTTCATGAGGAGCCTGTGTGCTGCGGGGCTCCCTGGGACACAGATCTGTGATCTCAGTCCGATTAAATAAAGGTTTGAGATGAAAGAAATGAACAATCTCTATTTCATGATATTGCATGTTTTACTGGTGATTCAACAGTGTGTGTGTGTGTGTGTGTGTGTGTGTGTGTGTAAGTTTCATTCTGATTCACTGCCACTTCTAAACCAATCAGCAGGCAGGTGAGCAGAGGCGTTACCGTTAGCTGCTAGCTTAGCCTCAGATTAGCTACCTAGCAACGGGGAAGCTTTCAATTAAGTTAATACTCACACACACACACTCATTTCCCCCCACTTACACACACACACACACACACACACACTTTCCCCCCACTTACACACACACTCACTTTCCCCCCACTTACACACACAGTCTCTCACACACACGGTCTCTCACACACTCACACACACACATACGGTCTCACACACACCACGGTCTCTCACACACACACACACGCACACACGGTCTCTCACACACACACACGCACACACGGTCTCTCACACACACACACACACACACGGTCGGCGTGCAGTAGTGTCTGTGTTCAAACAGTGAACCCATATTCTCCGCGTGCTCCCATAATGATATGTCGTGTGAGAGTTAATGGTCCGCGTGTTGAGCTTTTTGCTTGGATCGATATTAACTTGAGTAAAACTAGCAATACTACAGTTTACACATACTTAGCAATCAAAATTGTGCTCGAGTAAAAGGGCAATTAAGTATTTATATCTATAATAATAATAATACGTCATCTGAAGGTGCTTCACAGAGTACAATGCTCTGCGACACTTTCAAACCGCAGGAACAGCTAGGGTCTGAGGGTCTGAGGGGCTGAGGGTCTGAGGGTCTGAGGGGCTGAGGGTCTGAGGGTCTGAGGGGCTGAGGGGCTGAGGGTCTGAGGGGCTGAGGGGCTGAGGGGCTGAGGGTCTGAGGGGCTGAGGGTCTGAGGGGCTGAGGGTCTGAGGGGCTGAGGGTCTGAGGGGCTGAGGGTCTGAGGGGCTGAGGGGCTGAGGGTCTGAGGGTCTAAGGGGCTGAGGGGCTGAGGGCTGGGGGCTGAGTCTGACATTAACTCGTTAGTTAAGAGACATTCTCCATCATGTTGCTGCGCACACTCACACAGACCTTTAGCGAGGTGTGCTCTCTTTCTGTGACTTCAGTTTCCCTTTAAAGGCTTCATCATCTCATGCTCAGAGCTACAGGTCAGACACCTGGAGTCCTGAGCCCCTCCAACAATACATCATATATAGATATAGATATATGACATTAAACAACACGAACACAAGAGGTGCATTCTGTTCAAAGCAGCCAAAGCTGTTGACTCAAAGACGAGGAGTTAATTTACTAGTTTTCCCTTTGATTATAATGGAGCTTAAGAACAAAGCATTGAAAGTACATGAAAGTGTACTTCAGTGCGGTACTTGAGTACATGTACTCCTCTGGATAACACAAACAGCTGATCTCATACGTAAAATAATACGGTTTGAAAAACGTGGCTGAAAGACAAAAACCCAACTTAGAGCCTTACCGGTCAGCCTGTCCGGCGGTGCGTTCAGGGACCGGGCGGCCGTGAAGGCAGCGCTGAGCAGCAGCACGGTGACCGCTCCTGTCATCCTCTCACCGGGAGCAGGTCGCTCTGTGTCCGGTCAACACACCTCCATGCTGCTCACACCCAGCGAGCAGAGGGACCGGGGCTTCTCCGGTGTTCTGTCTCCCTCCGGTTTCCTCTCCGGTTCTCTCTCTCTGGCTGTCCTGTTGATAACAGCGAGGTCACCTGTCCCTTTAAGAGAGAGAGAGAGGAGGGGGAGGAAGTGTGTGTGGAGCGAGAGGCCCAGTTCCAAACCGCCCCCTCCCCACTCCCCTCCCTCTGAAGTCTCGCAGCGAGGCTCCTTCTCTCAGCTTCAAGGCTCTTTATTTATCAAACAAACATATCCACAGTGTAGTTATGTCGATGGAGATCTGGTGTCACGGCTTCTCCAACACAACACAACACAAACACAACACAAACACAACACAAACACAAACACAAACACAAACACACACAGACACAGATACACATATAGTGCAAGTAAACAGGAAACACCAAAAGAGGAACAGTTTAAAAAAGTGAAATAGTGCAATAAGAGTCTCTCAGCAAGTCATTGAAATGTTAGGTAAAGAGATCAATCATTTCTAAGAAGCAGCCGGATGACTAGTGTGGAGGTGTAGCAGCCTTATGGCCTGTGGGTGGAGGTGTAGCAGCCGTATGGCCTGTGGGTGGAGGTGTAGCAGCCGTATGGCCTGTGGGTGGAGGTGTAGCAGCCGTATGGCCTGTGGGTGGAGGTGTAGCAGCCTTACGGCCTGTGGGTGGAGGTGTAGCAGCCTTATGGCCTGTGGGTGGAGGTGTAGCAGCCTTATGGCCTGTGGGTGGAGGTGTAGCAGCCTTATGGCCTGTGGGTGGAGGTGTAGCAGCCTTACGGCCTGTGGGTGGAGGTGTAGCAGCCGTATGGCCTGTGGGTGGAGGTGTAGCAGCCTTATGGCCTGTGGGTGGAGGTGTAGCAGCCGTATGGCCTGTGGGTGGAGGTGTAGCAGCCGTATGGCCTGTGGGTGGAGGTGTAGCAGCCGTATGGCCTGTGGGTGGAGGTGTAGCAGCCTTACGGCCTGTGGGTGGAGGTGTAGCAGCCGTATGGCCTGTGGGTGGAGGTGTAGCAGCCTTACGGCCTGTGGGTGGAGGTGTAGCAGCCTTACGGCCTGTGGGTGGAGCTGTAGCAGCCTTACGGCCTGTGGGTGGAGCTGTAGCAGCCGTATGGCCTGTGGGTGGAGGTGTAGCAGCCGTATGGCCTGTGGGTGGAGGTGTAGCAGCCTTACGGCCTGTGGGTGGAGGTGTAGCAGCCTTGTGGCCTGTGGGTGGAGGTGTAGCAGCCTTACGGCCTGTGGGTGGAGGTGTAGCAGCCTTGTGGCCTGTGGGTGGAGGTGTAGCAGCCTTACGGCCTGTGGGTGGAGCTGTAGCAGCCGTATGGCCTGTGGGTGGAGGTGTAGCAGCCGTATGGCCTGTGGGTGGAGGTGTAGCAGCCTTACGGCCTGTGGGTTGAGGTGTAGCAGCCTTGTGGCCTGTGGGTGGAGGTGTAGCAGCCTTACGGCCTGTGGGTGGAGGTGTAGCAGCCTTGTGGCCTGTGGGTGGAGGTGTAGCAGCCTTACGGCCTGTGGGTGGAGGTGTAGCAGCCTTACGGCCTGTGGGTGGAGGTGTAGCAGCCTTACGGCCTGTGGGTGGAGGTGTAGCAGCCGTATGGCCTGTGGGTGGAGGTGTAGCAGCCTTACGGCCTGTGGGTGGAGGTGTAGCAGCCTTGTGGCCTGTGGGTGGAGGTGTAGCAGCCTTACGGCCTGTGGGTGGAGGTGTAGCAGCCTTGTGGCCTGTGGGTGGAGGTGTAGCAGCCTTACGGCCTGTGGGTGGAGCTGTAGCAGCCGTATGGCCTGTGGGTGGAGGTGTAGCAGCCGTATGGCCTGTGGGTGGAGGTGTAGCAGCCTTACGGCCTGTGGGTGGAGGTGTAGCAGCCTTGTGGCCTGTGGGTGGAGGTGTAGCAGCCTTGTGGCCTGTGGGTGGAGGTGTAGCAGCCTTACGGCCTGTGGGTGGAGGTGTAGCAGCCTTACGGCCTGTGGGTGGAGGTTGTAGCAGCCTTACGGCCTGTGGGTGGAGGTGTAGCAGCCGTATGGCCTGTGGGTGGAGGTTGTAGCAGCCTTACGGCCTGTGGGTGGAGGTGTAGCAGCCGTATGGCCTGTGGGTGGAGGTGTAGCAGCCTTGTGGCCTGTGGGTGGAGGTGTAGCAGCCTTGTGGCCTGTGGGTGGAGGTTGTAGCAGCCTTACGGCCTGTGGGTGGAGGTGTAGCAGCCTCGTGGCCTGTGGGTGGAGGTGGAGCAGCCTTACGGCCTGTGGGTGGAGGTGTAGCAGCCTTGTGGCCTGTGGGTGGAGGTGTAGCAGCCTTACGGCCTGTGGGTGGAGGTGTAGCAGCCTTACGGCCTGTGGGTGGAGGTGTAGCAGCCTCGTGGCCTGTGGGTGGAGGTGTAGCAGCCTTACGGCCTGTGGGTGGAGGTGTAGCAGCTTTACGGCCTGTGGGTGGAGGTGTAGCAGCCTTATGGCCTGTGGGTGGAGGTTGTAGCAGCCTTACGGCCTGTGGGTGGAGGTGTAGCAGCCTTACGGCCTGTGGGTGGAGGTGTAGCAGCCTTGTGGCCTGTGGGTGGAGGTGTAGCAGCCTTGTGGCCTGTGGGTGGAGGTGTAGCAGCCTTACGGCCTGTGGGTGGAGGTGTAGCAGCCTTACGGCCTGTGGGTGGAGGTGTAGCAGCCTTACGGCCTGTGGGTGGAGGTGTAGCAGCCGTATGGCCTGTGGGTGGAGGTGTAGCAGCCTTGTGGCCTGTGGGTGGAGGTGGAGCAGCCTTACGGCCTGTGGGTGGACGTGTAGCAGCCTTACGGCCTGTGGGTGGAGGTGTAGCAGCCTTACGGCCTGTGGGTGGAGGTGTAGCAGCCTTGTGGCCTGTGGGTGGAGGTGTAGCAGCCTTGTGGCCTGTGGGTGGAGGTGTAGCAGCCTTACGGCCTGTGGGTGGAGGTGTAGCAGCCTTACGGCCTGTGGGTGGAGGTGTAGCAGCCTTGTGGCCTGTGGGTGGAGGTGTAGCAGCCTTGTGGCCTGTGGGTGGAGGTGTAGCAGCCTTGTGGCCTGTGGGTGGAGGTGTAGCAGCCTTACGGCCTGTGGGTGGAGGTGTAGCAGCCGTATGGCCTGTGGGTGGAGGTGTAGCAGCCTTATGGCCTGTGGGTGGAGGTGTAGCAGCCTTACGGCCTGTGGGTGGAGGTGTAGCAGCCTTACGGCCTGTGGGTGGAGGTGTAGCAGCCTTGTGGCCTGTGGGTGGAGGTGTAGCAGCCTTGTGGCCTGTGGGTGGAGGTGTAGCAGCCTTACGGCCTGTGGGTGGAGGTGTAGCAGCCTTACGGCCTGTGGGTGGAGGTGTAGCAGCCTTACGGCCTGTGGGTGGAGGTGTAGCAGCCTTACGGCCTGTGGGTGGAGGTGTAGCAGCCTTGTGGCCTGTGGGTGGAGGTGTAGCAGCCTTGTGGCCTGTGGGTGGAGGTGTAGCAGCCTTGTGGCCTGTGGGTGGAGGTGTAGCAGCCTTGTGGCCTGTGGGTGGAGGTGTAGCAGCCTTACGGCCTGTGGGTGGAGGTGTAGCAGCCGTATGGCCTGTGGGTGGAGGTGTAGCAGCCTTATGGCCTGTGGGTGGAGGTTGTAGCAGCCTTACGGCCTGTGGGTGGAGGTGTAGCAGCCTTACGGCCTGTGGGTGGACGTGTAGCAGCCTTACGGCCTGTGGGTGGAGGTGTAGCAGCCTTACGGCCTGTGGGTGGAGGTGTAGCAGCCTTGTGGCCTGTGGGTGGAGGTGTAGCAGCCTTGTGGCCTGTGGGTGGAGGTGTAGCAGCCTTGCGGCCTGTGGGTGGAGGTGTAGCAGCCTTGTGGCCTGTGGGTGGAGGTGTAGCAGCCTTGTGGCCTGTGGGTGGAGGTTGTAGCAGCCTTACGGCCTGTGGGTGGAGGTGTAGCAGCCTTACGGCCTGTGGGTGGAGGTGTAGCAGCCTTGTGGCCTGTGGGTGGAGGTGTAGCAGCCTTGTGGCCTGTGGGTGGAGGTGTAGCAGCCTTGTGGCCTGTGGGTGGAGGTGTAGCAGCCTTGTGGCCTGTGGGTGGAGGTGTAGCAGCCTTGCGGCCTGTGGGTGGAGGTGTAGCAGCCGTATGGCCTGCTGGTGGAGGTGTAGCAGCCTTATGGCCTGTGGGTGGAGGTGTAGCAGCCTTACGGCCTGTGGGTGGAGGTGTAGCAGCCTTGCGGCCTGTGGGTGGAGGTGGATGTCTCCAAGAACTGTTTGTCCACGGCGTGTTTGATGACGGAGGCCCAGTTCCAAACCGCCCCCTGCACACTCCCCCTCCGAGCGTTTGGAATTGGGCCGGAGAGCGAGCGTAGTGGTTCAAGAGGGGCTATTGACCCCGAGGCCGGTTGCTGCAGAGTCAATCAATGAACCAACCAATCACAGGGGAGAAGGCAGCAGAGAGTCCTCCCAGGGAGAGGGGCGATACCGAGACGAAGAGGACGCCACTGAACTGCGTGAAGCAAGCAGGAGGAAACAGGAAGTGCTGCAACAGGCCTTCAGAGTAAAAGGCGGCACATGAGCGTCACTACGAGCACTCAGTGAGATCTGAAGAGGCTCCGACAGCACCGTGTGGAAGCCATGACAGGACTAGGGCTGGACTACTCCCTTCAGCAATGCAATACACAAGAGGCGACAAGAAATATAAAGGATACATATTTGTATCAGGGCTGTCAGTCGATTCAAAAATCTAATCGCGATTAATCGCACATTTGTTATCTGTTCTAAATATTACAAGTTTTTAATACTCTTATCAACATATGGACAAAAACGCTTTATGCAAATGTTTGTTTATTATCATTTGAACAAGGACACACATTCTCCTGAACAGTGGCGTCGGCCCGTAGGGGCGCCGGCCCGTAGGGGCGCTAGGGGTGCCAGCCCATAGGGGGGCTAGGGGCGCTAGGGGTGCCAGCCCATAGGGGCGCTAGGGGTGCCGGCCCATAGGGGGGCTAGGGGCGCTAGGGGTGCCGGCCCATAGGGGGGCTAGGGGCGCCGGCCCATAGGGGCGGTAGGGGCGCTAGGGGTGCCGGCCCATAGGGGCGCTAGGGGCACCGGCCCATAGGGGGGCTAGGGGCGCTAGGGGTGCCGGCCCATAGGGGGGCTAGGGGCGCCGGCCCATAGGGGCGCTGGCCCATAGGGGCGCTAGGGGCACCGGCCCATAGGGGGGCTAGGGGCGCTAGGGGTGCCGGCCCATAGGGGGGCTAGGGGCGCTAGGGGCGTCGGCCCATAGGGGCGCTAGAGGCGCCGGCCCATAGGGGCGCTAGGGGCGCCGACCCATAGGGGCGCTAGGGGCGCCGGCCCATAGTGGGGCTAGGGGCGCTAGGGGTGCCAGCCCATAGGGGCGCTAGGGGTGCCGGCCCATAGGGGCGCTAGGGGCACCGGCCCATAGGGGGGCTAGGGGTGCCGGCCCATAGGGGGGCTAGGGGTGCTAGGGGCGCCGGCCCATAGGGGCGCTAGGGGCGCCGGCCCATAGTGGGGCTAGGGGCGCTAGGGGTGCCAGCCCATAGGGGCGCTAGGGGCGCTAGGGGTGCCGGCCCATAGGGGGGCTAGGGGCGCCGGCCCATAGGGGGGCTAGGGGTGCTAGGGGCGCTAGGAGCGCCGGCCCATAGAGGCGCTAGGGGCGCCGGCCCCCCTCTTCCCACATGTTTGATTTTCATTCAAAAATAAATAAGAAAATGTTTAAAAATAGTTGTTGTTTGAACTGAACATTTGAACGTTGCTGGGTAACTATCCAAACTTTGACTTTACGGTGTTCTTGTTGTTTTTCTGTTTTCAGTCGTGCTGCAGCTTCGATGAGCACCTGCGGGAAGAAAGGGTCAACAACCGTACCTCCTGCCGGCTGGCCGAGCCCCGAGCCGGATCGACACCTTCGACATCGTAATCCACAAACAGCTCGTCCCGTGCCAAGCCACCAGCTCATTGGCTGCTTTGACGAACTGTTGTTCTCACCATGTGTCCAACCTGTGCTGTGCTGAGTCGATGGCCGCGGTACACATCTGTCCAGACATCGACATCAACACAACAGATGGGGCAGAACTCTTGAACTAGGATCAAATCAAGTGTTTCATACCAAGCTGAACCCGAGACCTGCCGTCCTCGGGAAGCCGTTTCAGAACACACCGTTTCTATCCGAGCAGCAGGCTGGTTTGCGCACACGATCGCTGCAGGCGTCAGTTTGGATCAGGTCTCACACACGTTGAAAGTGCTCATGAGAGGATGTGTGTCCACGTGCTGATGCAGCAACTCTCCGTCATGTCTGCCTGTCAGCCACGGTCTCCAGGTGCTTCACATGCTGCTCAGACACGCTGGGCGTTTCGTTTACGTTCCAACTGATGAGCCGGAGTTCGGACGTTGGCTCGGGGAAACGTCGGTATCAACACGACCGATATGACTTCTGTGACGGAAGTCATTTTAAGACGCATCCATTGTTCTCTAAACATGTTCAGATCACGATGAGGACTTAGGAACCGCTCACCCACCGGGCTCTCCATGCTGCCCTCAGAACTCTGCCACCACAGCGTAGCTCTGCGGTGATGAGCATGCGTCTGGCTGCATCGTGAAGACGTGACCAGGTGGCTTCGATGCTATCCTGCAGCCTCTGATTAAAGACATCAGACGACTCCGAAGTCATGGCCTTGACTCGCCCTTCTCTGCTTCTCGGCACGATATGTCGGATAACTGGGGACGACTCGGGGATGCGTGGAACTCTTGGGTCTACGGGATCGGTTAACGCGGGTCGTTGCTGTCGCCTGTGATTGGTGCAAAGCGGCGACGCCCAGACCGCGTTCCACGAGGATGACCACGAGATGAGAGCTCTTTGAAGCGCACTGCAATGCGTTGCCATCGGACCCACAGAGCTTATCGGGACTGGGTTTCAAACAGAAGTCACCTCTCAACGACCGACAGTTCTTTCAAGTTAGTCTCAATTATTCTTTGGACAAAACGCATGACACTCTCGAAGGCGTCGCTCCGTTCCCGACGAAGTCACTTTTCCAGTTTCTGTCAGAAAATCTTTTGTCAAAATCTGATCTGCTCTCGAGAGTTCATGCTTCTGACTCTGGGTACCGGAGCGCGAACACCGCCCTACAAGGATTCACTCGGACAGCATTGGCAAACATATAGGCCTCAATCCATGCAGAGTCTTTGTCTCGAGAGAAACGGTCCTTTGCTTGTCGCGACATTGAGCCAGAAGGAACCCGGCACGGTTACTGCAGATGATCAACGCCGTAGTTCTCCTTCTGTCACGCTAGGCCTGACTGGGCTGTTGAACTTCTGATGCTGCAACATCGTGATTGTTCAACAGCTGTATCCACACAGACGCCTGCTCCAAAGCATCACTGTTTGACACGCCGTGCAGCTCGTATTAGAAACAGAGCACCCTGGTACGCAGTGGAGCATGAGCTTTGAAGCAAAACACTC
Source organism: Champsocephalus gunnari (assembly GCA_036324595.1). Taxonomy (NCBI): domain Eukaryota; kingdom Metazoa; phylum Chordata; class Actinopteri; order Perciformes; family Channichthyidae; genus Champsocephalus; species Champsocephalus gunnari. The sequence continues at coordinate 1,136,469 of CM070430.1, read as the reverse complement.
GTCTCTCAACACATCAGGTGTCCCAGGATATCTTCAAGCCACATCGCGTCTGGACCCCTGAACCATTCGGATGAGCACAGCGAGCGGTTTGCTCAAGCTGCGCCGAAAGACATCGTCTCCACTCACGGGTTACAGCCAGTGGGACAGAGGACAGGACGAGTCCTTTGCATTGAGCGTGCTCTCTACTTCCTGACCCTTGCAGTGGACATGGTCTCCTTGCCTACGAAGTATTTGAAAGTGATGAGAAAGATGTAATCAAAGCAGAAAGCCTACAAAGTGCTTATGGTGGAGATGAGAGCGGTGCCTTTGTTTTGTCTTTCAATGTGTACTGTATAGCTGTGTGCAGGAGCTAGTCCTCTGTCCAGACCAGGAGCTAGTCCTCTGTCCCGACCAGGAGCTGGTCCTCTGTCCCGACCAGGAGCTGGTCCTCTGTCCCGACCAGGAGCTGGTCCTCTGTCCTGACCAGGAGCTAGTCCTCTGTCCCGACCAGGAGCTAGTCCTCTGTCCCGACCAGGAGCTGGTCCTCTGTCCCGACCAGGAGCTGGTCCTCTGTCCTGACCAGGAGCTAGTCCTCTGTCCCGACCAGGAGCCGGTCCTCTGTCCCGACCAGGAGCCGGTCCTCTGTCCCGACCAGGAGCCGGTCCTCTGTCCCGACCAGGAGCCGGTCCTCTGTCCCGACCAGGAGCCGGTCCTCTGTCCCGACCAGGAGCCGGTCCTCTGTCCCGACCAGGAGCCAGTCCTCTGTCCAGACCAGGAGCCAGTCCTCTGTCCCGACCAGGAGCTAGTCCTCTGTCCCGACCAGGAGCCAGTCCTCTGTCCAGACCAGGAGCTAGTCCTCTGTCCCGACCAGGAGCCAGTCCTCTGTCCCGACCAGGAGCTAGTCCTCTGTCCTGACCAGTGGTTTCTCTAGAAGAACTCAATGTGCATGATGCCGTGCTGATAGAGACACGTGCTCTGCAGCATGCTTACCTGTGAAGTGCAGATGCTCCTTTGTGGTGAATAAAAAGGACCACATTGAGTTTGTAATGATTTAATATTCCTAAGTCTGTGGAAGTCAACACGTGTGTCTAAAGGTACATCGAGCTAATAGACTCAACCTATAGACATTGTGTTTTCTCATAGTAACACTCATGTGTGTGCACATCGATTAAAACATAACAGCATTGCAGAAACAAAACACCGGAGGTCCAGCAGGAACTCTCGGGGCAGGCCACCACGTAGCGCCACACACTCTCCTGTGTGACGAACCCTCTGAAGGGTTCACCAACGCTCCCAGTGCAAAGCCATCACACATGGAGCGTTACAGGTACTCTGTCAGTTAGATCATTAGCACTGGACGAGCTACAGCACTACAGTTAGAAACAAACCACTCTCTCAGATGGCCATATTATCTTTAACGGCTGATGTCAAACTAAAAGGTTTCATCAAGCTGTAAAACTAAAAACAATGTCTTGAAAATATTACATCATAAATAATAAGAAAGTGTTTCAAGTCGTTGAAAAACGTTATGCCAAAAGCTTCCGTTACTGATGTTGGTCTCTCGGCTCTCAGGTCTCCTGGCTTCCTAAAACCAGCGGGGATCAGCTGCTGTCTTTCGCCGGGCTCCGGTGATTGGCTAATCTGGGGGATGCCTTCTGATGTGATTTAGCATGTTTGTGTGTTCCCGTTAGCATACCGCACCGCTATCGAACAACGCCCACACCCCGTCCTCGTCCGATCCACTGCGCATCGCTCATCGTTTATAGATCTATTCTCATCCACCATCTTTGTTTGTGACGTAAGGAGTGTCAGAGTCACGTTTCTGAATCGGGCACTCTGAGTGGATGCAGTCACAGCCAATCGGAGTCTGAGGGTTGCCTGTCAGTTCCGTTGCTATGGTTCCGTTGCTATGGTTCCGTTGCTATGTGTACTGAAACGAGAGCCGGTATAATTCCACGCGCGAAAACAAAATAAAAATTTGAATACGTTATTTTAGTGTCTTCAAAGTAGACTGAGGTCTGAAGGGTTAGCGTCACATCGTAGGATCATGTTTAGTCATGTTCTGAATACATACCAACACATCAGGGACTTAGTGTGGTTTCTCTTTGTGTCGCTGCTTTAATTGAAACTGAGCCGTTGTGTTCGTCAGTAAAGTGGAACTTCTGATGAACTACTCACATCTTAAACTGAGCCGTTGTGTTCGTCAGTAAAGTGGAACTTCTGATGAACTACTCACATCTTAAACTGAGCCGTTGTGTTCGTCAGTAAAGTGGAACTTCTGATGAACTACTCACATCTTAAACTGAGCCGTTGTGTTCGTCAGTAAAGTGGAACTTCTGATGAACTACTCACATCTCAAACTGAGCCGTTGTGTTCGTCAGTAAAGTGGAACTTCTGATGAACTACTCACATCTTAAACTGAGCCGGTGTGTTCGTCAGTAAAGTGGAACTTCTGATGAACTACTCACATCTTAAACTGAGCCGTTGTGTTCGTCAGTAAAGTGGAACTTCTGATGAACTGCTCACATCTCAAACTGAGCTGTGACTTTGTATTCATGTCTTTTTCTTTTGATGTTTCTTTTATTATCGTTTACTGTTTCTAAATGCCTTTGTCTGAATGTCTTTCATCTTTGTAAAGCACCTTGAATGGCCTCGTGTTGAAAGGTGCTATATGAATAAACTTGTGTTGCCTTGGTTACTCCATGGTTACTAGCTATAAGATTAACGTTAGCTGCTGCTTGTGGCTTCGATGAAAATAACTTTCTAATATCCATAACTTAGGCTATTAGCTTAAAACTCGTCAGGCACTAGGAAGGATCACTTCTTCTTCAGGGCGGGGCAGGCTACGCAGTACGCAGGCTAATGCCCCGCAGCGCTGCCTCTCTGGTGGACTCCGGTACTGCACATTACTCCCGAGACGTTTTCACACACAAACATTTATTTTTATTTTAAGTGAAACATCCGGGGCTTGAGCCCAAGTAGCCCCCCCCTAGCGCCGCCACTGCACGAGACTGACGGGCTGTCAGGAGAGGGAGAGGAAGAGAGAGCAGCTTATGCTCCCATGTGGTGACCCAGAGCTCCTGAGCCTGAAGAAAGAAGCTCTTCTGCGATCAGCAGTTAGTTTAATGCATTAGTGTTTTTTCTTTCTCATTAACAGAAAATAAATCTCACGTACCCCGACGTACCCCGAGGGGTCCACGTACCCCTAGGGGTACGCGGACCCCTCGGGGTACGCGTACCCCTCGGGGTCCGCGTACCCCGAGGGGTCCGCGTACCCCGAGGGGTCCGCGTACCCCGAGGGGTCCGCGTACCCCCATTTGACAACCACTGCTCTAGTCTACACTGCTTTCCGACGAGACATAACCACGTGAAGACACGTTACGCTCGTGTTGTGTTCAAGGAACCTGTCCTTGGCCAGGAAAAACAGGCGCTCGCTTGTTTCATAATTGTGTCTAGATTTCTTCTTTGAAGTGAGAAGTTGTCCGTCGGTCGCACTGATCCCCCCCCCCAAACGAAAACTCTTCGGTTCTCCACGAATTACACAAGTCACTCAACTCAGCGTTAAAAAAGCAGGAGGCTTTACCTCTTCTGGATTTGGAAGGTTGGCATGGAATTAAGGTTTTCTGTGTCTCCTCTGCAACCTTGTTACAAACTCTATGAGTGTGTCCCCTCTTTGTCTGGTGCACGAGGACTCACGTGCACGAGGGCTCACACGCACGAGGGCTCACACGCACGTGCACGAGGACTCACATGCATGTGCACGAGGACTCATGCTGGTGCACGAGAACTCACGTGCACGAGGACTCACGTGCACGAGGGCTCACACGCACGTGCACGAGGACTCACATGCATGTGCACGAGGACTCATGCTGGTGCACGAGAACTCACATGCACGAGAACTCACGTGCACAAGGGCTCATGCTGGTGCACGAGGACTCACATGCACGAGGACTCACGTGCACGTGCACGAGAACTCACGTGCACGAGGACTCATGCTGGTGCACGATGACTCACATACACGTGCACGAGGACGCACATGCACGAGGACGCACATGCACGTGCACAAGGACTCACATACACGTGCACGAGGACGCACATGCACGAGGACGCACATGCACGTGCACAAGGACTCACATGCACGTGCACAAGGACTCACATGCACGTGCACGATGGGAGTCAGCAGCTGCTCAGGCGGAGGCATCAACAAAGATCAGACACTCAGCTGCTGTTTATTCTCTTTCAAAGCGTCATCTCTTCTTCTTCTTCTAATCTAAAGTGCAGGTGGAGCTTCCTGTCTGCGGGGGGGGGCTGGAGGGAGCTTCCTGTCTGCGGGGGGGGGCTGGAGGGAGCTTCCTGTCTGCGGGGGGGGGCTGGAGGGAGCTTCCTGTCTGCGGGGGGGGGGCTGGAGGGAGCTTCCTGTCTGCGGGGGGGGGCTGGAGGGAGCTTCCTGTCTGCGGGGGGGGGGCTGGAGGGAGCTTCCTGTCTGCGGGGGGGGGCTGGAGGGAGCTTCCTGTCTGCGGGGGGGGCGCTGGAGGGAGCTTCCTGTGTGCGGGGGGGGGCTGGAGGGAGCTTCCTGTTTGCGGGGGGGGGCTGGAGGGAGCTTCCTGTCTGCGGGGGGGCGCTGGAGGGAGCTTCCTGTGTGCGGGGGGGGGCTGGAGGGAGCTTCCTGTTTGCGGGGGGGGGCTGGAGGGAGCTTCCTGTCTGCGGGGGGGGGCTGGAGGGAGCTTCCTGTCTGCGGGGGGGGGCTGGAGGGAGCTTCCTGTTTGCGGGGGGGGGGCTGGAGGGAGCTTCCTGTTTGCGGGGGGGGGCTAGAGGGAGTTTCCTGTCTGCGCTGGAGGGAGCTTCCTGTTTGCGGGGGGGGCTGGAGGGAGCTTCCTGTCTGCGGGGGGGGGGCTGGAGGGAGCTTCCTGTGTGCGGGGGGGGGGCTGGAGGGAGCTTCCTGTCTGCGAGGGGGAGGGGCGTCGACCTGCTGGAGGGACCACCCACACCTGCAGAGACTGCAGACCTGCAGCAGGAAGTGACAGCGTCAGAAAAACTGCATCAGAGCTGACTGGAACAATTAGCTCATATAAATACACAAGTTACTACATCAACAAGTACATCAACAAGTACATCAACAAGTACATCAACAAGTACATCAACAAGTACATCAACAAGTACATCAACAAGTACATCAATGAATCATGAATGTAATAATGAAATACGTGAATGCAGTAAGGCAAGGCAATGTATTTGAATAGCTCAATTCACACAGTAGTGCTTTCCAGGATCACACAGAGCAAACACACCAAATAATTAATTAAAAGAAAGAAGACCTTTTTTAACAGTTCGAAAATTTGAATTTTTGAATTTGAAAGCCACATTAAAAATAAATGTTTTTAGACCTTATTTAAATGTTTCTAAAGTGTTAGCCATTCTCACACGTTCTGGCAGTTTGCTCCGCATCAGGAGCGTAGATGCAGAAGCTTTGGTCTCACACATGGAACAGTGAGCTGGCCTGAAGACCTCAGGGGTCTGCTGGGTTCGCCCTGAAGGAGGTCCTTGATATATGTGGGCCCGAGCCCGTTTAGTGCTTTATACAGTATGTGTGCATTAACATCTTAAAGTCAATTCTCTCACTAACTGGAAGCCAATGCAGCGTCTCAGCGCGGGAGTGATCGGATCGGTTAAGACTCTGGCAGCAGCATTTGGAGTTCACGGAGTGATTGTTTTGTGAGGCCTGTGAAGAAGCTGTTGCAGAAGTCAAGCTTGCTCAAACAAATGCATGGACACGTCTTTCAAGGTCTTGCTTCGACATAAGGTCTTTAATACGCGAGATATTGTTAAGATGGCAGTTGTTGATCTGTTGATTGCCCTGATGTGGCTGTTAACATCTAAAGAGTCTAAAATGATACCTAAGTTTCTTGCTTGACTGTTCGGTTCGAGTGATCGTGATTCCAGGTGTGCAGAGACTTTAATTCTTTCTTCTTTGGTTCCAAAAACAATTACTTCAGTTTTTTTTGTGTTGAGCTGTGAGACGTATTCATCTGTGGAAAGTGAAATGTAGATTTGGTGTCGTCCGCGTAATTATGATAGGAAATGTTGTTATTTCTAATTATTCGAGCAAGTGGCAGCATGTACAAAGTGAATAGAAGGGGCCCGAGGATCGACCCCTGGGGAACTCCACATGTCATTTTGGTTCTGTCCGATGTACAGCTACCAATTGAAACAAAATACTCTCGGTTTTCAACATAGGATGTGTCGAACGCCGCACTGAGGTGCAATAGACCTGAAACTGTCGACAGTATATCGTCTTCTCACCCTCCTGCCCCTCGCTGCCCAGCTGGTGAGGCGTTCACTGTCCGGGGAGGAAATCCGTCTCTGGAGCGTCAGGTTGTAGAGAAACAGGACACGCCTCTTCTCCCTCTGACACACAGAACACGCCTTCTGTCATCACATCTCAAATAGATTATAAACCCATCAGCTGTCCGTGGGAACATTCAGCAATTAGCAAATTATCAATCAATGTTTATTTATATAGCCCAATATCACAAATGTAAATTAAGATACTGTTTTATATTAATGTTCAAATATTGTTTACATTTTACAACTTTTTTCATACAATCTTAAAGGGCCCATGTCAAGCTTTTCTGGCTCTGACCCGTCCCCTGGTGTTCGGTACCTTCTGACCCGTCCCCTGGTGTTCTGTAGCTTCTGACCCGTCCCCTGGTGTTCTGTAGCTTCTGACCCGTCCCCTGGTGTTCTGTAGCTTCTGACCCGTCCCCTGGTGTTCTGTAGCTTCTGACCCGTCCCCTGGTGTTCTGTAGCTTCTGACCCGTCCCCTGGTGTTCTGTAGCTTCTGACCCGTCCCCTGGTGTTCTGTAGCTTCTGACCCGTCCCCTGGTGTTCTGTAGCTTCTGACCCGTCCCCTGGTGTTCTGTAGCTTCTGACCCGTCCCCTGGTGTTCTGCAGCTTCTGACCCGTCCTCTGGTGTTCTGTAGCTTCTGACCCGTCCCCTGGTGTTCTGGAGCTTCTGACCCGTCCCCTGGTGTTCTGTAGCTTCTGACCCGTCCCCTGGTGTTCTGTAGCTTCTGACCCGTCCCCTGGTGTTCTGTAGCTTCTGACCCGTCCCCTGGTGTTCTGTAGCTTCTGACCCGTCCCCTGGTGTTCTGTAGCTTCTGACCCGTCCCCTGGTGTTCTGTAGCTTCTGACCCGTCCCCTGGTGTTCTGTAGCTTCTGACCCGTCCCCTGGTGTTCTGTAGCTTCTGACCCGTCCCCTGGTGTTCTGTAGCTTCTGACCCGTCCCCTGGTGTTCTGCAGCTTCTGACCCGTCCTCTGGTGTTCTGTAGCTTCTGACCCGTCCCCTGGTGTTCTGGAGCTTCTGACCCGTCCCCTGGTGTTCTGTAGCTTCTGACCCGTCCCCTGGTGTTCTGTAGCTTCTGACCCGTCCCCTGGTGTTCTGTAGCTTCTGACCCGTCCCCTGGTGTTCTGTAGCTTCTGACCCGTCCCCTGGTGTTCTGAAGCTTCTGACCCGTCCCCTTGTGTTCTGTAGCTTCTGACCCGTCCCCTTGTGTTCTGTAGCTTCTGACCCGTCCCCTGGTGTTCTGTAGCTTCTGACCCGTCCCCTGGTGTTCTGAAGCTTCTGACCCGTCCCCTTGTGTTCTGTAGCTTCTGACCCGTCCCCTTGTGTTCTGTAGCTTCTGACCCGTCCCCTTGTGTTCTGTAGCTTCTGACCCGTCCCCTGGTGTTCTGTAGCTTCTGACCCATCCCCTTGTGTTCTGTAGCTTCTGACCCGTCCCCTGGTGTTCTGTAGCTTCAGCTTGTGAACGCTCTGCAGGGTCTCTAACCCTGTAGGCAGTAACACTCGGACACAGAGGAGACCTGTCTGCCCCAGAACGCCTCGTTGGACATTTCTCTTCTTCCATTGTTTGCTTCCTGGGTTCTGTGACGTGCCCATACCCAAACGACCAATCCGTGGAGACGTTACGCTTCCTCACACACACACACACACACACACTCAATCTTTTCTAAGCTGCAGCTCCGTCGATTTCTCCTCCCTGAGACGGCGGGACGCGGCGAGGCTGTGAACCTGTGTGTGAGTCTGTGTGTGAGCCTGTGTGTGAGTCTGGTTGTGAGTCTGTGTGTGAGTCTGTGTGTGAGTCTGTGTGTGAGTCTGTGTGTGAGTCTGGTTGTGAGTCTGTGTGTGAGTCTGTGTGTGAGTCTGTGTGTGAGTCTGTGTGTGAGTCTGTGTGTGAGTCTGTGTGTGAGTCTGTGTGTGAGTCTGCGTGTGAGTCTGCGTGTGAGTCTGCGTGTGAGTCTGTGTTTGAGTCTGTGTGTGAGTCTGTGTGTGAGTCTGTGTGTGAGTCTGTGTGTGAGTCTGCGTGTGAGTCTGCGTGTGAGTCTGTGTGTGAGTCTGCGTGTGAGTCTGCGTGTGAGTCTGTGTGTGAGTCTGTGTGTGAGTCTGCCTGTGAGTCTGTCTGTGAGTCTGTGTGTGAGTCTGCGTGTGAGTTGTGTGTGAGTCTGCGTGTGAGTCTGTCTGTGAGTCTGTGTGTGAGTCTGCGTGTGAGTCTGCGTGTGAGTCTGCGTGTGAGTCTGTGTTTTGAGTCTGTGTGTGAGTCTGTGTGTGAGTCTGTGTGTGAGTCTGTGTGTGAGTCTGCGTGTGAGTCTGCGTGTGAGTCTGTGTGTGAGTCTGCGTGTGAGTCTGCGTGTGAGTCTGTGTGTGAGTCTGTGTGTGAGTCTGCCTGTGAGTCTGTCTGTGAGTCTGCGTGTGAGTCTGTGTGTGAGTCTGCGTGTGAGTTGTGTGTGAGTCTGCGTGTGAGTCTGTCTGTGAGTCTGTGTGTGAGTCTGCGTGTGAGTCTGCGTGTGAGTCTGTGTGTGAGTCTGCGTGTGAGTTGTGTGTGAGTCTGCGTGTGAGTCTGTCTGTGAGTCTGTGTGTGAGTCTGCGTGTGAGTCTGCGTGTGAGTCTGGGCTGTGAGTCTGTGTGTGAGTCTGCGTGTGAGTCTGCGTGTGAGTCTGCGTGTGAGTCTGCGTGTGAGTCTGCGTGTGAGTCTGCGTGTGAGTCTGTGTGTGAGTCTGCGTGTGAGTCTGCGTGTGAGTCTGCCTGTGAGTCTGTCTGTGAGTCTGCGTGTGAGTCTGTGTGTGAGTCTGCGTGTGAGTTGTGTGTGAGTCTGCGTGTGAGTCTGTCTGTGAGTCTGTGTGTGAGTCTGCGTGTGAGTCTGCGTGTGAGTCTGCGTGTGAGTCTGCGTGTGAGTTGTGTGTGAGTCTGCGTGTGAGTCTGTCTGTGAGTCTGTGTGTGAGTCTGTGTGTGAGTCTGGGCTGTGAGTCTGTGTGTGAGTCTGCGTGTGAGTCTGCGTGTGAGTCTGCGTGTGAGTCTGTGTGTGAGTCTGCGTGTGAGTCTGCGTGTGAGTCTGCGTGTGAGTCTGCGTGTGAGTCTGTGTGTGAGTCTGCGTGTGAGTCTGTCTGTGAGTCTGTGTGTGAGTCTGCGTGTGAGTCTGTGTGTGAGTCTGCGTGTGAGTCTGCGTGTGAGTCTGCGTGTGAGTCTGCGTGTGAGTCTGTGTGTGAGTCTGTGTGTGAGTCTGTGTGTGAGTTGTGTGTGAGTCCGTGTGTGAGTCTGTGTGTGAGTCTGTGTGTGAGTCTGCGTGTGAGTCTGTGTGTGAGTCTGTGTGTGAGTCTGTGTGTGAGTGTGTGTGTGAGCCTGTGTGTGAGTCTGTGTGTGAGTCTGTGTGTGAGTCTGTCCGCTCCTCGAGCCTCAAAGGGCTACCAAACGCCATGGTAACACATAATCACTGATGTTCAGCTGTAACGGTGGACTCATCAGAGCAGAGCTGACCAATCAGAGCACAGTGGGCTC
>CM070430.1:1076661-1121661 GCA_036324595.1 Champsocephalus gunnari | reverse complement strand
GGCACTCCCTGTAAACCTGATATCCGGGTCCATACGGCACTCTCTGTAAACCTGATATCCGGGTCCAAACGGCACTCCCTGTAAACCTGATATTCGGGTCCATACGGCACTCTCTGTAAACCTGATATCCGGGTCCATACGGCACTCCCTGTAAACCTGATATCCGGGTCCATACGGCACTCTCTGTAAACCTGATATCCGGGTCCATACGGCACTCCCTGTAAACCTGATATCCGGGTCCATACGGCACTCTCTGTAAACCTGATATCCGGGTCCAAACGGCACTCCCTGTAAACCTGATATTCGGGTCCATACGGCACTCCCTGTAAACCTGATATCCGGGTCCATACGGCACTCCCTGTAAACCTGATATCCGGGTCCATACGGCACTCTCTGTAAACCTGATATTCGGGTCCAAACGGCACTCCCTGTAAACCTGATATTCGGCACCCTGTACCTGATACGGTCCATACGGCACTCCCTGTAAACCTGATATCCGGGTCCATACGGCACTCCCTGTAAACCTGATATCCGGGTCCATACGGCACTCTCTGTAAACCTGATATCCGGGTCCATACGGCACTCCCTGTAAACCTGATATCCGGGTCCATACGGCACTCCCTGTAAACCTGATATCCGGGTCCATACGGCACTCTCTGTAAACCTGATATTCGGGTCCATACGGCACTCTCTGTAAACCTGATATCCGGGTCCATACGGCACTCTCTGTAAACCTGATATCCGGGTCCATACGGCACTCCCTGTAAACCTGATATCCGGGTCCATACGGCACTCCCTGTAAACCTGATATCCGGGTCCAAACGGCACTCCCTGTAAACCTGATATTCGGGTCCATACGGCACTCTCTGTAAACCTGATATCCGGGTCCATACGGCACTCTCTGTAAACCTGATATCCGGGTCCATACGGCACTCCCTGTAAACCTGATATCCGGGTCCATACGGCACTCTCTGTAAACCTGATATCCGGGTCCAAACGGCACTCCCTGTAAACCTGATATTCGGGTCCATACGGCACTCTCTGTAAACCTGATATCCGGGTCCATACGGCACTCCCTGTAAACCTGATATCCGGGTCCATACGGCACTCTCTGTAAACCTGATATCCGGGTCCATACGGCACTCCCTGTAAACCTGATATTCGGGTCCATACGGCACTCCCTGTAAACCTGATATCCGGGTCCATACGGCACTCTCTGTAAACCTGATATTCGGGTCCATACGGCACTCTCTGTAAACCTGATATCCGGGTCCATACGGCACTCTCTGTAAACCTGATATCCGGGTCCATACGGCACTCCCTGTAAACCTGATATCCGGGTCCATACGGCACTCCCTGTAAACCTGATATCCGGGTCCATACGGCACTCTCTGTAAACCTGATATCCGGGTCCATACGGCACTCCCTGTAAACCTGATATCCGGGTCCATACGGCACTCCCTGTAAACCTGATATTCGGGTCCATACGGCACTCACTAATACTAATGATGTAAAGTTACCAGGTGCTGCTGCTCCTGCTGGTGGATCCTCAGACTGCAGGGCTCGATCAGCTTCTTCTTCTCTGCTCTCATTAAAGGTAGCACGCAGCGCTTCCCCTGGAGGAACACACATCTACACATCTACACACACTCACATCTACACACACATCTACACACACGTCTACACACACATCTACACACACACATCTACACACACGTCTACACATCCACACACACACATCTCCACACACGTCTACACACACGTCTACACATCCACACACACACATCTACACACACGTCTACACATCCACACACACATCACACATCTACACACACGTCTACACATCCACACACACACATCTACACATCTACACATCTACACGTCTAAACACACATCTACACATCTACACACACATCTAGACACACATCTAGACATCTACACATCCACACACACATCTACACACACATCTACACATCTACACGTCTAAACACACATCTACACATCTACACACACATCTAGACACACATCTAGACATCTAGACATCTACACATCTACATATCTACACATCTACACATCTAAACACACATCTACACATCTACACACACATCTAAACATCAACACACACATCTACACGTCTACACATCTACACCACATCTACACATCTACACACACATCTACACACACATCTAAACATCTACACATCTAAACATCTACACACACATCTACACATCTACACATCTACACATCTAATGCACTACCAGCTCCAGAACCACAGAAGAAGAACAGGGCCTCTAATGCACTACCAGCTCCAGAACCACAGAAGAAGAACAGGGCCTCTAATGCACTACCAGCTCCAGAACCACAGAAGAAGAACAGGGCCTCTAATGCACTACCAGCTCCAGAACCACAGAAGAAGAACGGGCCTCTAATGAAGGGTGCAGTACCGCTCTCCTCCTGCGGGCGTCCAGCAGTCTGAAGTAGGTGGTGACGTACAGGTTGTCAAATCTAACGTCTGTCCGGTACTGAAGCAGGTAGCCAAACGCCCTGAGGGGGAGGGGGGGGAGGAGGGGAGGAGGGGGGGGGAGAGAGAGGAGAGGGAGAGAGAGGAGGGGGGGAGGGGTGAGGAGGAGGGGGGAGAGAGAGGAGGAGGGGGGAGGAGGGGAGGAGGGGAGGGGGGGAGGAGGGGGTGAGAGAGGAGGAGGGGGGAGAGAGAGGAGGAGGAGGGGCAGAGAGGAGGAGGAGGGGGGAGAGAGGAGGAGGGAGAGAGGAGGAGGGGGAGAGAGGAGGGGGAGGAGAGAGAGGAGGGGGGAGGAGAGAGAGGACGAGGAGGGGGAGAGAGGAGGGGGGAGGAGAGAGAGGAGGAGGGGGAGAGAGGAGGGGGAGAGAGGAGGGGGAGAGAGAGAGGAGGGGGTAGGAGGAGGGGAGGAGAGAGAGGAGGAGGAGGAGGGGAGGAGGAGGGGGGAGAGAGAGGAGGGGGGAGGGGGGAGAGAGAGGAGGGGGAGAGAGAGAGGAGGGGGGAGGAGGAGGGGAGGAGAGAGAGGAGGAGGGGGTGAGGAGGAGGGGGGCGAGAGAGGAGGGGGAGAGAGAGAGGAGGGGTGAGGAGGAGGGGAGGAGAGAGAGGAGGAGGGGGGGGGAGAGGAGGGGGAGAGAGAGGAGGAGAGAAAGTAAATGTACATTTCCCCTCTGTGGGACCAATACATGTATTCTGATTCTGAAGAGGTGGAGTAGGAAAAGGAGGAGATTAAGGTGAAGGAGAAGAGGAGGAGGAGGAGGTCTCACTGAGTGAAGATGGAGATGAAGGTGAAGGAGAAGAGGAGGAGGAGAGGAGGAGGAGGAGGAGGAGGAGGAGGAGGAGGAGGAGGAGGAGGAGGAGGAGCTCTCACTGAGTGAAGATGGAGATGAAGGTGAGGAGGAAGAGGAGGAGGAGGAGGAGGAGGAGGAGGAGCTCTCACTGAGTGAAGATGGAGATGAAGGTGAAGGAGAGGAGGAGGAGGAGGAGGAGGAGGAGGAGGAGGAGGAGGAGGAGGAGGAGGAGGAGGAGGAGGAGGAGGAGGAGCTCTCACTGAGTGAAGATGGAGATGAAGGTGAAGGAGAGGAGCAGCTTCAGGATGCTGTGCAGCTGCTCCACGTTTCTCCTCAGCTTCCAGAAGGATCCTCTGACAGCCTCCGTGAACTCCTCCTCCATCAGAACTCCTTCCAACACCTCCTGCTGCTGCACCTCCTGCAGGACATTCAACCACATTTACATTTACAGCAGTCCCTGAAGGCAGCATCTGCTGGTCCGCATCTCTGTGTCAAACCAACGTTTATGATTCTTACACGTTTAGTTAGCAGCAAATTCACAAGCTAAGCTAACAGAGGCTAACGTTGGGCTATAAAGGAACTACAGCTCGGTCACAAGCTAAGCTAACGGAGGCTAATGTTGGGCTATAAAGGAACTACAGCACGGTCACATGACTTCACGTCACCACCGCTAAGCTAAAGGAGGCTAATGTTGGGCTATAAAGGAACTACAGCACGGTCACATGACTTCACGTCACCACCGCTAAGCTAAAGGAGGCTAATGTTGGGCTATAAAGGAACTACAGCACGGTCACATGACTTCACGTCACCACCGCTAAGCTAAAGGAGGCTAATGTTGGGCTACAAAGGAACTACAGCACGGTCACATGACTTCACGTCACCACCGCTAAGCTAAAGGAGGCTAATGTTGGGCTATAAAGGAACTACAGCACGGTCACATGACTTCACGTCACCACCGCTAAGCTAAAGGTGGCTAATGTTGGGCTATAAAGGAACTACAGCACGGTCACATGACTTCACGTCACCACCGCTAAGCTAAAGGAGGCTAATGTTGGGCTATAAAGGAACTACAGCACGGTCACATGACTTCACGTCACCACCGCTAAGCTAAAGGTGGCTAATGTTGGGCTATAAAGGAACTACAGCACGGTCACATGACTTCACATCTCCACCGCTAAGCTAAAGGTGGCTAATGTTGGGCTATAAAGGAACTACAGCACGGTCACATGACTTCACGTCTCCACCGCTAAGCTAAAGGAGGCTAATGTTGGGCTATAAAGGAACTACAGCACGGTCACATGACTTCACGTCACCACCGCTAAGCTAAAGGAGGCTAATGTTGGGCTATAGAGGAACTACAGCACGGTCACATGACTTCACGTCTCCACCGCTAAGCTAAAGGAGGCTAATGTTGGGCTATAAAGGAACTACAGCGTGGTCACATGACTTCACGTCACCACCGCTAAGCTAAAGGAGGCTAATGTTGGGCTATAGAGGAACTACAGCACGGTCACATGACTTCACGTCTCCACCGCTAAGCTAAAGGAGGCTAATGTTGGGCTATAAAGGAACTACAGCACGGTCACATGACTTCACGTCACCACCGCTAAGCTAAAGGAGGCTAATGTTGGGCTATAAAGGAACTACAGCACGGTCACATGACTTCACGTCACCACCGCTAAGCTAAAGGAGGCTAATGTTGGGCTATAAAGGAACTACAGCACGGTCACATGACTTCACGTCACCACCGCTAAGCTAAAGGTGGCTAATGTTGGGCTATAAAGGAACTACAGCACGGTCACATGAGGTGTTAGGGTGGAGTTAGAGGAGGTGCTAGGAGGTGTTAGGGTGGGGTTAGAGGAGGTGCCAGGAGGTGTTAGGGTGGAGTTAGAGGAGGTCCTAGGAGGTGTTAGGGTGGAGTTAGAGGAGGTGCCAGGAGGTGTTAGGGTGGAGTTAGAGGAGGTGCCAGGAGGTGTTAGGGTGGGGTTAGAGGAGGTGCCAGGAGGTGTTAGGGTGGAGTTAGAGGAGGTCCTAGGAGGTGTTAGGGTGGAGTTAGAGGAGGTGCCAGGAGGTGTTAGGGTGGAGTTAGAGGAGGTGCCAGGAGGTGTTAGGGTGGGGTTAGAGGAGGTGCCAGGAGGTGTTAGGGTGGAGTTAGAGGAGGTCCTAGGAGGTGTTAGGGTGGAGTTAGAGGAGGTGCCAGGAGGTGTTAGGGTGGAGTTAGAGGAGGTCCTAGGAGGTGTTAGGGTGGAGTTAGAGGAGGTGCCAGGAGGTGTTAGGGTGGAGTTAGAGGAGGTGCCAGGAGGTGTTAGGGTGGAGTTAGAGGAGGTGCCAGGAGGTGTTAGGGTGGAGTTAGAGGAGGTGCTAGGAGGTGTTAGGGTGGAGTTAGAGGAGGTGCCAGGAGGTGTTCGGGTGGAGTAAGAGGAGGTGCTAGGAGGTGTTAGGGTGGGGTTAGAGGAGGTGCCAGGAGGTGTTAGGGTGGAGTTAGAGGAGGTGCCAGGAGGTGTTAGGGTGGGGTTAGAGGAGGTGCCAGGAGGTGTTCGGGTGGAGTAAGAGGAGGTGCCAGGAGGTGTTAGGGTGGAGTTAGAGGAGGTGCCAGGAGGTGTTCGGGTGGGGTAAGAGGAGGTGCCAGGAGGTGTTAGGGTGGGGTTAGAGGAGGTGCCAGGAGGTGTTAGGGTGGGGTTAGAGGAGGTGCCAGGAGGTGTTAGGGCTGGAGTTAGAGGAGGTGCTAGGAGGTGTTAGGGTGGGGTTAGAGGAGGTGTTAGGGTGGAGTTAGAGGAGGTGCCAGGAGGTGTTAGGGTGGGGTTAGAGGAGGTGCTAGGAGGTGTTAGGGTGGAGTTAGAGGAGGTGCCAGGAGGTGTTCGGGTGGAGTTAGAGGAGGTCCTAGGAGGTTTTAGGGTGGAGTTAGAGGAGGTGCTAGGAGGTGTTAGGGTGGGGTTAGAGGAGGTGCCAGGAGGTGTTAGGGTGGAGTTAGAGGAGGTGCTAGGAGGTGTTAGGGTGGAGTTAGAGGAGGTGCTAGGAGGTGTTAGGGTGGGGTTAGAGGAGGTGCAGGAGGTGTTAGGGTGGAGTTAGAGGAGGTGCCAGGAGGTGTTAGGGTGGGGTTAGAGGAGGTGTTAGGGTGGAGTAAGAGGAGGTGCCAGGAGGTGTTAGGGTGGAGTTAGAGGAGGTGCCAGGAGGTGTTAGGGTGGGGTTAGAGGAGGTGCCAGGAGGTGTTAGGGTGGAGTTAGAGGAGGTGCCAGGAGGTGTTAGGGTGGGGTTAGAGGAGGTGCCAGGAGGTGTTAGGGTGGAGTTAGAGGAGGTGCCAGGAGGTGTTAGGGTGGAGTAAGAGGAGGTGCCAGGAGGTGTTAGGGTGGAGTTAGAGGAGGTGCCAGGAGGTGTTAGGGTGGGGTTAGAGGAGGTGCCAGGAGGTGTTAGGGTGGAGTTAGAGGAGGTCCAGGAGGTGTTAGGGTGGAGTTAGAGGAGGTGCCAGGAGGTGTTAGGGTGGAGTTAGAGGAGGTGCCAGGAGGTGTTAGGGTGGGGTTAGAGGAGGTGCCAGGAGGTGTTAGGGTGGAGTTAGAGGAGGTCCAGGAGGTGTTAGGGTGGAGTTAGAGGAGGTGCCAGGAGGTGTTAGGGTGGAGTTAGAGGAGGTGCCAGGAGGTGTTAGGGTGGAGTTAGAGGAGGTGCCAGGAGGTGTTAGGGTGGGGTTAGAGGAGGTGCCAGGAGGTGTTCGGGTGGAGTAAGAGGAGGTGCCAGGAGGTGTTAGGGTGGAGTTAGAGGAGGTGCCAGGAGGTGTTCGGGTGGGGTTAGAGGAGGTGCCAGGAGGTGTTAGGGTGGAGTTAGAGGAGGTGCCAGGAGGTGTTAGGGTGGGGTTAGAGGAGGTGCCAGGAGGTGTTAGGGTGGAGTTAGAGGAGGTGCTAGGAGGTGTTAGGGTGGGGTTAGAGGAGGTGTTAGGGTGGAGTTAGAGGAGGTGCCAGGAGGTGTTAGGGTGGGGTTAGAGGAGGTGCTAGGAGGTGTTAGGGTGGAGTTAGAGGAGGTGCCAGGAGGTGTTCGGGTGGAGTTAGAGGAGGTGCTAGGAGGTTTTAGGGTGGAGTTAGAGGAGGTGCTAGGAGGTGTTAGGGTGGGGTTAGAGGAGGTGCCAGGAGGTGTTAGGGTGGAGTTAGAGGAGGTGCTAGGAGGTGTTCGGGTGGAGTAAGAGGAGGTGCTAGGAGGTGTTAGGGTGGGGTTAGAGGAGGTGCCAGGAGGTGTTAGGGTGGAGTTAGAGGAGGTGCCAGGAGGTGTTAGGGTGGAGTAAGAGGAGGTGCCAGGAGGTGTTCGGGTGGAGTAAGAGGAGGTGCTAGGAGGTGTTAGGGTGGGGTTAGAGGAGGTGCCAGGAGGTGTTAGGGTGGGGTTAGAGGAGGTGCCAGGAGGTGTTAGGGTGGGGTTAGAGGAGGTGTTAGGAGGTGTTAGGGTGGAGTTAGAGGAGGTGCTAGGAGGAGTTAGAGGAGGTCACCTGCAAGACCAGCTTGGCGCTGAACTCTCGGCTCAGGAGGTCCACTGAATGGTTGAGGCGGTCGAACAGCTGGCCGAAGTTTCCCTCCACCGGGATCTGATCCCTGCACCACGGGGTCATCACTGGGGTGGGGTCATACAGGGGTCAGATAGGGGTCATACAGGGGTCAGAGAGGGGTCATCACTGGGGTGGGGTCATAGAGGGGTCATACAGGGGTCAGAGAGGGGTCAGAGAGGGGTCATACAGGGGTCAGAGGGGTCATAGAGGGGTCATACAGGGGTCACAGAGGGGTCAGAGAGGGGTCACAGAAGGGTCACAGAGGGGTCATTGAGGGGTCATAGAGGGGTCAGAGAGGGGTCACAGAGGGGTCAGAGAGGGGTCAGAGAGGGGTCAGAGAGGGGTCATAGAGGGGTCACAGAGGGGTCAGAGAGGGGTCATAGAGGGGTCATAGAGGGGTCAGAGAGGGGTCACAGAGGGGTCAGAGAGGGGTCATACAGGGGTCATACAGGGGTCACAGAGGGGTCATAGAGGGGTCA
Organism: Champsocephalus gunnari; assembly: GCA_036324595.1. Taxonomy (NCBI): domain Eukaryota; kingdom Metazoa; phylum Chordata; class Actinopteri; order Perciformes; family Channichthyidae; genus Champsocephalus; species Champsocephalus gunnari. The sequence continues at coordinate 1,113,357 of CM070430.1, read as the reverse complement.
CAGAGGGGTCACAGAGGGGTCACAGAGGGGTCACAGAGGGGTCAGGTTATGAAACATCTGTCTGCAGTATACAGACCTCTGAACACGTCACACAGGAAGTGAAGCTTCATGAAGACGCAGAGCACGTGGTTGATGACGGGGACAGACACCACCTCCATACACTCCGCCCACCTGAGGCTGAACCAATCAGAGCAGCGCTGCACCCCACCCTCCACCACATCTGACACACACACACACACACACAGACAGACACACACACACACACAGACAGACAGATATTAGAGGAGGTGTTAGGGTGGAGTTAGAGGAGGTGTTAGGGTGGAGTTAGAGGAGGTGTTAGGGTGGAGTTAGAGGAGGTGTTAGGGTGGAGTTAGAGGAGGTGTTAGGGTGGAGTTAGAGGAGGTGTTAGGGTGGAGTTAGAGGAGGTGTTAGGGTGGAGTTAGAGGAGGTGTTAGGGTGGAGTTAGAGGAGGTGTTAGGGTGGAGTTAGAGGAGGTGTTAGAGGAGGTGTTAGGGTGGAGTTAGAGGAGGTGTTAGAGGAGGTGTTAGGGTGGAGTTAGAGGAGGTGTTAGGGTGGAGTTAGAGGAGGTGTTAGGGTGGAGTTAGAGGAGGAGTTAGAGGAGGTGTTAGGGTGGAGTTAGAGGAGGAGTTAGAGGAGGTGTTAGGGTGGAGTTAGAGGAGGTGTTAGGGTGGAGTTAGAGGAGGTGTTAGGGTGGAGTTAGAGGAGGTGTTAGGGTGGAGTTAGAGGAGGAGTTAGAGGAGGTGTTAGGGTGGAGTTAGAGGAGGTGTTAGGGTGGAGTTAGAGGAGGTGTTAGGGTGGAGTTAGAGGAGGTGTTAGGGTGGAGTTAGAGGAGGTGTTAGGGTGGAGTTAGAGGAGGTGTTAGGGTGGAGTTAGAGGAGGGGTTAGGGTGGAGTTAGGAGGTGTTAGGGTGGAGTTAGAGGAGGTGTTAGGGTGGAGTTAGAGGAGGTGTTAGGGTGGAGTTAGAGGAGGTGTTAGGGTGAGTTAGGAGGGTTGGGTGGAGTTAGAGGAGGTGTTAGGGTGGAGTTAGCTATAGAAGTTAGCAGAGAGCAGTGTGCAGTAGCGGCGCTCCCAGCGGCTCCTTGCCTCTGAATTCCTGCCCGTGAAACATATCAAATCCTGCGTTCGCTTCTTTCATTGTAATTTTCAGGCCAGGCATACATCGAGTAAACCCTGCACGTTGCTCTTTAAAGAAACACACTCTGACCACCAGAGGGCACCAGAGAACCATCACAGATAATAAACACTCACTGTCGCACTGCATCATGGTCCGGGAGCTGAACTGCTCCTGCGTGCTGCTTCCTGTCCCTGCTTTGTACTTCCTGTTGTCCTGCGTGCTGCTTCCTGTCCCTGCTTTGTACTTCCTGTTGTCCTGCGTGCTGCTTCCTGTCCCTGCTTTGTACTTCCTGTTGTCCTGCGTGCTGCTTCCTGTTCCTGCGCTGTACTTCCTGTTGTCCTGCGTGCTGCTTCCTGTCCCTGCTTTGTACTTCCTGTTGTCCTGTGTGCTGCTTCCTGTTCCTGCTTTGTACTTCCTGTTGTCCTGCGTGCTGCTTCCTGTTCCTGCGCTGTACTTCCTGTTGTCCTGCGTGCTGCTTCCTGTCCCTGCTTTGTACTTCCTGTTGTCCTGCGTGCTGCTTCCTGTTCCTGCTTTGTACTTCCTGTTGTCCTGCGTGCTGCTTCCTGTCCCTGCGCTGTACTTCCTGTTGTCCTGCGTGCTGCTTCCTGTTCCTGCGCTGTACTTCCTGTTGAAGCCGTTGTATCCGTACTGACCGACGACCTGGTCTCTGACCTGCTGGAACGTCCTGCTGACGCTCCGAACCTCCGACTGAAACTCCTCTTTTTCGTCCTGGCGACACGTGATGGATTTGTTTGAATTAGCTTTATTAGCATGCACGCTAAATAACATTTAAAATAAAATAATCATGCACAAAGTAATCAATATGTGAAATAAATTAAGTTAATGAAGATGAAATGATGACTTAATGCAGGTGAGTCTGTCAGTATAAAATAACTATAACAAATATCACCATGACATCCTGAGGGGTGAGAGCAGGTTTATTTACAATCAGTGCGTTACCATATATGAAGCCCCCAGGACCTTGCTGTCATAGTTACCATGAGCTGCTGAGAGGTGGTGATGTAGGGACTCAGAGTCTCTCCAGGACCTTGCTGTCATAGTTACCATGAGCTGCTGAGAGGTGGTGATGTAGGGACTCAGAGTCTCTCTCCACAGGACCTTGCTGTCATAGTTACCATGAGCTGCTGAGAGATGGTGATGTAGGGACTCAGAGTCTCTCCAGGACCTTGTTGTCATAGTTACCATGAGCTGCTGAGAGATGGTGATGTAGGGACTCAGAGTCTCTCCAGGACCTTGCTGTCATAGTTACCATGAGCTGCTGAGAGGTGGTGATGTAGGAACTCAGAGTCTCTCTCCACAGGACCTTGCTGTCATAGTTACCATGAGCTGCTGAGAGATGGTGATGTAGGGACTCAGAGTCTCTCCAGGACCTTGTTGTCATAGTTACCATGAGCTGCTGAGAGATGGTGATGTAGGGACTCAGAGTCTCTCCAGGACCTTGCTGTCATAGTTACCATGAGCTGCTGAGAGGTGGTGATGTAGGGACTCAGAGTCTCTCTCCACAGGACCTTGCTGTCATAGTTACCATGAGCTGCTGAGAGGTGGTGATGTAGGGACTCAGAGTCTCTCCAGGACCTTGCTGTCTAGTTACCATGAGCTGCTGAGAGGTGGTGATGTAGGGACTCAGGTCTCTCCCAGGACCTTGCTGTCATAGTTACCATGAGCTGCTGAGAGGTGGTGATGTAGGGACTCAGAGTCTCTCCAGGACCTTGTTGTCATAGTTACCATGAGCTGCTGAGAGATGGTGATGTAGGGACTCAGAGTCTCTCTCCAGGACCTTGCTGTCATAGTTACCATGAGCTGCTGAGAGATGGTGATGTAGGGACTCAGAGTCTCTCTCCAGGACCTTGCTGTCATAGTTACCATGAGCTGCTGAGAGGTGGTGATGTAGGGACTCAGAGTCTCTCCAGGACCTTGCTGTCATAGTTACCATGAGCTGCTGAGAGATGGTGATGTAGGGACTCAGAGTATCTCCAGGACCTTGCTGTCATAGTTACCATGAGCTGCTGAGAGGTGGTGATGTAGGGACTCAGAGTCTCTCCAGGACCTTGCTGTCATAGTTACCATGAGCTGCTTAGAGGTGGTGATGTAGGGACTCAGAGTCTCTCCAGGACCTTGTTGTCATAGTTACCATGAGCTGCTGAGAGATGAGGATGTAGGGACTCAGAGTCTCTCTCCACAGGACCTTGCTGTGGTGAATCTGCAGATCCAGGTTACAGCTGAGAGAGAGAGCCGCCGCCTCCACGTTGCTCTGGATGTTAGAGAGCGGCCCTGAAATACCATCATTAGTATTACACTGTGTGTGTGTGTGTGTGTGTGTGTGTGTGTGTGTGTGTGTGTGTGTGTGTGTGTGTCTGCGGGTGTGTGTGAAAACTGGGTGGGACTTTCGGAAACAGTTCTAAATTGGTTTGAATCCTACTTAAAGGACAGAAACAACTTTGTTTCTATCGGTACATACACATCTGAGTTGACAAATATGACATGTGGGGTTCCTCAAGGCTCCATCCTGGGGCCTCTTCTCTTTAACGTCTACATGCTACCACTGGCTCAGATAATGAAGAACAACAAAATAAGTTACCATAGCTATGCAGATGACACACACATCTACGTAACAATTTCACCAGGTCCCCTCTGCTGGTCTATGGCCTTGTAGAGGGTAGCGGTCCCTTCTGCTGGTCTAGGGCCTTGTAGAGGGTAGCGGTCCCCTCTGCTGGTCTATGGCCTTGTAGAGGGTAGCGGTCCCCTCTGCTGGTCTATGGCCTTGTAGAGAGTAGCGGTCCCCTCTGCTGGTCTAGGGCCTTGTAGAGGGTAACGGTCCCCTCTGCTGGTCTATGGCCTTGTAGAGGGTAGCGGTCCCCTCTGCTGGTCTATGGCCTTGTAGAGGGTAACGGTCCCCTCTGCTGGTCTATGGCCTTGTAGAGGGTAACGGTCCCCTCTGCTGGTCTATGGCCTTGTAGAGGGTAGCGGTCCCCTCTGCTGGTCTATGGCCTTGTAGAGGGTAACGGTCCCCTCTGCTGGTCTATGGCCTTGTAGAGGGTAACGGTCCCCTCTGCTGGTCTATGGCCTTGTAGAGGGTAACGGTCCCCTCTGCTGGTCTATGGCCTTGTAGAGGGTAACGGTCCCCTCTGCTGGTCTATGGCCTTGTAGAGGGTAGCGGTCCCCTCTGCTGGTCTATGGCCTTGTAGAGGGTAACGGTCCCCTCTGCTGGTCTATGGCCTTGTAGAGGGTAACGGTCCCCTCTGCTGGTCTATGGCCTTGTAGAGGGTAACGGTCCCCTCTGCTGGTCTATGGTCTTGTAGAGGGTAACGGTCCCCTCTGCTGGTCTATGGTCTTGTAGAGGGTAACGGTCCCCTCTGCTGGTCTAGGGCCTTGTAGAGGGTAGCGGTCCCCTCTGCTGGTCTATGGTCTTGTAGAGGGTAACGGTCCCCTCTGCTGGTCTATGGGCCTTGTAGAGGGTAACGGTCCCCTCTGCTGGTCTATGGCCTTGTAGAGGGTAACGGTCCCCTCTGCTGGTCTAGGGCCTTGTAGAGGGTAGCGGTCCCCTCTGCTGGTCTATGGCCTTGTAGAGGGTAACGGTCCCCTCTGCTGGTCTATGGCCTTGTAGAGGGTAGCGGTCCCCTCTGCTGGTCTATGGCCTTGTAGAGGGTAGCGGTCCCCTCTGCTGGTCTATGGCCTTGTAGAGGGTAACGGTCCCCTCTGCTGGTCTATGGCCTTGTAGAGGGTAACGGTCCCCTCTGCGGGTCTATGGCCTTGTAGAGGGTAGCGGTCCCCTCTGCTGGTCTATGGCCTTGTAGAGGGTAACGGTCCCCTCTGCTGGTCTATGGCCTTGTAGAGGGTAGCGGTCCCCTCTGCTGGTCTAGGGCCTTGTAGAGGGTAACGGTCCCCTCTGCTGGTCTAGGGCCTTGTAGAGGGTAACGGTCCCCTCTGCTGGTCTAGGGCCTTGTAGAGGGTAACGGTCCCCTCTGCTGGTCTAGGGCCTTGTAGAGGGTAACGGTCCCCTCTGCTGGTCTAGGGCCTTGTAGAGGGTAACGGTCCCCTCTGCTGGTCTAGGGCCTTGTAGAGGGTAACGGTCCCCTCTGCTGGTCTAGGGCCTTGTAGAGGGTAACGGTCCCCTCTGCTGGTCTATGGCCTTGTAGAGGGTAACGGTCCCCTCTGCTGGTCTATGGCCTTGTAGAGGGTAGCGGTCCCCTCTGCTGGTCTAGGGCCTTGTAGAGGGTAGCGGTCCCCTCTGCTGGTCTATGGCCTTGTAGAGGGTAACGGTCCCCTCTGCTGGTCTATGGGCCTTGTAGAGGGTAGCGGTCCCCTCTGCTGGTCTATGGCCTTGTAGAGGGTAACGGTCCCCTCTGCTGGTCTATGGCCTTGTAGAGGGTAACGGTCCCCTCTGCTGGTCTAGGGCCTTGTAGAGGGTAGCGGTCCCCTCTGCTGGTCTATGGCCTTGTAGAGGGTAACGGTCCCCTCTGCTGGTCTAGGGCCTTGTAGAGGGTAACGGTCCCCTCTGCTGGTCTATGGCCTTGTAGAGGGTAACGGTCCCCTCTGCTGGTCTATGGCCTTGTAGAGGGTAGCGGTCCCCCGCTGGTCTGCTGTAGAGGGTAGCGGGGAGAGTGCATGTGACGCAGAGATAGGTCGTTGTGCTCCCTCTCTCTGGTTCTTATCTATATCTATAGAGCTGCTCGGGTCTTGATGGATTGAGTGGGAAGTTCATGAGATCTTTCTAGAGGGTTATCAGGAATAGCTTGTATCCAGTGACCTTTGACCTCTCTGTCTGTGTCGGTGTATTCTCTGGTTCCATGAACCCAGCCACGTCTTTGTTCTTGTCTTGTATCTATCTCTACGCCGGGGTCCGGAGTCGAGGCTGATCCTCTTGCTGTAGTCCTGTGTCCTGGACCCTCTATCCTGAGTTCTGGACCCTCTATCCTGAGCTCTGGATTAAGTCGTGGACTTCGGGTCGTGGCTGAACCCGTCTCTGCGGTCCTGCCTTGGGTCTCGTCATGCTGCTTCCCTGATGGCTTCCTCAGGACTCTAGCTGACATCCTCGTGGATTCATCTCCTCATCACAGACACATGCATTTCCTAACATTCGGTCTCTATGCTGTGAAATGTATTATCTCTTGGATTCACACACGGCATCTATTGCAGTCTGTCCGTCCTGGAGAGGATCCTCCTCTGCTGCTCTCCCTGAGGTTTCTCCATGTTCCCTTTAAACTGTGGGTTTCTCTGGAAGTGTTTCCTTGTACGATGTGAGGGTCTAAGGACAGAGGGTCTGAGGACAGAGGGTCTGAGGACAGAGGGTCTGAGGACAGAGGGTCTGAGGACAGAGGGTCTGAGGACAGAGGGTCTAAGGACAGAGGGTCTGAGGACAGAGGGGTCTGAGGACAGAGGGGCTGAGGACAGAGGGTCTAAGGACAGAGGGTCTGAGGACAGAGGGTCTGAGGACAGAGGGTCTAAGGACAGAGGGTCTAAGGACAGCGGGTCTGACGACATAGGGTCTAAGGACAGAGGGTCTGAGGACAGAGGGTCTGAGGACAGAGGGTCTAAGGACAGAGGGTCTGAGGACAGAGGGTCTGAGGACAGAGGGTCTGAGGACAGAGGGTCTGAGGACAGAGGGTCTAGGACAGAGGGTCTGAGGACAGAGGGTCTGAGGACAAAGGGTCTGAGGACAGAGGGCGTCTCCTCTCTGTTTACTCCACTGTGTGTGTGTGTGTGTGTGTGTGTGTGTGTGTGTGTGTGTGTGTGTGTGTGTGTGTGTGTGTGTGTGTGTGTGTGTGTGTGTGTGTGTGTTACCTCTGCACAGCACCGTTAGGAGGAGCAGCATCACGTACGCTCGTCCTCTGGTTCCGAGCATGCTGGGAAACATGAGGAGGAGGGAACATCTGCAGGACGAGGAGCACGAGCAGCAGGCTGCACACACACCTACACACACACACACACACACACACACACACACACACACACACAATTACTAATATACATTTATATTTATCATCTGCAGGAGGAAGAGAGGGCAGCACACACACACACACACACACACACACACACACACACACACACACACACACACACACACACACACACACACACACACACACACACACACACACACACACACACCACACACACACACACACACACACACACACACACACACACACACACACACACACACACACACACACACACACACACACACACACACACACACACACACACCTCCTCACCAATGAATACAGCAGCGGCTGCCAGCTGCAGGTCAAAGGTCAGCGGCAGTCTGTGGCAGAGTCCCAGGAACAGGGCTGACACGCAGGGAAATAAAACAAGCCTTAGAAATAACAAGAATATGTAAATACAAACCTTTAATAAAAGAGAGAGAAACAACTCTTATTAAATATATATAAAGAAACGAAACTCATAGATTTAACATGTATGTTGTTTCTCCTCTCACCTGTCCCGCTCACGGCTCCGTACAGCGCCCTGAGGAGGAGGCGGGCCCCAGGGAACTCTCCTGATTGGCCGAAGAGGAGACGATGGCCAGCAGGAGGCAGGAAGTCCAGACTCAGCCGCTCCACCGCTGGTTAGCACGATGTGGGTGAAACGGGTGTTCCGTTCAGCATTTTAACAACATCACAAATCCTTTCGGCCACACGTAGCTCAGCAGCAGGATAACAGTTTAACACAAGAGCCACGACAGGTCAGAGGTAGGACAACACAAAACACAATAAAGTCCCTATCGGTCCAAACGCCCAGCGACCTCTCAGCGAGCAGAGCAGCTCTCGCGGAGAGGTCGCTGGGCGTTAGCTTCGAGAACAGTCCCCGGTTGTATCGGCCTGTCCCCGGTTCAAACTCATAGCAAGGTGAAATAAAACGGGAAACACTACAGACTGCGGTGGAGCCAGCCCGCACGTGGTGTTGCGGTGCGCGAGGATCCCATGCATTACGGTAGATGTAAAAACTGCCTTCAAAATAAAAGCGCTTACTCGGTCAATAACAAATATACCTAAAAAACACACCGAACATATTCATATATGCTGGAGCTTAAATTAAGAAAGGTGTCCTATATAATGTGGTCAATAATACTTTAAAACAAACTACGTATAGCTCCCACATTATAACTGAGTGAATGCAAAGGATGCAGTTACGAACACACATCTGACATTTCCACTGGGTGACCTATGCTATTTCAATCGATGTTGACACCATCTCACAACACTCCTAAAGTAACATGACTTTCTGAAGCACAATTTAAAATGTATGCGGTTTAAAATCTCAGATTGGATCTATTGTCCATCTATATTTAGATTATTGTTTAATGGCAACCGTCCATAATCACAGAGTCACTCGAAGTCAATCAAAGACTTATTTCACTCCAGGGTGACAGCAGGAGACCCCGTCGAGAGGACAATCTGATGCAGTTTCAAAATAAAAGACCTGAAGTCTCATGTGAGCTGTCGTCCTTCTGTTTGTCTCCAACAGTTCAAATGTTCGAATTACATTGAACCAGAAGTGCCCCCTTGTTTCTTTAACAGTGAAGAACATTGCATATGTTGATGATATGTTGATGATATGTTGATGATATGTTGATGATATGTTGATGATATGTTGATGACATGTTGAGCGCAGAACTCAAAATGTCCCCGGTTTTAATTTTGACAATCTGGTCACCTTAAGTTAAAGGCAAGCGGCAAACTCTGGGGCAAGAGCCGGGACGCTGATACGGAAGTGTCTCAAACTGCAGTTCATCTAGTGGCCAGTAGGAGCAGGCTGCAGAAGGGAGACATTTCCATTCTTTCACACACAGTGACGTCACGAGTCACCCGCGAAAATGCGCCTTTTTTATGGAGGTGCAAAGTTAAACAGCGAGCGAACATAAGCAGGCGGAGCGCAATCATTTTTCTATTAATATTTATATTCTGAAGACATCCCTGTAGGCCCATGTCTTCCGATTACATCTCTGGACTTGAAGGGTGTGCTCTCAATCGTTACCGGCGTAAATTAGAGCTGTGTGGGTTGTCCGATTGCCCTTACAGAGTTATAGACCCCCATGTTACAATTACAGCAGAAATAAACATGTTTACATCGTGGTTCAAAAAACCATATTCTCTGTATAGTTAGATTCCCCCTTCATGACTACTGTGTGGGGGTGCATTTTTTCTCAACTCATCTGTTTAATTAATATTAAGCCTAACTGGACACGTGCATGCCTCACTGTCAGCTAACAGCAACTTGTCCACTCTGCTAGGCTACAACCATAGAGGCTCCACGTTAGTTAGTCATAGTACTGCACTTGACCCTTTAGCGTTTAGCCGTGTTCGTGGTGATTGTGCCTTTTAGGGAATATTGTTACAAATACCAGACAATTAAAATGTCGTGCTGTGCGCTTGAATGTACTAACAGAACTTCCAAGAAGTCTGAAATGATAATATTATACATGTTAACCCCGTTCGCAGGTGTTTGTGTGCTTGGTAGCTTAGCTTGTTACTTATTAGCCAGCTAAGGACGTAACCCTTTATGCATACATATACATTTTAGTTTATGATTCAGACTTGTATAGTCTATGGCTATGACGCCCATAATGCTAAACGGGAGCAAATGTTAATAGGGGACCCGATTATCCCAGTGGTGGCCGCCGGAGCTAACGGAGCCGCAGGGGGCTAGCTCCAGCCGGCGTCCCGGAGCTAACGGAGCCGCAGGGGGCTAGCTCCAGCCGGCGTCCCGGAGCTAGCCCCCTGCGGCTCCGTTAGGTCCGGGCGGTGGAGTCCGTCTTTTCTCAACGTGTGAATGACATTAAGAATAACAACATATAGCTAATTCTCTTGCAGGTTGTCTCGTTTGATGAATGTAACGTTTATAGAGGGGAACCACACTGTTAGCAGTAACTTGGTATGCATGTATTTCATGTTAGCTTAGCTTCTTAGCCTGAGCTAGCTCTGTTTACTTCCAGTTGGGAGGCAGCAGGTCCCGCCTCGGCTCCGCCTCTTTGCCCTTATTTGGAGCAGGCGGGATTAGACTCTGACGTCACAGTCGAGCCGTTAGTGGCCGACTCCGCCCACTAAGGGCTTCACGGCAACTCTGCAGAATGCTATGGGTGACGTCACGGACACTACGTCCATTTATATATACAGGCTATGATAGCACCACGCTCACGTTAGCCTATTAGCTCAAATTAGCTATTGATGATCACATTAATACATTTCTATGGTTAAAGGAAACAGGAAACAGAGCAGCTAGTGTTAGTGAGAGGTAGCAGGGAGCTAGCTTCTGAAACATGATGAGTTAAAGGAGACAGGAAACAGAGCAGCTAGTGTTAGTGAGAGGTAGCAGGGAGCTAGCTTCTGAAACATGATGAGTTAAAGGAGACAGGAGACAGAGCAGCTAGTGTTAGTGAGAGGTAGCAGGGAGCTAGCTTCTGAAACATGATGAGTTAAAGGAGACAGGAAACAGAGCAGCTAGTGTTAGTGAGAGGTAGCAGGGAGCTAGCTTCTGAAACATGATGAGTTAAAGGAGACAGGAAACAGAGCAGCTAGTGTTAGTGAGAGGTAGCAGGGAGCTAGCTTCTGAAACATGATGAGTTAAAGGAGACAGGAAACAGAGCAGCTAGTGCTAGTGAGAGGTAGCAGGGAGCTAGCTTCTGAAACATGATGAGTTAAAGGAGACAGGAAACAGAGCAGCTAGTGTTAGTGAGAGGTAGCAGGGAGCTAGCTTCTGAAACATGATGAGTTAAAGGAGACAGGAAACAGAGCAGCTAGTGTTAGTGAGAGGTAGCAGGGAGCTAGCTTCTGAAACATGATGAGTTAAAGGAGACAGGAAACAGAGCAGCTAGTGCTAGTGAGAGGTAGCAGGGAGCTAGCTTCTGAAACATGATGAGTTAAAGGAGACAGGAAACAGAGCAGCTAGTGTTAGTGAGAGGTAGCAGGGAGCTAGCTTCTGAAACATGATGAGTTAAAGGAGACAGGAGACAGAGCAGCTAGTGTTAGTGAGAGGTAGCAGGGAGCTAGCTTCTGAAACATGATGAGTTAAAGGAGACAGGAAACAGAGCAGCTAGTGCTAGTGAGAGGTAGCAGGGAGCTAGCTTCTGAAACATGATGAGTTAAAGGAGACAGGAAACAGAGCAGCTAGTGTTAGTGAGAGGTAGCAGGGAGCTAGCTTCTGAAACATGATGAGTTAAAGGAGACAGGAAACAGAGCAGCTAGTGTTAGTGAGAGGTAGCAGGGAGCTAGCTTCTGAAACATGATGAGTTAAAGGAGACAGGAAACAGAGCAGCTAGTGTTAGTGAGAGGTAGCAGGGAGCTAGCTTCTGAAACATGATGAGTTAAAGGAGACAGGAAACAGAGCAGCTAGTGCTAGTGAGAGGTAGCAGGGAGCTAGCTTCTGAAACATGATGAGTTAAAGGAGACAGGAAACAGAGCAGCTAGTGTTAGTGAGAGGTAGCAGGGAGCTAGCTTCTGAAACATGATGAGTTAAAGGAGACAGGAAACAGAGCAGCTAGTGTTAGTGAGAGGTAGCAGGGAGCTAGCTTCTGAAACATGATGAGTTAAAGGAGACAGGAAACAGAGCAGCTAGTGCTAGTGAGAGGTAGCAGGGAGCTAGCTTCTGAAACATGATGAGTTAAAGGAGACAGGAAACAGAGCAGCTAGTGTTAGTGAGAGGTAGCAGGGAGCTAGCTTCTGAAACATGATGAGTTAAAGGAGACAGGAAACAGAGCAGCTAGTGTTAGTGAGAGGTAGCAGGGAGCTAGCTTCTGAAACATGATGAGTTAAAGGAGACAGGAAACAGAGCAGCTAGTGTTAGTGAGAGGTAGCAGGGAGCTAGCTTCTGAAACATGATGAGTTAAAGGAGACAGGAAACAGAGCAGCTAGTGCTAGTGAGAGGTAGCAGGGAGCTAGCTTCTGAAACATGATGAGTTAAAGGAGACAGGAAACAGAGCAGCTAGTGTTAGTGAGAGGTAGCAGGGAGCTAGCTTCTGAAACATGATGAGTTAAAGGAGACAGGAAACAGAGCAGCTAGTGTTAGTGAGAGGTAGCAGGGAGCTAGCTTCTGAAACATGATGAGTTAAAGGAGACAGGAAACAGAGCAGCTAGTGTTAGTGAGAGGTAGCAGGGAGCTAGCTTCTGAAACATGATGAGTTAAAGGAGACAGGAAACAGAGCAGCTAGTGTTAGTGAGAGGTAGCAGGGAGCTAGCTTCTGAAACATGATGAGTTAAAGGAGACAGGAAACAGAGCAGCTAGTGCTAGTGAGAGGTAGCAGGGAGCTAGCTTCTGAAACATGATGAGTTAAAGGAGACAGGAAACAGAGCAGCTAGTGCTAGTGAGAGGTAGCAGGGAGCTAGCTTCTGAAACATGATGAGTTAAAGGAGACAGGAAACAGAGCAGCTAGTGTTAGTGAGAGGTAGCAGGGAGCTAGCTTCTGAAACATGATGAGTTAAAGGAGACAGGGAATGGAGGAAATGAAACATACTGCTGTGAGGATCTCTGTGCCGGTCAGTGTCGGCCATCAGGAAGTCTGCTGACAGATCAAATGAAACGTAAAGTAAAACTAAATGTAATTCAGTCAGTGAGTTTTCTGTCCGTCAGCTGATCAGTTGGTCAGTTGGTCAGTTGGTCGGTTGGTCAGTTGGTCGGTTGGTCGGTTGGTCAGTTGGTCGGTTGGTCGGTTGGTCGGTTGGTCGGTTGGTCGGTTGGTCGGTTGGTCGGTTGGTCGGTTGGTCAGTTGGTCAGCTGGTCGGTTGGTCAGTTGGTCAGTTGGTCAGTTGGTCAGCCGGTCAGCTGGTCGGTTGGTCAGTTGGTCAGCTGGTCGGTTGGTCAGTTGGTCAGTTGGTCAGTTGGTCGGTTGGTCGGTTGGTCAGTTGGTCGGTTGGTCGGTTGGAGTAAGTTGTATTGTCTGTAGTTTCACGCAGCTTTGGTCTCCAGGAAACAGAGGATGAAGAAGAAGAGGAAGACGGTCCTGATGAAGACTGAGGTCAGAGTTCAGGTGGAGAGGGGCGGAGCCAGACGCTCCTTCAGAGGAGTCCTGCACAGGTGAGAGGAGACTACCAACGATGGACACACAATAACGGGATGCGAACGTGTGACCGCACCATGAGCTCTGGTTGTACATGCATCTGATATCTGTCTTCAGCTATAGTCTATGTTGAACATCCCATCATTGCTACGTGAATGCTGTAATAGTTTATTCAACTTCAAAGCAGTGCCACAACACGGCTCTATTTCATCACGTTCCCACGTTAAGAACTGCGTTTCTATTTGAATCTGCCACCGTTTACTGACAGACTATAACACATTCAAATATCCACAACATGATTAAAAGTATAAAATATATATTATATCATGTTGATCATTTAAAACACGAGCATCACTAGTTCAGATCGTGTGTCCGCGATCCAGAAAGGAGTCATCACATACAGAGCATCAGCTAGTTCAGGATCCGTGTGTCGCGATCCAGAAAGGAGTCATCACATACAGAGCATCAGCTAGTTCAGGATCCGTGTGTCCGCGATCCAGAAAGGAGTCATCACATACAGAGCATCAGCTAGTTCAGGATCCGTGTGTCCGCGATCCAGAAAGGAGTCATCACATACAGAGCATCAGCTAGTTCAGGATCCGTGTGTCCGCGATCCAGAAAGGAGTCATCACATACAGAGCATCAGCTAGTTCAGGATCCGTGTGTCCGCGATCCAGAAAGGAGTCATCACATACAGAGCATCAGCTAGTTCAGGATCCGTGTGTCCGTGATCCAGAAAGGAGTCATCACATACAGAGCATCAGCTAGTTCAGGATCCGTGTGTCCGTGATCCAGAAAGGAGTCATCACATACAGGGCATCAGCTCGTTCAGGATCCGTGTGTCCGTGATCCAGAAAGGAGTCATCACATACGGAGCATCAGCTAGTTCAGGATCCGTGTGTCCGTGATCCAGAAAGGAGTCATCACATACAGAGCATCAGCTAGTTCAGGATCCGTGTGTCCGCGATCCAGAAAGGAGTCATCACATACAGAGCATCAGCTAGTTCAGGATCCGTGTGTCTGTGATCCAGAAAGGAGTCATCACATACAGGGCATCAGCTAGTTCAGGATCCGTGTGTCCGTGATCCAGAATGCAGTCATCACATACAGAGCATCAGCTAGTTCAGGATCCGTGTGTCTGTGATCCAGAAAGGAGTCATCACATACAGAGCATCAGCTAGTTCAGGATCCGTGTGTCTGTGATCCAGAAAGGAGTCATCACATACAGAGCATCAGCTAGTTCAGGATCCGTGTGTCTGTGATCCAGAAAGGAGTCATCACATACAGAGCATCAGCTAGTTCAGGATCCGTGTGTCCGTGATCCAGAAAGGAGTCATCACATACAGAGCATCAGTGTATTCTGTAAAATGTGTAACTTATTTGTATTTATGTTTTTAATCTTCAACACTTGTTGTGCATCTAGGGAACAGGAAGTGTCTGGCTCCTTTCCGCTGGAGCAAAGTCCCCTCTGTGATAAAAGGGATTCTGATATGTTTTCCAACATCATCCCCCCCCAGGTCAGCGCGCCGCCCTCTGCCTGCTGGGGTCAGAGGTCACCTGGTGGAGGGGGGGTGCAGCCTGGGAGCGTTTGTGTCCGGCCTGCTGCTGGCCTCTCTGTACGGGGTCTCCTGTCTGCCCCGGCAGGAGCTCTGGCTCTGCGTCTCCCTCACCCTCAGCCTCGCCGCCATCGCCTCCTTCTCCATGGGCTTGTCCTCCGGGGTCCGGACCTGCGTCTGCGTCATGCTACCTTCACTGTCTGCAGGTCAGGTCAGCACTCACCTGGTGGGCAGTCCCGCAGAGGGGCTACCTGCTGGCAGTCTGTCTTCATACACATGTGTTAACACTGTTTCACATCAATGCACAACCCGAGTCTTATGTCACTTTAGTCTGTGTTGGATGGAGCAGTGCATTGTGGGATTGTTGTGCCTGTCACTACCCAATCTGCCCTATCTGCAGTGCACATGTGGGAGATGGTCCGCCATATTGGACAACTCCGTACGGCAGCCCAAGTAGGACACTTGACGCATATTGATATGCTCTGGCTGAATTGATTAGAAAGAGCGATCGAAGCTACCGCCCGATTAAAAGTGACCGCAGAGCTTCAGCCGGCAGACTACGAAGTGACTCACAAAGCCAGACGTCTGGGAGTGGAGACGGACTCAGACCGGTTCAACAGTCAGGTCTGCTTGCTGCCACCTGAAGAACATATCGAGGACTAAAAGACTAATGTCAGGACTTAGAAAAGCGTGTCCATGCTTTATCTTCAGTAGACTGGACCACTGCTAAGGTGTCTTCAGAGGGCGCACTGAAGGATCCATCAGGAAGCTGCAGCTGATCCACTGGACCACTGCTAAGGTGTCTTCAGAGGGCACACTGAAGGATCCATCAGGAAGCTGCAGCTGATCCACTGGACCACTGCTAAGGTGTCTTCAGAGGGCGCACTGAAGGATCCATCAGGAAGCTGCAGCTGATCCACTGGACCACTGCTAAGGTGTCTTCAGAGGGCGCACTGAAGGATCCATCAGGAAGCTGCAGCTGATCCAGAGCGCTGCAGCTCGAGTCCTCACTGACACTACAGAGTGGAGCACATCGGTCCGGCTCTGAAGTCTCTACACTGGCTTCCTGTCGGCCAAAGAATTGGCTGCGGGTCGGGGGGGGCTGCGGCGGGTCGGGCAGGGCGGCGGGTCGGGCGGGGCTGCGGGTCGGGCGGGGCTGCGGGTCGGGGGGGGGCTGCGGCGGGTCGGGCAGGGCGGCGGGTCGGGCGGGGCTGTGGGTCGGGCGGGGCTGTGGGTCGGGCGGGGCTGTGGGTCGGGCGGGGCTGCGGGTCGGGCGGGGCTGCGGGTCGGGGGGGGCTGCGGCGGGTCGGGCGGGGCTGCGGGTCGGGCGGGGCTGCGGGTTGGGGGGGGCTGCGGCGGGTCGGGCGGGGCTGCGGGTCGGGCGGGGCTGCGGGTCGGGGGGGGCTGCGGCGGGTCGGGCAGGGCGGCGGGTCGGGCGGGGCTGCGGGTCGGGCAGTGACAGTGCCTCCTCCTGTGTTTCAGCTCAGGGCAGGAAGTTCCTCCTCTTCCTGTTCATGTCGGCGCTGCTCAGCGGCCCGCTCACCAACACGCTGGAGAACACGGAGCGCGCCGCCGCGGGCCTGCTGTGTGGAGCCGAGCTCGCAGCCAATCAGACGCAAGAGCTGCTGCAGAGAGCGGCCACGCCCCTTTTCTGTAAGCCCCGCCCACCAACACAACACAACACAACACTTTTAATAAATACTGTTTATAGACGAAGGTGCAGGAATGAGTCTTTCACTCTGGCATGAGTCAGCATTTCCTCACTTCCTGTCCCCTGGTCTGGAGGTCAAAGGTTTTCTGAATGTGTTTCTAGTTGTTATCCTGAAATAAGATCTGTGGTTAACGGAAGAGACTTTAACGTCTTGTTCTACGAAATTAGCGACGTGCTGTAGTTCCTTTATAGCCCAACATTAGCCTCCTTTAGCTTAGCGGTGGTGACGTGAAGTCATGTGACCGTGCTGTAGTTCCTTTATAGCCCAACATTAGCCTCCTTTAGCTTAGCGGTGGTGACGTGAAGTCGTGTGACCGTGCTGTAGTTCCTTTATAGCCCAACATTAGCCTCCTTTAGCTTAGCGGTGGTGACGTGAAGTCATGTGACCGTGCTGTAGTTCCTTTATAGCCCAACATTAGCCTCCTTTAGCTTAGCGGTGGTGACGTGAAGTCATGTGACCGTGCTGTAGTTCCTTTATAGCCCAACATTAGCCTCCTTTAGCTTAGCGGTGGTGACGTGAAGTCATGTGACCGTGCTGTAGTTCCTTTATAGCCCAACATTAGCCTCCTTTAGCTTAGCGGTGGTGACGTGAAGTCATGTGACCGTGCTGTAGTTCCTTTATAGCTCAACATTAGCCACCTTTAGCTTAGCGGTGGTGACGTGAAGTCATGTGACCGTGCTGTAGTTCCTTTATAGCCCTAACATTAGCCACCTTTAGCTTAGCGGTGGTGACGTGAAGTCATGTGACCGTGCTGTAGTTCCTTTATAGCCCAACATTAGCCTCCTTTAGCTTAGCGGTGGTGACGTGAAGTCATGTGACCGTGCTGTAGTTCCTTTATAGCCCAACATTAGCCTCCTTTAGCTTAGCGGTGGTGACGTGAAGTCATGTGACCGTGCTGTAGTTCCTTTATAGCCCAACATTAGCCTCCTTTAGCTTAGCGGTGGTGACGTGAAGTCATGTGACCGTGCTGTAGTTCCTTTATAGCCCAACATTAGCCTCCTTTAGCTTAGCGGTGGTGACGTGAAGTCATGTGACCGTGCTGTAGTTCCTTTATAGCCCAACATTAGCCTCCTTTAGCTTAGCGGTGGTGACGTGAAGTCATGTGACCGTGCTGTAGTTCCTTTATAGCCCAACATTAGCCTCCTTTAGCTTAGCGGTGGTGACGTGAAGTCATGTGACCGTGCTGTAGTTCCTTTATAGCCCAACATTAGCCTCCTTTAGCTTAGCGGTGGTGACGTGAAGTCATGTGACCGTGCTGTAGTTCCTTTATAGCCCAACATTAGCCTCCTTTAGCTTAGCGGTGGTGACGTGAAGTCATGTGACCGTGCTGTAGTTCCTTTATAGCCCAACATTAGCCTCCTTTAGCTTAGCGGTGGTGACGTGAAGTCATGTGACCGTGCTGTAGTTCCTTTATAGCCCAACATTAGCCTCCTTTAGCTTAGCGGTGGTGACGTGAAGTCATGTGACCGTGCTGTAGTTCCTTTATAGCCCAACATTAGCCTCCTTTAGCTTAGCGGTGGTGACGTGAAGTCATGTGACCGTGCTGTAGTTCCTTTATAGCCCAACATTAGCCTCCTTTAGCTTAGCGGTGGTGACGTGAAGTCATGTGACCGTGCTGTAGTTCCTTTATAGCCCAACATTAGCCTCCTTTAGCTTAGCGGTGGCGACGTGAAGTCATGTGACCGTGCTGTAGTTCCTCTATAGCCCAACGTTAGCTTTTTACTTCAGGAATCCTAAAGTGGTGTTGATATGTGGAGATTATTGTACTGCTGAACTAAATGTGTAAATATCATAAACGTTTTATTTTCTGACATAATCCAAAATCACACGGAGGAATCCCATTGGACCAGGGAGATGCTGCCTTCAGGGACCAACACAGGAATAGGACGTCCTGCAGCTCTGTATAGTCTGTAGTCAGTGAAGTGTTGTTTGTGTGTCAGCTGTGTTGGACAGAGTCAGAGAGATCAGCAGTAACGCTCACGCTGCCGCCGCACGAGTGAGGAGCCTCATCGATGCTCTGACTGACAGCGTCCGCCATGTTGGTGAGCAAACACCAGACATGTAGTACACACATCCTTTAGAAGTACAGATACTTGTGTTTAAAAATACTCTGGTGAAAGTAATGTAAGAAGTAGAAAGTACAGGTATTTGAGTTCAATATGTGAGAAGTAGAAAGTACAGGTATTTGAGTTCAACATGTGAGAAGTAGAAAGTACAGGTATTTGAGTTCAACATGTAAGAAGTAGAAAGTACAGGTATTTGAGTTCAACATGTGAGAAGTAGAAAGTACAGGTATTTGAGTTCAACATGAGAGAAGTAGAAAGTACAGGTATTTGAGTTCAACATGTAAGAAGTAGAAAGTACAGGTACTTGAGTTCAACATGTAAGAAGTAGAAAGTACAGGTATTTGTGTTCAACATGTAAGAAGTAGAAAGTACAGGTATTTGTGTTCAACATGTAAGAAGTAGAAAGTACAGGTATTTGAGTTCAACATGAGAGAAGTAGAAAGTACAGGTATTTGAGTTCAACATGTAAGAAGTAGAAAGTACAGGTATTTGAGTTCAACATGTGAGAAGTAGAAAGTACAGGTATTTGAGTTCAACATGTAAGAAGTAGAAAGTACAGGTATTTGAGTTCAACATGTAAGAAGTAGAAAGTACAGGTATTTGGGTTCAACATGAAGAAGTAGAAAGTACAGGTATTTGTGTTCAACATGTAAGAAGTAGAAAGTACAGGTATTTGAGTTCAACATGTAAGAAGTAGAAAGTACAGGTATTTGAGTTCAACATGTAAGAAGTAGAAAGTACAGGTATTTGGGTTCAACATGTAAGAAGTAGAAAGTACAGGTATTTGAGTTCAACATGAGAGAAGTAGAAAGTACAGGTATTTGAGTTCAACATGTAAGAAGTAGAAAGTACAGGTATTTGGGTTCAACATGAGAGAAGTAGAAAGTACAGGTATTTGAGTTCAACATGTAAGAAGTAGAAAGTACAGGTATTTGAGTTCAACATGTAAGAAGTAGAAAGTACAGGTATTTGGGTTCAACATGTAAGAAGTAGAAAGTACAGGTATTTGAGTTCAACATGTGAGAAGTAGAAAGTACAGGTATTTGGGTTCAACATGTAAGAAGTAGAAAGTACAGGTATTTGAGTTCAACATGTGAGAAGTAGAAAGTACAGGTATTTGAGTTCAACATGTAAGAAGTAGAAAGTACAGGTATTTGAGTTCAACATGTAAGAAGTAGAAAGTACAGGTATTTGAGTTCAACATGTAAGAAGTAGAAAGTACAGGTATTTGAGTTCAACATGTGAGAAGTAGAAAGTACAGGTATTTGAGTTCAACATGAGAGAAGTAGAAAGTACAGGTATTTGAGTTCAACATGTAAGAAGTAGAAAGTACAGGTATTTGAGTTCAACATGTAAGAAGTAGAAAGTACAGGTATTTGTGTTCAACATGTAAGAAGTAGAAAGTACAGGTATTTGGGTTCAACATGTAAGAAGTAGAAAGTACAGGTATTTGAGTTCAACATGAGAGAAGTAGAAAGTACAGGTATTTGAGTTCAACATGTAAGAAGTAGAAAGTACAGGTATTTGAGTTCAACATGTGAGAAGTAGAAAGTACAGGTATTTGAGTTCAACATGTAAGAAGTAGAAAGTACAGGTATTTGAGTTCAACATGTAAGAAGTAGAAAGTACAGGTATTTGGGTTCAACATGAGAGAAGTAGAAAGTACAGGTATTTGAGTTCAACATGTAAGAAGTAGAAAGTACAGGTATTTGAGTTCAACATGTAAGAAGTAGAAAGTACAGGTATTTGGGTTCAACATGTAAGAAGTAGAAAGTACAGGTATTTGAGTTCAACATGAGAGAAGTAGAAAGTACAGGTATTTGAGTTCAACATGTAAGAAGTAGAAAGTACAGGTATTTGAGTTCAACATGAGAGAAGTAGAAAGTACAGGTATTTGAGTTCAACATGTAAGAAGTAGAAAGTACAGGTATTTGAGTTCAACATGTAAGAAGTAGAAAGTACAGGTATTTGGGTTCAACATGTAAGAAGTAGAAAGTACAGGTATTTGAGTTCAACATGTGAGAAGTAGAAAGTACAGGTATTTGGGTTCAACATGTAAGAAGTAGAAAGTACAGGTATTTGAGTTCAACATGTAAGAAGTAGAAAGTACAGGTATTTGAGTTCAACATGTAAGAAGTAGAAAGTACAGGTATTTGTGTTCAACATGTAAGAAGTAGAAAGTACAGGTATTTGGTTCAACATGTAAGAAGTAGAAAGTACAGGTATTTGAGTTCAACATGTAAGAAGTAGAAAGTACAGGTATTTGAGTTCAACATGTAAGAAGTAGAAAGTACAGGTATTTGAGTTCAACATGTAAGAAGTAGAAAGTACAGGTATTTGAGTTCAACATGTAGAGAAGTAGAAAGTACAGGTATTTGAGTTCAACATGTAAGAAGTAGAAAGTACAGGTATTTGGGTTCAACATGTAGAGAAGTAGAAAGTACAGGTATTTGAGTTCAACATGTAAGAAGTAGAAAGTACAGGTATTTGAGTTCAACATGTAAGAAGTAGAAAGTACAGGTATTTGGGTTCAACATGTAAGAAGTAGAAAGTACAGGTATTTGAGTTCAACATGTAAGAAGTAGAAAGTACAGGTATTTGAGTTCAACATGTAAGAAGTAGAAAGTACAGGTATTTGTGTTCAACATGTAAGAAGTAGAAAGTACAGGTATTTGGGTTCAACATGTAAGAAGTAGAAAGTACAGGTATTTGAGTTCAACATGTGAGAAGTAGAAAGTACAGGTATTTGAGTTCAACATGTAAGAAGTAGAAAGTACAGGTATTTGAGTTCAACATGTAAGAAGTAGAAAGTACAGGTATTTGAGTTCAACATGTGAGAAGTAGAAAGTACAGGTATTTGAGTTCAACATGTAAGAAGTAGAAAGTACAGGTATTTGAGTTCAACATGTAAGAAGTAGAAAGTACAGGTATTTGTGTTCAACATGTAAGAAGTAGAAAGTACAGGTATTTGTTTTAGAAATATAAGAAGTCAAAGTAAAACGTGGTCAGAAAAATAAGTAGTGGAGTAAAGTACTGATACCAGAAAAAGTATTTGTACTCCACTACTTCCACCTCTGGCAATCACACACTGTATTGTAATTGCAACAAATCCTAAAAGTCAATATTTTGTGATTTGGCCGTGACCTCTGACCCCTCAGCGCGAACTCTGAGGAACGTCCTTCACTTCCTGGTTGACATCGGGGACGTGTGCAACGCTAAAATGGGCTCCCCGTACAGGAAGTGCCGCGCGATGTTCGCCGAGGCGCGGGACGACTGCTCCGAGTCGCTCGGAGAATTCAACTTCCTGTGTGGCATCGTGGACGGCTTCCTGCCGCTCTGCAGCCTCGCCCGCGGTGCGTTCACTGACACCTCCTTACATTAACTTTGTAACTCAACATGAATATTTTCTACATGTTGGAATCTTTATTTCTAGTCTTTTAACTTTGTTTGTACGACGCCTTGTCTTTGTATGCTGCTGCAACGCAAACGTTTCCCAGCTTGGATCAATAAAGGACTTCTTAGCTTGTCTCATACATGGTTTCTTCAGAACTGAGCGACTGTTGGCATGTTTGAAGAAGTTAACGATACGTTTACAAAACATAAAACTCTACAACGTCTAGATTAAATGTACTTAAATGTGGGGTCGGTCATCCACTTCAGAAACACTTGTTATATTCATATTCATCGACCAATCAGCTGAGCCGGCTGAAGTAGCTGGACGGCCTGCCTGTCAGCCTTCCATCGGGGCACACACCGATCTCTGCCCTCATTGGTCACGTGTCGCTCGTGTGTGTTGGGGGAGGGGCTCTGAGGAAGGGGCAGATCTTTCCGGTTGTGTATTTCCAGATTTGCTCTATGCCCACTCGAGCTGCTTGCTAAAAGCACCTTTTCCAGATCATAACATCAACATTATATCTGTAAAGAAAGAAGTTAGCAATAATAATAAACCACAATTGACGGGATATATGGCATTTAAAATAAACAATGATATATACAAGCTGTTTTGGTCATTTTAAATATATATATAAACTGTATATTTGCACACCTGTGTTCAGATGCCACACTCAGTGACGGCTGCTAATCTTTGTGATGTGTGTGTTGCAGCCGGCGAGCTGTTCTGCGTCCTCCCGTCCTACATCGCCGAGCATCTGAAGCAGCGCCTGGCAGCGCGTGAGTTCTTATCTCACGTTCTCTAATCTTCGCCCTCGAGCCGCCTCGTCCTCCGGGTGAACGCCTTCTGTGAGTGTGTTTCTGACCCCCCCCGCAGCCACGCTGGCGGCGTTCGAGCGGATGAAGCGGGAGTTTGACTTCGACATCTCGGCCTCGGTGACCTTCGAGCTGGAGGCCAACAGCAGCCGCTCGCTGCAGCAGGCGTCCCAGGACATCATGCGGGACGTGTCCTCCGAGCTGAGGCTGTTCCGGACGCTCAGCGCGCCGCTGGTGTTCGGCGGCTTCCTGCTGCTCGTCTGCGGCTTCCTGAGGTCACTCACAAGGACCCTGCAGAGAGTAACACCCACCCTCCGCAGAGTGCTCACCTGGGCAGCACTGTCTTAACGCCGCTCACACTCACGGTTCAAACAGAGAGAAACACATCAATTACAATCAAATTAATATCGGCTAAAACATTTGGGAATAAAATGAAAAAGCTTTTAGGATCAGGTGGAAGCGCATTCCAGTGTGTGGGCGACGTGAAGGAGAGAACGATTCTGCAGGGGGGGGGGTGACCTCTCGTCACCACCGCTAAGCTAACGGAGGCTAATGGGGTGATGACGTTGGGTCGTATCATTTAGACTCTTGTTGGCAGCCGCTCTTAAACCCACCAGTTAGAGACGCGTTTATGTCGTAGAACAAAGCGTTCAGTTTGAGTCACTCAGCCAGCGTGTAGAGAGCAGCACGGCCTCAGGGGGCGCCATTTCATTCACACGCTTTCATTTGTGTGTGTGGTGTGTGGTGTGTGTGTGGTGTGTGTGTGGTGTGTGTGTGTGGTGTGTGTGTGTGTGCGCAGGGCGGTGCGGTACAGACACAGGTATCTCCGTGAGCTCGACTTCGATAACGTCTACCTGAGCGCTCAGTTTGAAGAGCTCGACCGTCAGGTGACCTGCGGGGGCGGAGCCTCAGTGCTGCCAATCACACGCAGGGAGGCCAAGACCTACATCACACCACGTCAGTACTGTGTGTGTGTGTGTGTGTGTGTGTGTGTGTGTGTGTGTGTGTGTGTGTGTGTGTGTGTGTGTGTGTGTGTGTGTGTGTGTGTGTGTGTGTGTGTGTGTGTGTGTGTGTGTGTGGTGTGTGTGTGTGTGTGTGTGTGTGTGTGTGTGTGTGTGTGGTGTGTGTGTGTGTGTGTGTGTGTGTGTGTGTGTGTGTGTGGTGTGTGTGTGTGTGTGTGTGTGTGTGTGTGTGTGTGTGTGTGTGTGTGTGTGTGTGGTGTGTGTGTGTGTGTGTGTGTGGTGTGTGTGTGTGTGTGTGTGTGTGTGTGTGTGTGTGTGTGGTGTGTGTGTGGTGTGTGTTTCTGAATGACGTCATCACTCTTGTGACCGACGAGCTGATCTGAGTAACCGTCTGTAGTCTCTCTGCAGCTGTCGGGCCGGGAGCGGCGGGCGATGTTTAGGGGCGTGGCCTCGGTGCTCAAACACCTGGTGATGGGAGGCCTGCTGGTGGCGCTGGACTTCCTGGTGTTCTGGACGCTGGACCAGGTGACCCACCAGGTGAAGGGGGACGTGGTGGCCCGAGGTGAGACCACAACGCTTTGTAGTTACATGGGAAGTGTTTCAGTCCTGCATTCCCTCTACTGTCCAGCAGGGGGCAACAAGAAGTTACGTTTGTTCGAATCGTCTCCCTGGCCCCGGCTCCAGCTTCCTCTCAGGACCCACGTGTCTGATCCTCTCCAGAGGGAAGCATCTCATACAGAGCATCAGCTAGTTCCCGAGCAGAGTCCTTCACATGCTGATATCCCAGAGAGGGAGTAACGGCCGGTCCACACAGGCGTGAAACAATCCTGAAATGTTTTGAAGCTGGGCGTGTCTGAAGCTTGGCGATGTTTTGCGAGCAACGCGACCAACAACCAATCAGATGAATCTCCGCCCCCGACATCCAAAGCATAGCCATGTTAAAACGAAGTAAACTGGATATAAACTCCCCAAACAGGCGAAACCCTGCCAGCCCTGTCTCTGCCGCCTCCCTCCATGCCGGCTCCTCCGGTTTGTATCCCGGTGATAGTTCTGGTCGTAAAGAACCGGGTGATTTGCTACCGTAACTACTCGTTTGGAACATGTCTGGTTCTCCCAGCTTGCACGCGGTTTGATTGGCTAGCGCTTGTACTATCAGATTTGCATAAACGGGATTTGATTGGCTGACGCCAGCTTCGAAAGCATCGGGAGCATCAAAAGTTGAACATTGCTCAACTTTTGATGCTCCCGATGCAAAGCCATCTCCACTCCCCACGATGCAGTTCGGCGAAGATTCAAAATCTTCTACGTCACCCCATCAAGTGAGTGGGCGAAGCTTTGAAAGATTGTTTTCATGCCTGTGTGTGGACGGGCCATCACACAGTCACAAGATGGAGGAACAGAAAGCTGTCTTCAATGTTTACTTCAGATTAGCTCCACGTCAGAAATGAGCATGCTTGATGTCTCTCTCCATAATGAGCATGCTTGATGTCCCTCTCCATAATGAGCATGCTTGATGTCCCTCTCCATAATAAGCATGCTTGATGCCTCTCCGTAGAGGCTGAGTCGTCATGTTCATCACAGAGCTATCACCTGCCTCAAGCAGTCCTGATGCTCTTCTGGGTCATCTCACATCCTGTCATGCTCACAGCTACAGCTGATACCCTTGTTAGCATGCTACTCTCACGTTGGAGGAGGACACTCAGTCTGTGAGGAAATGTTCCTGCTTCTCTCTTGATTACCTCAGTAACATCTCCCTGAAGACTTTATCGTCTCAAGCCTTCTTCCACACAGTATGAAGTTCATTTGGTAAACTATGGTCTGAGTAAAATAGAGGATACAGCAGCGTACGCTTGAGGGCGGGGCTACCTGTGATTGACAGGTTGTCACCACGGTGATCACTAATGTGTTGAACTGAGCCCCGCCCTCTGTGTCTCTGCTGTCTCCGTGGTAACTGTTGGGGAACTATTGTCCTGTGACCCAGTGTATCGGTCTGTCCTCACTGGGCAGCTGCTCCTGCTGGGTCGTCTGCGTGGGTCTGGGGTAGAGACTTTCAGAGGCACGTGGGTCTGGGGTCGAGACCTTCAGAGACGCGTGAGTCTGGGGTAGAGACCTTCAGAGACGCGTGGGTCTGGGGTAGAGACCTTCAGAGATGCGTGGGTCTGGGGTAGAGACCTTCAGAGACGCGTGGGTCTGGGGTAGAGACCTTCAGAGACGCGTGGGTCTGGGGTAGAGACCTTCAGACACACGTGGGTCTGGGTTGAGACCTTCAGACACACGTGGGTCTGGGGTAGAGACCTTCAGAGACGCGTGGGTCTGGGGTAGAGACCTTCAGAGACGCGTGGGTCTGGGGTAGAGACCTTCAGAGACGCGTGGGTCTGGGGTAGAGACCTTCAGAGACGCGTGGGTCTGGGGTAGAGACCTTCAGAGACGCGTGGGTCTGGGCTAGAGACCTTCAGAGACGCGTGGGTCTGGGGTAGAGACCTTCAGAGACGCGTGGGTCTGGGGTAGAGACCTTCAGAGACGCGTGGGTCTGGGGTAGAGACCTTCAGAGACGCGTGGGTCTGAGGTAGAGACCTTCAGAGACGCGTGGGTCTGGGGTAGAGACCTTCAGACACACATGGGTCTTGGGTAGAGACCTTCAGAGACGCGTGGGTCTGGGGTAGAGACCTTCAGAGACGCGTGGGTCTGGGGTCGAGACCCTCAGAGACACGTGGGTCTGGGGTAGAGACCTTCAGAGACGCGTGGGTCTGGGGTCGAGACCCTCAGAGACACGTGGGTCTGGGGTAGAGACCTTCAGAAGCACATCTCTCGTGAAGCTCCAAGTAGACCCTCAGTGTTCCATCAGAGGTCCTGCTCCCTCTGTGTCTCTCTGTGTCTCTCTGTGTCTCTCTGTGTCTCTCTGTGTCTCTCTGTGTCTCTCCGAGTCTCCATTGATCCAGAAGTTTCCGCCACATGTGTCCCTCAGCCCCGGTGACGGTGGCGCTGCAGGTGAGCGGATCCGGTTACGCCTCGGACATCTTCAGGGATCTGGTGGCGTCGTTCGACGTCCTGCAGCGAGGGAACGTGACGGTGCTCAGCAGGAAGTGCCTCCAGCCACCGGCAGAGCCCGACCACGCCAACTGCTTCCTGCTGGGTGAGCTCACACAGGAAATTAGGTCATCAAGTCTGTGACATCGGCACCGAACACGATATCCTCCCCGAGCCGTTTACATGCATGCATCCGTTAGGTTCAAAGATTCAACGGTTTTACTGTCAGATGCACAACGCTGTAGAAACGGCACTGAAACTATTCTGACCTGAGCTCTGAAGTTTATCTAACTGGGTCTACTGGTCCTGGTTCTGGTTCTACTGGTCCTGGTTCTACTGGTTCTGGTTCTACTGGTCCTGGTCCTGGTTCTACTGGTCCTGGTCCTGGTTCTACTGGTCCTGGTTCTGGTTCTACTGGTCCTGGTTCTACTGGTCCTGGTTCTACTGGTGCTGGTCCTGTTTCTACTGGTTCTGGTTCTACTGGTCCTGGTCCTGGTTCTACTGGTCCTGGTCCTGGTTCTACTGATTCCGGTTCTGATTCTGGTTCTGGTTCTTCTGCAGGTTTCCTGTTGGGTCTGGCTCTGGTCGTCTCTGTGTTCGGAGGATTCATGCAGCGCTGTAGAAGACTGGTCTGTGCTTCATATCATCCAGAGAGAGAGCTGGTGAACACAAGCACGCACACGCACGCACGCACACACACGCACGCGCACACACACACACACGCACACACACACCCACACACACACTCATTGTAATTGTAATGTAATGTAATGTAATGTAATGCGATGTAATGCGATGTAATGTAATGCAATGTGATGTAATGTAATGTAATGTGATGTAATGTAATGTAATGTAATGTGATGTAATGCGATGTAATGTAATGTAATGTAATGCAATGTGATGTAGTAATGCAATGTGATGTAATGTAATGCAATGTGATGTAATGCGATGTGATGTGATGTAATGTATGTAATGTGATGTAATGCGATGTAATGCGATGTAATGTGATGTAATGTAATGCAATGTGATGTAATGCGATGTAATGTAATGTAATGTAATGTGATGTAATGCAATGTGATGTAATGTAATGTGATGTAATGCGATGTAATGTGATGTGATGTAATGTAATGTAATGCAATGTGATGTAATGCGATGTAATGTAATGTAATGTAATGTGATGTGATGTGATGTAATGTAATGCAATGTGATGTAATGCGATGTAATGTAATGTGATGTAATGTAATGTAATGTGATGTAGTGTTGTCACGATACCAACATTTTGGTTTCAATACCGATACCAAGTCAAGAATTGCGATTCCGATTCTTTTTCGATACTTTTCTTAAAAAAAGGGAAACATATATCTTAAATATAATCAGGGATGCAAACTCATCAGGTATGAACAAGGTGACAATGATCCAAGCCCCCCGACCCCACGGAATATTGGCTTTAAAATTAGGAATAACAGAGGATTTTAGCAGTCAGAACAACTAAAGCAGCAGTGTTACTAAGAACAGAAACGCCAAAGAGTCACATCTAATATAAATATATATAAAAGCATTTATTTTAATTGTGTAGCAGTGAGTTTAACATTTTGGCAGCACTGTTGAGCATTTTGAAAATGTATTTGCATGCCTCTGTGCAAGGCTTAGTCTTTCTATCTGTATAGCCACTGGTGTAAAGTAACTAAGTTCATAAACTCAAGTACTATACTTGGGTACAATTTTGAGATACTTGTAATTTATTTAAGTATTTCAATGTTTCTTTTGCTACTTTGTACTTCTAATCCACTACAGTTCAGAGGTACATGGTGTACTTTTACTCCACTACATGTATTTAATCCCTTTAGTTACTTTACAGATGTGAATGAAGGATGTGAAATATAATCAAGTGTTGAATCAGACTTTAGTTCCACCTGGAGTGAATCCACCAGCTACCCTGCAGCCTACAAAGTCATTCAAACTAGCTGCACCTTCACCAGCTACCCTGCAGTCTACAAAGTACTTCAGACTAGCTGCACCTCCACCAGCTACCCTGCAGTCTACAAAGTACTTCAGACTAGCTGCACCTTCACCAGGTTTGAGAACACTTTCATGATCAATCATTATAAAACATATCATATATATTATTCTGAAATGGACCAATCTGCACAACGACTACTTTTACTGTCGCTACTTTAATACTTTCACTTGAGGAACATTTTGAATGCAGTACTTTTACTGTAACAGAGTATTCCTACACTCTGGTGCTTCTAGTACAAGACCTGAGTACTTCTACTTTTACTGTCGCTACTTTAACTATATGTTGATGATAATACTTTTGTACTTTTATTTGAGGAACATTTTGATTGCAGGATTGTTCCTACATTCTGGTACTTCTACTTTAACTCAAGTACAAGACCTGGGTACTTCTACTTTTACTCAAGTACAAGATATATACTTATACCACCTCCATTTATAGCCTATGAAAAAAACGAATAGAAAACGAAGGCTAAAGCTAACGTTAGCAGATAGTGATGCTAGTTTGCTAGTTAAGTTTGCTCAACGATAATATTGCGACAGAAACACTTTTCAGTGCACATCATGCTCTGCTGCTCCGACAGGGAGCTCTGCTCTGAACACCTGAACGGCCCGTTCACAGACTTCTGACGTCTTTTCTGTCAACAAGCCGAGGCGCAGCGGCAGTTGCACTCCCACTTGCAGCCATGCTTCTCGTTTTCTCACATGCTCTGGCAGCTAGCGCGTGGCCGCGTGCACGAGAGAGGGGAAGCACTTCGTGCTTGAGAGGGGAGGGACTGCAGGCACGGCTGCAGTGCAGGGAGTGGAAGCAGAGGGCTGAACACACAGGGCTCTTATTAAAACGGCGCTTTTTCACGGGAGTACTTTTCCCCGTCATTCTTAAAGTACCGATACTAATGAAACGGAGGGATCGTACCGTTTTTAACGGCAGGGTATCGCGGTACCTTTCAAGTATCGGTACACCGTGCAACACTAATGTGATGTAATGTGATGTAATGTAATGTAATGTGATGTAATGCGATGTAATGTAATGCAATGCAATGTGATGTAATGTAATGCAATGTAATGTGATGTAATGTAATGCGATGTGATGTAATGTAATGCAATGTAATGTAATGCAATGTAATGTGATGTGATGCGATGTGATGTAATGTAATGTAATGCAATGTGATGTGATGTAATGCGATGTGATGTAATGTAATGTAATGTGATGTAATGCGATGTGATGTAATGTGATGTAATGCGATGTAATGTGATGTAATGCGATGTCATGTGATGTAATGTGATGTAATGCGATGTAATGCGATGTGATGTAATGTAATGCAATGTAATGTGATGTAATGCGATGTGATGTAATGTAATGTGATGTAATGCGATGTCATGTGATGTAATGCGATGTAATGTAATGCGATGTAATGTGATGTAATGCGATGTGATGTAATGTGATGTATGTATGTAATGTAATGTAATGTGATGTAATGCGATGTGATGTAATGCAATGTAATGTAATGTCAATGTGATGTAATGCAATGTAATGTGATGTAATGCGATGTGATGTAATGTAATGCGATGTGATGTAATATGATGTAATGTAATGCAATGTAATATAATGTAATGTAATGCAATGTAATGTGATGTAATGCGATGTGATGCGATGCGATGTGATGCGATGTAATGCGATGTAATGCGATGTAATGTAATGTGATGTAATGTAATGCGATGTAATGTAATGTAATGTAATGCGATGTGATGTAATGTGATGTAATGTGATGTAATGTAATGTAATGTGATGTAATGTAATGCGATGTAATGTAATGTAATGTGATGTAATGTCTTGATGTGTGTCTGTTGATGCTCCACATGGAGCTGCTGGGATGCAAGGAGCATGTCAGACGTGATCTAACCAGTAAAGTACTATGGTATCGTATGGTAGGAGAGGGTCTGGTTCCTCCGGCAGCAGCTCCTGGACCAGAGGAGGATGGAGGGGAGAGCCCTGAGGAGGTCTGGAGGTGGAGGAGGAGTAGGAGGGGGGGGAAGGAGGCGCCTTCACACTCTACTGCTGCGGTACAGTATCATTTTGTGAATTCAAACATTTTGTTGGTGCAGTTTTTCATGTCATTGTTTACATTGTTTGTAAACGTAAAAGTTTTTCACAAATTGTTGGGAACTTTTCTTAAAGATTTTTTAAATGTTAAACCTTTTTGTTGAAATGCTCCCATATTTACATTTGTTGTTGTTGTTATTTTTGACATTGTACATGTTTGACATGGTTTCTGACGGGTCTCAGGTTACCTGGCGGGGCTCACCTGTCTCACCTGCTGGGGGCGCTCTGCAGTCAGCTGTCTGTCCTGTGGAGAGGAGCTGGGACAGGACGAGGACAACATGGCCGCCTGCCCTGTCCCACACTGTCCAGGTAGAGAGAGAGAGACTGTGTGTGCGTGCGTGCGTGTGTGTGTGTGTGTGTGTGTACAGGGTGTGTGTGTTCACAACACGTTCTCACTCCCATCCCGTCACATATTGCCGGACGGTCAGGGCCCCTCCCCGTCTCTATATTACGTACAGGGTACCCCTAGCCCGTCAGGCTTCTACGGGCAGGGCGTCCCATAGACCTTCATAGACCACGTGATCAACAACGATAGCCGACCTTCGTATTATTCTCGGTGGAAAATGCCTATTTTAAGGTTCATTTGGCCTTAAAATGCGTTTTGATCTCATTTTATGCGAGTAATGAGTTTTTATTTCTGATTATTTGTGCAGTACATGATGTTTAGTTTGCTAGTTACGACGAAGATTACTTCATGAATGTGTACACATTCATATGTGTGTGTGTGTGTGTGTTGTGTGTGTGTGTGTGTGTGTTGTGTGTGTGTGTGTGTGTGTGTGTGTGTGTGTGTACAGAGTGTGTCACTGTAACTGAGGTCAGACTGGAGGCTGTTAACCCTTCACCTGCTGCCTTTCTAACCGTATTTATGATAAACACATTATTATAATATTGAAGGTGTTTCCTCAGTAAATATAGAGCTTACGTTCCTCCAGATTCAAACATGAACCTCCAGACGTCACAGCACACACACACCCACCACACACCACACACACACACACACACACACACACACACACACACACACACACACACACACACTCACTCCTGATGAACGACAGATGTACTGAAGCTCTCCACTTCCTGTCTCCTGTCCTCCTCTCCGCTGCTCTGTGGTTGCAGGCGTGTTCTGTCGGCCATGTTTCCACAGTTTGGGAAACACGTGTGTCGTCTGCGCGCGACCTCTGACCTGCCAGGAAGAAGAAGAGGAAGAGGAGGAGGAGGAGGAGGAGGAGGAGGAGGAGGAGGAGGAGGAGGAGGAGGAGGAGGAGGAGGAGGAGGAGGAGTGGTGGTGAGTGTTTCTGATATACTGTAGAAATATCTCCACTCGGTTGTAGAGATATTTCTACAAACTGAAGGATTCATTGGTTTTCAGTGTTTTTCCTCTTTCTTAAAATAAATAAGTTTTTATTCAAATTCAATATTAAAAAAAAGTTAAATATACAAGAAACATTGTTTAAATGTTTAGAAACAAATTAAATAAATGTAAATATTCTAAAAAAGACCTCAGAAATACTGGAAAAAATTAAAATGGAGAAAAAAGTGAAAAAGAACCTTTTTTTGAAATGAGTAAAGGACGTGAGGAAACGTGATATGTTGTTTTTGGTCCTCCAGGTGTGAGAGCTGCTCGGCTGCCGGCGAGCCGGGCCCGCAGAGCGCCATCGCGCCGTGAGGAAGGGATTAAAGCAGGAAAAAAGATGTCTGGTTTATTCTCTGGAGCTTTCCGTTAGCTGGGGTTCAAACCCCCCGTGAGGACCTGAATGTGCAGAGTGGACCAGGTCCCCTCCTGGGCCCTGCCGTGGTGCCCTTAAGCAAGGCACCGGGCAGCCCACTGACACAGCTCTGTAACCCAGAACGCAGTGTCTCTGTGTTGGTATTATATGACTCTAAAACCTAACCACCTAACCGTGTCGCTGATCCCCGGCTGGAGGATCTGTTTGTCTCCGACACGGATATTACAATGGGACTAAAGTCACTTCGCCACTACGCTAATTATCTTAACCCAATACGCAACTCATCTGTGTTGGAACTTTGATATCGAAGCCAACGTATTATTCTGACCCTGGCGTCGCGTCATTCCGCCGCATCGCCCGGCGCTGATCATATATCTCTGAGGGTAGCACTGAAGAAGTCTTGTTCATTTGTTTGTCGAGGTCAGGAGGAAACACTGGAGGAAAGTCGGCGAACGCACCGCCGCTCGTTCAGAGACAGCAGAGACAGATGGATCAATAGTTAGTATAACCGTACTATTACTATACTTTAGGTTGACCTTACACTCCCAGGAGCTATACACGAGGTTGTGTTGAGATCCAGGAAGTATAACAAGTCCCCGTTTGGAGCTTCGACCCCCCAGGAGGAGTCTGAAGGTCCCTAGGGGCCAATCGGTGGTACTACAGCTCCGATGATGTCATTCTGGCCCAAAGACGTTTCCCATTGACTTAAGGCCCTGACACACCGAGCAGCCACCAGAGGACTCGCCGACGCCAACGCCGACTGTGCTATTTTTTTAAGTGGGGGGTGGACCGAACATCCTTTAGGGGGGTCGTCGCCTCCTCTCGGGGGGTCCGAGTTGAAGTTGGAAGCATCGCTCTGGAGAACACTCATTAGCACCCTTTAATGAAGCAAGCTAATGCCTTAACTCACTCAAATAGTCGTTTACTTATTAAGGTGAAACGAATGTGCGTAGAGTTTTAAAGCATGCGGATAGTCTCCCCTTGATTCTGGCGCATTGCTTATCGTTTTATAGATCTATTCTCATCCACCATCTTTGTTTGTGACGTAAAGAGTGTCAGAGTCACGTTTCTGAATCGGACCCTCTGAGTGGATGCAGTCACAGCCAATCGGAGTCTGATTCAGAGGGTTGCCTGTCAGTTCCGTTGCTATGGTTCCGTTGCTATGGTTCCGTTGCTATGTGTACTGAAACGAGAGCCGGTATAATTCCACGCGTGAAAACAAAATAAAAATTGGAATACGTTATTTTAGTGTCTTAAAAGTAGACTGAGGTCTGAAGGGGTTAACGTCACATCTTAGGATAATGTTTTGTATACATACTAACACATAAGGGTATACTTAGTGTGGTTACTCCATGTTTACTAGCTATAAGATTAACGTTACATCACTCTTTTGTCTCTTCTTACTCAGTCAGCCAGAGTGCAGATATCACCATTAGATTCACAAACCTGAAACATCATCTATTTCTTCACTGCTGGTGATGACATGATGCGCTGCCGCCGCTGCCGCCGCTGCCTGCCGAGCTTTGACTCTTCCCTGTTTAAGTTAACGTGCGGCGTAACTGAGCCGCGTCCGGAGAGTTTGGGTTCCAGCTCCTTATCTGACTAACAAATACCGCTTACACAATCTAACTGTTATAAAAGTGTCAGCAGTAACAAATATCAATGGTGGTAAAAACCTAATCACACAATAACAAGAAACATCATGTGGGCGTGGACATATGATTGGCGGCGATTTCATTTGAACGGGACGGCACTGAAGCTGTTGATCTTAATACTTTTGTGAGGCGTGTTGCTGAACAAGATGGTAATCGCCGCATTCAGCTGTAATACACGTCAACGTGATGCTCTGCTCACGGATGAGCATACACAACTGTTAAGATGATGACCATACGTGTGTAAATATATTTTTTTCTTTGAGGGGGTCTGCCCCCAAAAAACAGTTTTAAGTCCTGAGAAAGTCAAATAAGACGGTGTGTAAAACTGCACTGCCCAGCCAAACAAAGGAACCACTTTGATTGGACTAGGCCAGCAGGTAAGGACTCTCCACTGGATCATAGAGGCTTTGCATATGACGTCACGTTACCCGTGCCGTCAGCGCAACGGCCGTACTGGAGTACCAAAACAGACACCGTAATACGCCATACCTGTTCAATGTTTGTTTTTTACCGGACATACAATGGTTCACTTCTGTGCCATTGTTGGCTGCGGCCACAGAGGTGATCGAAACGGGGCCGAAGTCATTTTACCGGCTGCCGGCGGTTACTATAACACACCAGGGTGAAGCAACACATGAACTCTCAAAGCGTGGCCAGGAGAAACGGCTCAATAGGATCGGACGGGAGGATCTCAAACCATCCAACCACAACTGTACCACGTCAGGTAAGTGTCGGGTTTTACATACAAAC
Organism: Champsocephalus gunnari; assembly: GCA_036324595.1. Lineage (NCBI taxonomy): Eukaryota > Metazoa > Chordata > Actinopteri > Perciformes > Channichthyidae > Champsocephalus > Champsocephalus gunnari. The sequence continues at coordinate 1,078,425 of CM070430.1, read as the reverse complement.
ATTCAAAATGAACATATAACCCACGTACATGCATCTTAACAAGGAAATAGGAATCCTGGAGTCTGTCATCGATCGACATTTCAGATTGTGGAGTATACAAAGTAAAGTCATCCCTTGGTCATCTTCACACCAGTCTGTCAATCCCCTGCAGCGCTTCGTTTAACTGTAATTCAAAGAAATGTCTCCCCCTACTGGCCATTTGGTTATATGTGAACGGTGAAGGCTGGACAGTCCCTGGCACCTTTTCAGAGGCTTTGGTTTCCTCAAGTATTCGTCATGTTCCAATGTCTCTCTTGACACCAGCATTTTAAATGTATCTAAAGTCTGACTTGTCCTGTCGAAAGAGGACCCGTGTATCAATGAACAGTTCACCAGGATATAACTGACCTACAAGTGGCACTTTCTGACAAAAAGCCTCCTGACTGGGCCGTCTGTCAGATTGGGCCACGAGAACATTCCAGCACCTTCCCTGCTCCACATGCCAGCTATAAACACGCCAGAAGAAGGTCCTCCATCGCACGACCTGATCTCTCCAGCGTGGTGTCTGATGCGTCTCCAGAAGAGCCCGCACCGGCCTGGGAGCCACTGGGCAGAGGCAGGACTGAACCAGAGACTGGCACTGCAACGCAGACTGATGAGCTTGGGTAAATATTGGGCAAAGTATTATATTTATTACAGGTTTCCAATGTACCCGTGAAACAAGTCCATGCTCCTTTGACTGTACGCTGCAGAGGTCACCTCACAGATGGATTAACATCGTGTTCATATTACAGTTTGTTTCAAAGCTAAAACACTTTTTTGAAAGCAGGGCTTATTTTCTCAAAACACTAAACACCATACACACAAAGAGCAAACACCTCATCCATCCTGTAGAACCAGCCAGTGCTCAAGCGCTCTGTCTCACGGCCTTCGAGAGAGAACTCTGCTAATAAAGATTGTTCAAGTCTCTAAAATATGTGAAACACAAATATACTGTTGTTATACTTTTACTTTTCAAAAAGTGGAAAGTTGAATTGCAAACTGGGTTCAGAACATGTGTTTAGAGTTTGGGAGATTTGAGCTGAGGTTTTTCTCTCTGAGCGTCATGTTAGCGTGAACACCTTGTTTTGATCGTTACACTACATTTAGCTGACGCTTTTATCCAGAGCGACTCACGATAAGTGCATTCGACCAACAAAATACAACCTTGAAGAAAACAGAATCATCAAGTCCATCAGGTTTCATCGAGCCAAGCATTTCAAGTGCTGCTCAGCTGGCTTTCAGAGGAGCCAGTCCTTTATTAGTATATAAGTGCTTTGTTAGTATATAAGTGCTTTGTTAGTCTATAAGTGCTTTGTTAGTCTATAAGAGCTTTGTTATATAAGTGCTTTGTTAGTATATAAGTGCTTTGTTAGTCTATAAGAGCTTTGTTAGTATATAAGTGCTTTGTTAGTATATAAGTGCTTTGTTAGTCTATAAGAGCTTTGTTAGTCTATAAGTGCTTTGTTAGTCTATAAGAGCTTTGTTAGTATATAAGTGCTTTGTTAGTATATAAGTTCTTTGTTAGTATATAAGAGCTTTGTTAGTATATAAGAGCTTTGTTAGTATACAAGTTCTTTGTTAGTATATAAGAGCTTTGTTAGTATATAAGTGCTTTGTTAGTATATAAGTGCTTTGTTAGTAGTTCTATCCTCGAGGTGGAGTCGAGAGAGATGAGCTTCAGTCTGGAAGGTGTGTGAGCTTTCTGCTGTCCTGATGTCAATGGGAGCTCATTCCACCATCTTG
>CM070430.1:971661-1071661 GCA_036324595.1 Champsocephalus gunnari | reverse complement strand
TCCGGTCCTCTGAAGGTCTGATCCTCCGAGGGTCTGAGGGTCCGGTCCTCTGAGGGTCTGATCCTCCGAGGGTCTGATCCGCTGAGGGTCTAAGGGTCCGGTCCTCTGAGAGTCCGGCCTTCTGAGGGTCTGGTCCTCCGAGGGTCTGAGGGTCTGATCCTCCGAGGGTCTGAGGGTCTGAGGGTCCGGTCCTCTGAGGGTCCGGTCCTCTGAGGGTCTGATCCTCCGAGGGTCTGAGGGTCCGGTCCTCTGAAGGTCTGATCCTCCCAGGGTCTGAGGGTCCGGTCCTATGAGGGTCTGATCCTCCGAGGGTCTGAGGGTCCGGTCCTCTGAGGGTCTGATCCTCCGAGGGTCTGAGGGTCTGATCCTCTGAGGGTCTGATCCTCCCAGGGTCTGAGGGTCTGGTCCTCTGAGGGTCTGATCCTCCCAGGGTCCGATCCTCTGAGGGTCTGAGGGTCTGGCCCTCTGAGGGTCTGGTCCTCCGAGGGTCCGAGGGTCTGATCCTCTGAGGGTCTGGTCCTCCGAGGGTCGAGGGTCTGATCCTCCGAGGGTCTGATCCTCCGAGGGTCTGATCCTCTGAGGGTCTGAGGGTCCGGTCCTCTGAGGGTCTGATCCTCCGAGGGTCTGAGGGTCTGATCCTCCGAGGGTCTGAGGGTCCGTTCCTCTGAGTGTCCGGTCCTCTGAGGGTCTGATCCTCCGAGGGTCTGAGGGTTCGGTCCTCTGAGGGTCTGATCCTCCCGAGGGTCCGATCCTCTGAGGGTCCGGTCCTCTGAGGGTCTGATCCTCCCAGGGTCCGATCCTCTGAGGGTCTAAGGGTCCGGTCCTCTGAGGGTCTGATCCTCCGAGGGTCTGAGGGTCCGGTCCTCTGAGGGTCTGATCCTCCGAGGGTCTAGAGGGTCCGGTCCTCTGAGGGTCTGATCCTCCCAGGGTCCGGTGGTGAATTCCAAATCTGTTTAGAAATACTTTAAATATCCTCCTTGTGTTGTTACGTTGTCGAAGGGGAGCATCGTCCTCACCTCAGCTGGCGATCATCCCTCAACATGCTCTCCTGGTTCTGATTGGCTGAGAGAGAAACTAGATCCTGAGTCACACCTTAAAAACTAAATAATTGTGTATCAGAGCGGACCTTTGTCTCAGTCTTACCATAGCGAGTAAGATTGTTGTTGTTGACTGATTGTTGATGTGTGTGTTGTTGTCAGTACTCAGACTTGGAGCTGGCCATCAACTCGTTGGTGACAGAGTTTCATAAAGCTGCCGCCGACCAGCCGACCATGAACGCAACACAGTTCCAGACCATGATCTCCACACAGCTGCCGAGCAGCGCCAAGGTACCGCACACTGACGCTGTTCTTCTTCTGTGGTGTCCCCCCCCCGTATAGCGCTACGCACACTGACGCTGTTCTTCTTCTGTGGTGTCCCCCCGTATAGGGCTACCTGTTATTAGTTGTGTTTTTATGTTCCTATTCTCCTCACTCAATCTGCTGCTGTAATCATGTGCATCTGCCTCTGACCCCATGTGTCCCTGCGTCCTGCAGCAGGTGGAGACGGAGGACGGGCTGGTCCAGGTCCTGGATCAGATGGGGGTGCAGGGCGGGGACAACATCTCCTTCCAGAACTTCTGGACTCTGATCAACAAACAGGCCTCGGACCTGTTCCAGTCCTCGGAAAAAAACAAGTCCTACACCTGTACCTGCCTGCTGCAGTGAGACACCTGGGACATCTGGGACACATCTGGGACACCTGAGACATCTGGGACACCTGAGACATCTGGGACTCCTGAGACATCTGGGACTCCTGAGACATCTGGGACATCTGGGACTCCTGAGACATCTGGGACTCCTGAGAGACACCTGAGACATCTGGGACACATCTGGGACACCTGAGACATCTGGGACTCCTGAGAAACACCTGAGACACACCTGAGACATACCTGAGACACACCTGAGACACACGAGACACACCTGAGACATACCTGAGACACACAAGACATACCTGAGACACACACCTGAGACATACCTGAGACACACCTGAGACACACGAGACATCCTTGAGACACACCTGAGACACACGAGACATCCTTGAGACACACCTGAGACACACGAGACACACCTGAGACACACGAGACATACCTGAGACACACCTGAGACACACGAGACATACCTGAGACACACCTGAGACACACCGAGACACACTGAGACACACTGAGACACACCTGAGACACACCTGAGACACACGAGACATACCTGAGACACACCTGAGACACACGAGACATACCTGAGACCTCTCTCTGTCCCCCAGGGACACGCTCTGACGCTGACCCACACTCTGCAGCTCAGTATTCGTGTCTTCTCTAAAATGATATGAATAAAGTTTGGATGAAACAAAGAGTGGTTATTGATGTGTGAGGAAATGAAGAGTGAGAGTGAGCCGAGACGGTGGAGACATGTCCCTTTGATGCACTTGATGACACAAAGGAGGTGAGACCGGTGTAGGTACCAGATGTGTTCGGGTGTATTTCCGTCGCATCCGTCATCAGTCATATTTTACGGCAACTCAAGAGGGCCATGATGGTCAAATTCCGAACATTTAAACATCGCCGACACTTCATTCTTTACTTTGTCCGTTATTATATGTAGAAGATTATACTTTTCTCCGTCATGTTGTTTCCATAGCAACAACTTCAAACAGGCATAGCCTACACTTCATTCTTTACTTTGTTCGTTATTATATGTAGAAGATAGACATTTTTTCTCCGTCATGTTGTTTCCATAGCAACAACTTCAAACAACAACAACTAACCGCTAGCCGCAAAGCTAGCATCACAGCCACTGCTCCGTTTTTAGAGACTTTGCACACGTTTTTCACAAACATTTTCACACGCTAGGAGTACTTCCATTGGCTTCGTCTTGATCTGTAGATGTGATTTGATGTGTCGTGTGTCCCCCAACTCCTCTCCAAAGTTCAGATATTTAATAAAATACTCAGGGGAGTTTCCTGAATTTCCATGCCCAAAGCCAAGCACTAGGCCCTGGGTAAATTAAGAGGCTGATCTCGGGCACTTTTGTCCACTTTCCCTGGTGGTAGAAACTCAAGCCAGGCATCCCTGGAATCGTCTCAGAGAGTAGATGATCAGTGGGGCCGTTTTTACTGAATGATTAGTTTTTTTTATGGGGAATTCAAATATGAGCTTATTTTTAGGATTTTCGGAGACTTTGCACACGTTTTCACAAACATGTTCACGCTAGGAGTATGGGAGTACTTCCATTCGCTTTGTCTTGATCTGTAGATGTGATTTGATGTGTCGTGTGTCTCCCAACTCCTCTCCAAAGTTTAGATACTATATAAAAATACTAAAAGGTAAATAAAACATGAAACATAATGACAAAATAACAACCTGAAAGATATGTATTCTATCTACACATTTAGTAATTATCTAATCTCGTGGCCTTGTAAAAGTGTTGGCTAAAGTAACGCAGAATATACATTTTTTAATTGTAAATAATTAGAAACATTATTTATGTGCACAACTACATGGGAGCCCCACCAGAGCACCCCACACATAACAAGCTGTCCCGAGTTCCTCCGGCTGCAGTTCCGCAGACGGCCGGTGTGTGGCAGCAGAGCGCTGGGAGCAGAGGGAGGTGAGGAGACGGATATGACGGATGACGTCTGCGACGGAAATACACCCGAACATATCTGGTACCCCGAACACATCTGGTACTGACACCGGCCTCCTCCAGCTCAGCTTCACTTCCTGTGTGACTCCGCCTCCTCCAGCTCAGCTTCACTTCCTGTGTGACTCCGCCTCCTCCAGCTCAGCTTCACTTCCTGTGTGACTCCGCCTCCTCCAGCTCAGCTTCACTTCCTGTGTGACTCCGCCTCCTCCAGCTCAGCTTCACTTCCTGTGTGACTCCGCCTCCTCCAGCTCAGCTTCACTTCCTGTGTGACTCCGCCTCCTCCAGCTCAGCTTCACTTCCTGTGTGACTCCGCCTCCTCCAGCTCAGCTTCACTTCCTGTGTGACTCCGCCTCCTCCAGCTCAGCTTCACTTCCTGTGTGACTCCGCCTCCTCCAGCTCAGCTTCACTTCCTGTGTGACTCCGCCTCCTCCAGCTCAGCTTCACTTCCTGTGTGACTCCGCCTCCTCCAGCTCAGCTTCACTTCCTGTGTGACTCCGCCTCCTCCAGCTCAGCTTCACTTCCTGTGTGACTCCGCCTCCTCCAGCTCAGCTTCACTTCCTGTGTGACTCCGCCTCCTCCAGCTCAGCTTCACTTCCTGTGTGACTCCGCCTCCTCCAGCTCAGCTTCACTTCCTGTGTGACTCCGCCTCCTCCAGCTCAGCTTCACTTCCTGTGTGACTCCGCCTCCTCCAGCTCAACTTCACTTCCTGTGTGACTCCGCCTCCTCCAGCTTCTGCTGCAGCTGCAACACATCACACATCTGCTCAGAGCCACCCAACCCCTCCAGGTGTTCCCTCCCTCCCTCCCTCCCGACATCACCAGTATGTTCGGATGAGTGCAGAGCAGATGGACGAGCTGCTGTCCCTCCTGGGCCCTGAACTGACTGCTGTCCCTCCTGGGCCCTGAACTGACTGCTGTCCCTCCTGGGCCCTGAACTGACTGCTGTCCCTCCTGGGCCCTGAACTGGCTGCTGTCCCTCCTGGGCCCTGAACTGACTGCTGTCCCTCCTGGGCCCTGAACTGACGGCTGTCCCTCCTGGGCCCTGAACTGACGGCTGTCCCTCCTGGGCCCTGAACTGACGGCTGTCCCTCCTGGGCCCTGAACTGACGGCTGTCCCTCCTGGGCCCTGAACTGACGGCTGTCCCTCCTGGGCCCTGAACTGACTGCTGTCCCTCCTGGGCCCTGAACTGACTGCTGTCCCTCCTGGGCCCTGAACTGACTGCTGTCCCTCCTGGGCCCTGAACTGACTGCTGTCCCTCCTGGGCCCTGAACTGACTGCTGTCCCTCCTGGGCCCTGAACTGACGGCTGTCCCTCCTGGGCCCTGAACTGACGGCTGTCCCTCCTGGGCCCTGAACTGACGGCTGTCCCTCCTGGGCCCTGAACTGACTGCTGTCCCTCCTGGGCCCTGAACTGACTGCTGTCCCTCCTGGGCCCTGAACTGACCAGACAATCCACACGTTTCAGAGCTGCCATAGAACCCAAGCAGAGACTGGCTGTTGCACTGAGGTAAAATGCCCATTTCACAGACAATAAATCACTGACCACAAATGTAATAAACGTTTTATTTTTAACAATTTCACCCCAAACAACACTTTAAACAGAAACATCAAATATAAACAATCAACACAAAAAAGTAACTATTTACAGTAACAAAACAATGAACTCAAATTGCTCAACTATTGTTGGTAAGAAGACTCCTGCTGAGCTACTGCTGGAGGACATGTCTGATGGCCTTGTAGGTGTTGATGGGGCGCGTGGGGGTGGGGGTACACCTGGCCAAAAGGGCTACTGGCCTGGAGGTGTGAATGGAATGTTGAGTGGCGGGGGGATGGGCAATGGGCTGGTGCTGGGTGTCTCTCTCCAAGTTGTGGAAGGTGTTTAAAATACAGACTTGCGCCTGATGTCTTTGCAACATGGGCACAAGACTGAGAGCAAAGTGGTATGACTCCTCCTCCTGAGTCTGGCATGTGTGGTGCAGTCGGAGGTTCCTGCAGTAGAGATATCAGCTGCTCTCCAAGGTCTGTGCTCTGTGGCCTCCTCCTTGTGTCCCGTGTGGAACGCTGGGGCTACGGGACCTCGAGGGCCTTTGCCTCTCTGCAGAGGCTGTGGGTACCAGAGGTGGTGGGTACCAGAGGCTGTGGGTACCAGAGGTGGTGGGTACCAGAGGTGGTGGGTACTAGAGGCTGTGGGTACCAGAGGTGGTGGGTACCAGAGGTGGTGGGTACCAGAGGTGGTGGGTACCAGAGGTGGTGGGTACCAGAGGCTGTGGGTACCAGAGGCTGTGGGTACCAGAGGTGGTGGGTACCAGAGGTGGTGGGTACCAGAGGTGGTGGGTACCAGAGGTGGTGGGTACCAGAGGCTGTGGGTACCAGAGGCTGTGGGTACCAGAGGCTGTGGGTACCAGAGGTGGTGGGTACCAGAGGTGGTGGGTACCAGAGGTGGTGGGTACCAGAGGCTGTGGGTACCAGAGGCTGTGGGTACCAGAGGTGGTGGGTACCAGAGGTGGTGGGTACTAGAGGCTGTGGGTACCAGAGGTGGTGGGTACCAGAGGCTGTGGGTACCAGAGGCTGTGGGTACCAGAGGTGGTGGGGCTGGAGGTGGTGGGTACCAGAGGCTGTGGGTACCAGAGGTGGTGGGGCTGGAGGTGGTGGGTACCAGAGGTGGTGGGTACCAGAGGCTGTGGGTACCAGAGGTGGTGGGGCTGTAGGTGGTGGGGCTGGAGACCCACATGCTGTCCTGGCATGTCCCTCTGTGTCCAATGGCAGGGGTGTCGATGCTCTCTCCAGGTCTTCTACGGGGGAAGGATTGCTCAAGCTGCTTTTTGAACTATATGAAAAGAAACAACATGAAAACAATTAAAACCTTTTTTCTGGGGATTAATTTATGCAAGAGGAACATATTTATGTAGTTTAAAATAAAGTCTTTCATACCCTTTGCAATACATCATCACAAATGACAAAAGGGCAAAAGGAAGGACATTAGGTCTGTCTACCTGCAGATCCACTCGGGAGAGATGTCTTCCTGTTTTGAACAAAAGCATCCCGGAGTGACTTCCATCGTGCCTTGCAGACGTCGACTGAAACAAAGAATAGATTCAGATCAATAACATGATTTCACAGATTTCAGATACTTGGCTTCCAGGGACTCATCGGTCAGCGTGGCATTCAGCTATCGCCTAGGATGCGCTACTGTGTATGTAATACCATTTATAATAAATGTTTTGTCTGACAAATGACTGCCACATTATTCTGTCTGTCCTCACAATTTATCTGACTATAAATGCAAGGTTTTCCACCACAGCATTCTGTATTTAAACATTACTGAGAGTATTCTGGGTAGTTGTTATAACACACGAATAAAAACAAATTAGAATACAAAAATATAATATCATTATATAGAGTTCAAGATATATTGTATTGTATAATATAAATACAAAATAATAATAATATTATGATCTTGATAGAGGAAATAAGATCTTACTTTATTGTGAAATGCAAGTTTACTGAACAGTTTTTTAACGACTTGCACAAGGTGTTAAGCTACTGAATGGCTCTGTACGTACCTACAAGTATTAATGAACTTTAAAACATTAATATGTAGTTGTTACCTTCCACTCCACAAACTGCAGCGACTAAAAACCAGGCCAGTCCTTTCTGATGTTGTCCTTGTAGTAAGCATCGGTTACATCGTATAACATGGTGTGTGTCTCCACTTCCATGATGAACACCTCGTCGTCCATTGTGCGTATCGTAGTGGAGGTGTTGTGATGAAGGAGGGGGGTCTGCTAAGTTAGTATATATGCGGGATGGGCCCGGATGCTCACCTTTCCACTTCCTGCGAGGGGGGGGCTGCCTGCCCGACCTCACCTTACGGCTGCGCCGCGGCAAAAATAGGATTCATCCTAATTTTAGAGAAGCGCTGCGCCGAGCCGCTTCTGGGGCGCGTCTGAGCCGTAACGCGGCGCGTGTCGTGGAATAGCACCCATTGACTAGAGTGGCCGCGATCCTTACGACCGCCGCGGCGCAGCCGTAACGCGGCGCGGACGTAACGCGGCGCGGACGTAACGCGGCGCGGACGTAACGCGGCGCGGACGTAACGCGGCGCGGACGTAACGCGGCGCGGCCGTAACGCGGCGCGGACGCTCCTGGTGCGTTTGGGGGGTTCGCCTGCCCCCCGCTCATCGTTTGTGTCACCAGGATGTGTTTCCGATATGCAGCTGAAACAGTGAAGACCATCATCTGAGTGTTCTCCACCTTTCTATCCGTCTCCAAAGAACTAAACAGATTACATGTGCTCAATTCACAAGTCTACTCAAAGAAGGCTAATGTAGGCTAAAGAAGGTAGGCTAAAGAGGGCTAAAGAAGGCTAATTTAGACTAAAGAAGGCTAGGCTAAAGAAGGCTAATTTAGACTAAAGAAGGCTAGGCTAAAGAAGGCTAATGTAGGCTAAAGAAGGCTAGGCTAAAGAAGGCTAATTTAGACTAAAGAAGGCTATTTAGACTAAAGAAGGCTAATTTAGACTAAAGAAGGCTAGGCTAAAGAAGGCTAATGTAGGCTAAAGAAGGCTAATGTAGGCTAAAGAAGGCTAAAGAAGGCTAATGTAAGCTAGGCTAAAGAAGGCTAATGTAGGCTAAAGAGGGCTAAAGAAGGCTAGGCTAAAGAAGGCTAATGTAGGCTAAAGAACGCTAAAGAAGGCTAAATAAGGCCAATGTAGGCTAAAGAAGGCTAATGTAGGCTAAAGAAGGCTAAAGAAGGCTAATGTAGGCTAAAGAAGGCTAATGTAGGCTAAAGAAGGCTAAAGAAGGCTAATGTTGGCTAAAGAAGGCTAATGTAGGCTAAAGAAGGCTAAAGAAGGCTAATGTTGGCTAAAGAAGGCTAATGTAGGCTAAAGAAGGCTAATGTAGGCTAAAGAAGGTAGGCTAAAGAAGGCTAATGTAGGCTAAAGCAGGGGTTCCCAAACTTTGCCATGCCAAGGACCACATAGCATTATCCTCCGGCCGGGGCCCCCCTGTTGCAATTGTTTTTATTTAAATGATGTGTAAAGTGCCTCCCGATAGAACCCAGTGTGTTGCCACTACATTCGGGGCCTTCTGCCTGATCAAAGCTGTCACTTCTGAATCTGAACACACACCCACACCAGTCAAGTCCATTTGAGATGATGTACTCATCTAAAACTTGGAAAATGTCTCTTCCAGTGCTTTGCAAAATAATATTTCCTCAACAAAGCTGTCTCCTGAAATAAATCTGATGTATGCAATCCTGCGACATGTGCTACATCCGTGCTCTCGTCCAGCTGCAGAGCGAAACATTCACTTGCTCCCACTTGCTCCAAAAGCTGAGCAGATACTCTGTTTCACTCTCAGTAGCGGCAGCTCGATTCTGATTGGCTTGAAGGGCGGTCGTGTGATTCAAAAACAAAACATATCAAAAGATTGGCATAAAAGGACACATAGATTGATAGATGTGCAGTTATTAATAACATTAAAAAAAATGTGTGAACCCCCTGGTGCCCCCCACTTTGAAAAACACTGGGCTAAAGAATGCAAAATATGGCTAAAGTAGGCTAAAGAAGGCTAATGTAAGCTACAGAAAGCTAATATAGGCTAAAGAAGGCTAAAAAAGGCTAATGTAAGCTAAAGAAGGCTAGGCTAAAGAAGGCTAGGCTAAAGAAGGCTAATGTAAGCTACAGAAAGCTAATATAGGCTAAAGAAGGCTAAAAAAGGCTAATGTAAGCTAAAGAAGGCTAGGCTAAAGAAGGCTAGGCTAAAGAAGGCTAATGTAGGCTCAATAAGGCTAGGCTAAAGAAGGCAAATGTAGGCTAAAGAAGGCTAATGTAAGCTACAGAAAGCTAATATAAGCCAAAGAAGGCTAAAGAAGGCTAATGTAGGCTCAATAAGGCTAGGCTAAAGAAGGCGAATGTAGGCTAAAGAAGGCTAGGCTAAAGAAGGCTAATGTAGGCTCAATAAGGCTAGGCTAAAGAAGGCGAATGTAGGCTAAAGAAGGCTAATGTAAGCTACAGAAAGCTAATATAGGCTAAAGAAGGCTACAAAATGCTAATGTAAGCTAAAGAAGGCTAAAGAAGGCTAGGCTAAAGAAGGCTAATGTAGGCTCAATAAGGCTAGGCTAAAGAAGGCGAATGTAGGCTAAAGAAGGCTAATGTAAGCTACAGAAAGCTAATATAGGCTAAAGAAGGCTAAAAAATGCTAATGTAAGCTAAAGAAGGCTAAAGAAGGCTAGGCTAAAGAAGGCTAATGTAGGCTCAATAAGGCTAGGCTAAAGAAGGTGAATGTAGGCTAAAGAAGGCTAATGTAAGCTACAGAAAGCTAATATAGGCTAAAGAAGGCTAAAAAATGCAAATGTAAGCTAAAGAAGGCTAAAGAAGGCTAGGCTAAAGAAGGCTAATGTAGGCTCAATAAGGCTAGGCTAAAGAAGGCGAATGTAGGCTAAAGAAGGCTAATGTAAGCTACAGAAAGCTAATATAGGCTAAAGAAGGCTAACAAAATGCTAATGTAAGCTAAAGAAGGCTAGGCTAAAGAAGGTTAATGTAGGCTAAAGAAGGCTAGGCTAAAGAAGGTTAATGTAGGCTAAAGAAGGCTAGGCTAAAGAAGGTTAATGTAGGCTAAAGAAGGCTAGGCTAAAGAAGGTTAATGTAGGCTAAAGAAGGCTAGGCTAAAGAAGGCTAATGTAGGCTCAATAAGGCTAGGCTAAAGAAGGCGAATGTAGGCTAAAGAAGGCTAATGTAAGCTACAGAAAGCTAATATAGGCTAAAGAAGGCTAACAAATGCTAATGTAAGCTAAAGAAGGCTAAAGAAGGCTAGGCTAAAGAAGGTTAATGTAGGCTAAAGAAGGCTAGGCTAAAGAAGGCGAATGTAGGCTAAAGAAGGCTAATGTAAGCTACAGAAAGATAATATAGGCTAAAGAAGGCTAAAAAATGCTAATGTAAGCTAAAGAAGGCTAAAGAAGGCTAGGCTAAAGAAGGTTAATGTAGGCTAAAGAAGGCTAGGCTAAAGAAGGTTAATGTAGGCTAGGCTAAAGAAGGCTAATGTAGGCTAAAGAAGGCTAGGCTAAAGAAGGTTAATGTAGGCTAAAGAAGGCTAGGCTAAAGAAGGCTAATGTAGGCTCAATAAGGCTAAAAAATGCTAATGTAAGCTAAAGAAGGCTAGGCTAAAGAAGGCTAATTTAGGCTAAAGAAGGCTAAAAAATGCTAATGTAAGCTAAAGAAGGCTAAAGAAGGCTAGGCTAAAGAAGGTTAATGTAGGCTAAAGAAGGCTAGGCTAAAGAAGGCTAATGTAGGCTCAATAAGGCTATGCTAAAGAAGGTTAATGTAGGCTAAAGAAAGCTAGGCTAAAGAAGGTTAATGTAGGCTAAAGAAGGCTTTGCTAAAGAAGGCTAATTTAGGCTAAAGAAGGCTAGGCTAAAGAAGGCTAGGCTAAAGAAGGTTAATGTAGGCTAAAGAAGGCTAGGCTAAAGAAGGCTAATGTAGGCTCAATAAGGCTAGGCTAAAGAAGGTTAATGTTGGCTAAAGAAGGCTAGGCTAAAGAAGGTTAATGTTGGCTAAAGAAGGCTAGGCTAAAGAAGGCTAGGCTAAAGGAGGTTAATGTAGGCTAAAGAAGGCTATGCTAAAGAAGGCTAATTTAGGCTCAATAAGGCTAGGCTAAAGAAGGTTAATGTTGGCTAAAGAAGGCTAGGCTAAAGAAGGTTAATGTTGGCTAAAGAAGGCTAGGCTAAAGAAGGCTAGGCTAAAGAAGGTTAATGTAGGCTAAAGAAGGCTAGGCTAAAGAAGGCTAATGTAGGCTCAATAAGGCTAGGCTAAAGAAGGTTAATGTTGGCTAAAGAAGGCTAGGCTAAAGAAGGTTAATGTTGGCTAAAGAAGGCTAGGCTAAAGAAGGCTAGGCTAAAGAAGGCTAATGTAGGCTAAAGAAGGCTATGCTAAAGAAGGTTAATGTTGGCTAAAGAAGGCTAGGCTAAAGAAGGCTAGGCTAAAGAAGGCTAATGTAGGCTAAAGAAGGCTAGGCTAAAGAAGGTTAATGTTGGCTAAAGAAGGCTAGGCTAAAGAAGGCTAGGCTAAAGAAGGCTAATGTAGGCTCAATAAGGCTATGCTAAAGAAGGCTAGGCTAAAGAAGGCTAGGCTAAAGAAGGTTAATGTAGGCTAAAGAAGGCTAGGCTAAAGAAGGCTAATGTAGGCTCAATAAGGCTAGGCTAAAGAAGGTTAATGTTGGCTAAAGAAGGCTAGGCTAAAGAAGGTTAATGTTGGCTAAAGAAGGCTAGGCTAAAGAAGGCTAGGCTAAAGAAGGCTAATGTAGGCTAAAGAAGGCTATGCTAAAGAAGGTTAATGTTGGCTAAAGAAGGCTAGGCTAAAGAAGGCTAGGCTAAAGAAGGCTAATGTAGGCTAAAGAAGGCTAGGCTAAAGAAGGTTAATGTTGGCTAAAGAAGGCTAGGCTAAAGAAGGCTAGGCTAAAGAAGGCTAATTTAGGCTAAAGAAGGCTAATGTAGGCTAAAGAAGGCTAGGCTAAAGAAGGTTAATGTTGGCTAAAGAAGGCTAGGCTAAAGAAGGCTAGGCTAAAGAAGGCTAATTTAGGCTAAAGAAGGCTAATTTAGGCTAAAGAAGGCTAATTTAGGCTCATAGCGTCTGCATGTTTTGCTGGGAATATTTCAACCCACTGAAAACGGACGTATCATTCCCAAACAGTGTGTGTACCCTTGGCGTTGTGTGAGTTCGATGAAGTCCGTATGCATGTGTTGAAACGGGTATGTTGGTGGAGGAAACGTTCCTCTCTGTGGTCGCTCGTTGCCTTGAGCATCGTGTCTGCAACATTCTACACAGGCTCTACAAACGTAGAACATGTAATGTAGCTGTATGTATGGAAGTGTTCATTCATTGTTGTCCCCATCCCTCCTGTTGAGACAAGGCCCGGCCCACGACTCGAATGAGCTGCTGTGCTGTAGAGACGCACAGGGAGTACTCTCTTGTTGTTGGTCCTGAATGTTCCCTCAGGGTCTGTGCACCATCTGTCAACTAGGGATGGGAACGATTAATAACTAACCCTAACCCTGAATGTTCCCTCAGGGTCTGTGCACCACTTGTTCTGTTCTCTGCCGGTGCGCTGTTCTGCATATCCTTTGATATCACAAAAGGTATGGGTTTAAAACACTCCCCCTTCTGCAGAGGATGTGAAACCCGTGTTCGCCCACAGCTGCTAGCGGTGCCACCGTACCCAATCACATGTCTCCCCATTGATTCGATTGTCCTGGTGGGTTTAATACTTGTCCCACACATTCAGTAATACTTCAGAAATGTCAATGTGAGTGTGGATGTCCTCTTCTTCCTTGTCTACGTCTAGTCAGTTGTCATAACTCTGTAGGTTATGTGAAGGGGGGGGGGCATGTCTTTTGTCTTTGTATTGTCCCTTTGTCCCCCTTCTTTGTTCTGTGGTCTCTCTTCCCTGCAGACCCTAGCCACGTGTCCCTCCTTTCCGCACCTGTGGCGTAGGAATTCCCCATCTGAGTTTAGTCCTCGTCCTCGTCCTCTTCCTGTTCCTCTACCATTCCCTCGTCCTCGTCCTCTTCCTGTTCCTCTACCATTCCCTCGTCCTCGTCCTCTTCCTGTTCCTCTACCATTCCCTCGTCCTCGTCCTGTTCCTCTACCATTCCCTCGTCCTCGTCCTCTTCCTGTTCCTCTACCATTCCCTCGTCCTCGTCCTCTGCCTGTTCCTCTACCATTCCCTCGTCCTCTTCCTGTTCCTCTACCATTCCCTCGTGCTCGTCCTCTTCCTGTTCCTCTACCATTCCCTCGTCCTCGTCCTCTGCCTGTTCCTCTACCATTCCCTCGTCCTCTTCCTGTTCCTCTACCATTCCCTCGTCCTCGTCCTCTGCCTGTTCCTCTACCATTCCCTCGTCCTCTCCTGTTCCTCTACCATTCCCTCGTCCTCGTCCTCTGCCTGTTCCTCTACCATTCCCTCGTCCTCTGCCTGTTCCTCTACCATTCCCTCGTCCTCGTCCTCTGCCTGTTCCTCTACCATTCCTTCGTCCTCTGCCTGTTCCTCTACCATTCCCTCGTCCTCTTCCTGTTCCTCTACCATTCCCTCGTCCTCGTCCTCTGCCTGTTCCTCTACCATTCCCTCGTCCTCTTCCTGTTCCTCTACCATTCCCTCGTCCTCGTCCTCTGCCTGTTCCTCTACCATTCCCTCGTCCTCTGCCTGTTCCTCTACCATTCCCTCGTCCTCGTCCTCTGCCTGTTCCTCTACCATTCCCTCGTCCTCTGCCTGTTCCTCTACCATTCCCTCGTCCTCTGCCTGTTCCTCTACCATTCCCTCGTCCTCTGCCTGTTCCTCTACCATTCCCTCGTCCTCGTCCTCTGCCTGTTCCTCTACCATTCCCTCGTCCTCTGCCTGTTCCTCTACCATTCCCTCGTCCTCTGCCTGTTCCTCTACCATTCCCTCGTCCTCTGCCTGTTCCTCTACCATTCCCTCGTCCTCGTCCTCTGCCTGTTCCTCTACCATTCCCTCGTCCTCTGCCTGTTCCTCTACCATTCCCTCGTCCTCTGCCTGTTCCTCTACCATTCCCTCGTCCTCTGCCTGTTCCTCTACCATTCCCTCGTCCTCTGCCTGTTCCTCTACCATTCCCTCGTGCTCGTCCTCTTCCTGTTCCTCTACCATTCCCTCGTCCTCTGCCTGTTCCTCTACCATTCCCTCGTCCTCGTCCTCTGCCTGTTCCTCTACCATTCCCTCGCCCTCGTCCTCTGCCTGTTCCTCTACCATTCCCTCGTCCTCTGCCTGTTCCTCTACCATTCCCTCGTCCTCGTCCTCTGCCTGTTCCTCTACCATTCCCTCGTCCTCTGTTAAACCCACCTCTTCCCTGTCCTGGTCCTACAAAGCAAGCTGATGCAGACGCTCTCTTTGTCTTTGTTCTTTGATGTGGGATGTTCTGCATCATGCAGGCATGCTTGTAAGTCGCATGTTCGATGGTTAACGTTGTGCTTGCGGATGAAATCTGCGACTCCTGGTTGAAACCCATTCATTAGGCTTTGTTCTAGCTGCTGTGCGAATGCTACGTTGCTGTAGGGATGCCGCCGTGAACACGCACACACTCTTCCATTCTGACTCTGAAGTCCTGCCTCTTGCCTACATCCCGAGGCTTTTGTGAAACCTCGTCTTGGGCCAAAAGTCCTCTCAATGGCTCGGCGCACTGGAACCAGAGCATTGGTTACGCCCGGTCACCTGGTGGCGTTGGGCCTCCATCTGCTGCTGTTCCCGTGGAAACGCCTTTGTACCCTTGCCCACTCATGGCCCAGGGTTACCATGAGGGTTCTTAAAGCTTCACGTCCGTTTGAACCACATGACGCTATCGGTGCAGTGCGGTCCGGGTCAAACTGCGCCGGGTCCGGTTCGTATGGAGTCAGTCCCTCACCAGCCTTTCCACACTCGTCCGTTGTCCATGGGCGCTTCTAACATTCTGTCTGGGTCTTCGCCAACCCCACAGTGCGGGTTGGCCACTTGCGCTCATGGGTAAGCGTCCGTGGAACGATCTTAATTCTTCAACAGGATAGAACTTGGTTTCCTTCCTCCCTGCTTCCTGTATGCGGAGGCTTATTGTCGCTGCCCATTCTTGTTCTATGGTTGTTTTGTCTCTTTCTCTCTTTCTCTCACTTTCTAATCCTTTGCTCTTCCCTTCTATGCTCGACTGTTATCGCCGCTCTGCGTGCAGCATCACTTGACCCCGACGTCCCTGTCTCCTCGTCTGCTCTCATCCCTCCCTCCCCTCCCCCCTGCCTCCCCCCCCATATAACTGCAACCCTAGTTGAGCTTCTGACGTCCCTCTCCTCTTGCGTGGTTCCAGCTGTTGCTGCTCTCAATTTGTCGCTTAATTCTCTTTCTGCTGTTTTCTCCCGCTGCCCTTGGGAGCCGCACTGTCTCTACCTTAGATGGTGCTGCCATGACTACGTGCTTCCATATGCCCTGTAGGGCAGGCTTACTCCCATCGGACCCCATGATTCCAGCTGGTGTTCCTACTGCACAACGTGTCGTCAGAACCTAATCCCTAATTCACCACGGCGTGCACTTCATCAGACCTCAGAGTCTGAGTCAGCACCGATAGGTTTCCACTTCGCTGATTCCACTGGTGACACTTTCACCCACCGCGTTCCCTCAATCACTCAGACATGTACCCAACGGCACGTCGACCAGCAGCCTCTCTCTATCAACGTTTCATCACCTCCTTAGAGGAGGAGCAGCCTCTCTCTATCAACGTTTCATCACCTCCTTAGAGGACGAGTAGCCTCTCTCTATCAACGTTTCATCACCTCCTTAGAGGAGGAGTAGCCTCTCTCTATCAACGTTTCATCACCTCCTTAGAGGAGGAGTAGCCTCTCTCTATCAACGTTTCATCACCTCCTTAGAGGAGGAGTAGCCGTGTCTAACCCGTTATCTGTGGTCCGGTTGGATTCCGTCAATCGTGTCCAGGATGAGGGAGGTTGGACATATTAGCACCGGCCCGGCCACGAGTTCTGCGTCCCGGGTCTTTCTCGGGGTCGGCCGATGATCCCGGCTGTCGACAGACTGCGGCGTGTCGTCTCCTTCCTCCTTCCCGTCACGATGTTGTTGGCTTCCGAATCTTCTTGAACACTTTATGAAAACACATTTATCCTTCAATAAACAGTTGATGATTCAGAAGCACCGTTATCCCACGGCCTCTCTAGGAGTCCTGCAGGATATGAATGATCCAATGAAGTAACGTCTGCACAGGAGCGCACACACATGTCCCCTATGCAGCTACGCACCAACATCCTTATCGTTTCCTAGCTAGTGCGTGCTGGATATGAACCGCTAACCCACAAGACCCTGACTGTCTGAGGTCTGAGGAAGCCCCTCTCTTGGAGCTCCTCTGACCCCTCAACATTCATTTAGCGCATCTTGAGTAATACTGCGGGCGAGGGAGCAGCACACACGCAGTGACATGTTTACCAAGTCACTGACGCTCTACTATGCGAGTGCCCTAGAGGGCGCCAGAGGCCGTGATGCGCCTGTTTGATCGATGCCAGAAGCGCAGGTAACGGTCATCACACCGGCCCAGCGACCAGGAGGACAGCGCGATCTGAGGGACTTCATATTTAAAAATAACATTCCAGGGAAGTGGAGAGTCAGTAACCTCAGTCTCTCTTCAGTCCACAGGTGAGTCTGTGGACTGAAGCAGCAACACCAACTTAGTTTGGAGTGATACGTGTTCTCTCGTGTTAGCTCGCGGGTCAGACTCATGGTGATGAAATGATGCCACCGGCACCAGAAGAGCTGAAGCCCCTCCTCCAGCCGTGCACACTCTGGGTCTCCACAGCTGAGTGCACGTGGGTTTAGTCAGATGAACACTTTAACCAACTAGAAGCTCCGAGAGGTAAACAGCACGTCAGGCTGCTTTTCATCAAGTGAACCCTCCCCTGAACTAGCTCAGACCGGAGGTTTGTCAAGCCTTGGCTTCAAAGCCTTGCTTCAAAGCCTTGGCTTCAAAGCCATTGCTTAGCTAACAATCCGAAAGCAAGAGCCAGAACAATCGAGACCCAAAGCATGATTATGAAGATCTGTGGAAGCTTCTATGAGATGGCAGCGTGGAGGAGGCAGCCGTTGACACATTGGTCCTATCTTGTATTTTCTGTATAATCTTTTAATATATTTTCATATTTTGTAAACAATTTCAATTTGCACTTAATGCCCTGTTAGAAAGCAACATTGGGAATGTTAACATCAAAGATTTGTATTTGAACTGCAATAAAATGATGACGGATCCATTTTATTTATTTTATTCTAATTTTTTTCCTCAAATTTTTCATGAAGAATTTAATTTACATAATGATTTAATTAATTACGATACAAATGTAACCCTTTAGATTCCAGTTTTGATCGTATACCAGTAACTGCTTTTTTGAAAAAATACACTATAATTCAATATTCTAAAAACTATTCTGACTCTCTCATCAGTACAATCAGCTGATCCATCTGGATGATGAACGAGGGACCGTTACCCTACAAGATTTGGACCATAGACTTCCATTATAACCACATTGTTGTATCCCCTCCCCCCCTTTAAATGAAAGTGAAAAAAGATGTTGCTCTAATTGTCCTCTGCATTTGACCCTAAATGTTAGTGGTGCCATGGCAACCCTGGGAGCGACTGTAATGCTGAGCTGCCTTGGTCAAGAGCAAGGACAGGAGTATCTGAGCATCCATCACATGCACGTTGTTTTAGGAGTATACTAATTATCTTCATGCCGGTTGGTCTCCCACCCTCTGCGGGCTATCAGCGCAAAGTATGTCCTCGTAAAATCCACCATCCCCCCCGATCTCTTCTTCAACTTGAGTACTGATTATCGATATAAAAAACCTCTATATTGAAGAAGAAAAAATGGACTTGTCCATCCAAGTTTTAACACACATGAATATATATAAAAACACACATATATTAGATACATTAAAAATGAATGTACCAGAAATACGCTATACTACATTTTCTGCTCAATACTGTACTTCATTCCCCAAAAAAAATCTCACTCCAAGCTGAATTCTAAAGGTTGGCAGCCCAACCCACACACACACACACACACACACACACACACACACACACACACACACACACACACACACACACACACACACACACACACACACACACACACACACACACACACACACACCACACACACACACACACACACACACACACACACACACACACACACACACACACACACACACACACACACACACACACACACACACACACACACACATTTTCATAGCAAAATAATGGGGTTGCTAAGCCGTTGCTAGGCCAATTGTTGGAACTCCAAGCTACCCTGTGGCACCGCCTCTGGATGACATCGTTGCGAAATTATGAACCGAGTCATTTTCAAGATTGAGTTCCAATGATAGACCGGAGAGGCAGAGCATCAGCTGCACGACCCGCCGCCACGCGCTTCACCAGAAGGACGGGAGGAGGGACTTTGTGTCGCGGTCGTTGATCATCAAAGGTAGGCGAAGTCGTTTTCAATGTGGGTCGCCGTGCCGACTTCGTTCATGTGTAATTGCTACGTGGCTGTGGGCGCCCCGTCCTGATTGGTGTTGAGATACATGGTGGGGTTCTGTGTGGTGGAGGGTCGCTGTCATGATGCGTTCTGCACCCGGGCCGCGGTTCTGATATCCCGCTGAAGTACGCTGTGACGTAATATCTCTGCTTTTTGTCGAGGGAAGGGGGGGGGGTCAGAGTCGGTCGGTCGGCCGGTGTTGTGTCCAATGATGCACCCCCGTCGTGAAATGCACCCCTTGACATGGGGACGCGCATTTCAACGTGTAGTGCGCTATTCTACGTTGTCTTTCGATGGTTGGGTCGTCGAACCCCGGATCTTTGATTCACTCCTCACTTATTTTTCAGTTAATTTGGTATTTCATATATATTTGTATTTACTTGTGACGTCCTGTCTGTATACTTGTAGTCGTGCTTTACAATGTATTGTTTATTCTGACATCAAGTGCTTGAGGGTGGGATTAATAGAAACGTTTTATTTTGGGGTGCTTTTTAAGAACGGCCTGGTTGCCACGATATGCACGATATGCACGATATGCACGATATGCACGATATGCACGATAGTCCTTCAACAATACCCTCCCACGTGCCCCTTTTTTCGGGGGGCGCATTTCACGACGGGGGTGCGTAATTTGACACAACACCGGCTCTTGGCGAACTAGGCGGTCGACTAGGGCGCCAGATCTGGAGGGGCGCTGGGAGAAAAACGTTTAAAATATTTGTACATGATTTTCTGCCCTTGATGTAATACACTTACATTAATAATTGACAGTGACGTGCGGGGAGGGTCGTGGCTTTCAGAGTCAGATTTACAAATATTATATTTTGACCGTAATCAAAATATTCGGTTATTTTCAAAAGCTTTGTTCGTCTGAAGCTTCGATTCATTTCAGACAGGCCGTTCATCAAAAGGATCCCAACGTCTACACACTGGATTGTTCTCTCTCAGTGAGATCCCATGGTCATCACAGTGCGGTCTGGAGTCCCGCTCTCCTTCTGGACAAACATCTCTGTTTCTGTTTCTGAAAGTCCTCCTCGTCTCCCTGTAGCTTCAAAGGTCTAGCTCGTTGTTCGCGTCTCCCGTCTCTGCGTAGAATAACAGTAGCAACAAGGACCTGTGGGCTCACGTGCGCCCCCTGCAGTGCGGCAGAGGCTATGGCTGCCTCCCCTGGTGCTTTCTCAGTGCCGTATGATGAGAGCAGCGAGCCTGAATATCATATATACGTGAAATAAGTTATTCAGAGACTCTGGATGGAGAGGATAAATGTAATAAAGGGATCTACGAACATTACATTGGTGACAGACGGGGAGACGGTGCAGGCACGCGCTGAGGGCCGCGCTCCAGTCTCTGAGGGGTGACGCGTCTGAGGTGAGAGAGAGCTCCTCTGAGCCTCACCTCACCCACGGTGACTGGCTGGAGCGCGCCAGTTAAGTGCCCGCGCTACATTAGTGCCCGCGCTCAACATTTTTCATAGTTTGCCCTTTACCATGGGCGCGGAAAGTGGGGGGTGTTATGATGAGAGAGAGAGAGAGAGACAGAGAGAGAGAGAGAGAGAGAGAGAGAGAGAGAGAGAGAGAGAGAGAGAGAGAGAGAGTGAGAGAGAGAGAGAGTGTGAGTGAGAGAGAGAGAGACAGAGAGAGAGACAGAGAGAGAGTGAGAGAGAGAGAGAGAGAGAGAGACAGAGAGAGAGAGAGAGAGAGAGAGAGTGAGAGAGAGAGAGAGAGAGACAGAGAGAGAGAGAGAGAGAGAGAGAGAGAGAGACAGAGAGAGAGTAAGAGCTTGATAATGGGGGTGCCACTGCTAAGTGCTAACACTTAACCATAAACGTTAACGTTTACTTTCTCCGTCTTTATGTAGATATGACTTTTCTCCATTCATCTCCGTCCCGTTGTTTCCATAGCAACAACAACTTCCTGTCAACAGCGCTATTTCTCCTTCAAAATAAAAGCACGACAATACAAAATAGGAAGCCAAATTACACTTAAGACACGACTGCAACGAAAGTAACAAACACAATGCGATATCCTTTCAATGTCAAAGAACACAAATTGTGTTACATTAACAACTAAGTATAAAACAACACTACTGTAGAACAACAAAAAGAACGCCTGAATGCACTGAAATACACGTGTTGATTACTACGCCCCCCCACCTTCTGTGATGCGGCTCAAGTGCTACAGATTCAAAATAAAGATGCAGGAACATTATTAAAAACAAGTTATAAACAAACAGAAAGAGTTATATCACTGAACCATAACTAGGTGTACATACAATACCACTTAAATTGCCCCAAATTAAAAATATAGGTATTTCATTTACTTTTAAAAACTCCAATGGAGCTTGCTGGTCTAAGATCCAACGGGAAGACAGAAAGCAGCCGCCCCAGGTTTCTTGTACATTTGATACTTTTTAAAGAAACATTTCAAAGCCTTGTTACTCATCAAAGCACTTGTGAAAGACACCAGTGCAGTGATGCCAGCACACTTTGAATTAATTACAATGTATTTACTGATTATTTAGGGTGATCAGTAAAAAGAGGATTGCAGTAGTCCAAGCGACTATCGTGATACAAACATTTCAAACAGTTTCTCAGTTCAAAATAGTCTCTGCAGACACTTTCAAACTTGTCCGGACGGTTTGGACAACTTTACCGTAGACACATTGAAATGCTTTTAAAAAATCCTTTTTCTTTAAAAAGGTCTGCTGCCTGTTCTGAGGACAACGTGTGGACGTGTCTCTGTCTCGCTGTTTGTGTCTTTCATGCCTAATAATGGAGTTCATACAGACCTGAGATCAGCAGGAACACCAGTCCTCGTCTCTGCATGGCTGCACGTATATTTGAGATATGTTCGACTCCGTCCCGATGAGAGACAACGCCAGCAGAACCAGAACCAGGACCAGGTCTATCTCTTGCTTTAGACTCACCTGCTTTAGTGCAACGGAGAATACTTTAAACTTCAATAGTTCATTGTTCTATGTAACATTCTGCATCTACAGCAGTTTTGAAAGCGGTACTGTTGTGCAGAAATGTTCAGAAAGGTCCAAAGAAAGTCCAAACAAGAATATGATGAAGAGCCAACAGTAACAATGTTTTCTGAGGCTGAATAAAGCGATTGATTCATCCATTAAAAGTGAAAACATCTGCACAATTATCAATATTTTAAAGCTTAATATATAAGTACATATCTAGCTGAATTACCTGGAGGAGCTGCGTTAGTCGTGGGTCAGCGGATCTTTATAAAGCTGCAGGTAAACCCTGACGGCACGTTCACATTTGGTTAGAGATGAATGCAAACAGGCAGAAAGCACACAATGACTTATACAAATGTAAAGATGTATAAGCAAAACATCCTGAATACAGCAACACATCCTGAATACAGCAAAACAGCCTGAATACAGCAAAACAGCATGAACATGATCTCTGTGTTTAGCCTCGGTTTGTAGTCTTTGTCTTTGTCTAGCCTTACAGTGTTTGTGTAGGGATATTGTAGCCTTTTGTAGTGTGTGTAGTGTTTGTAGTGTTTTGTAGTCTTTTATAGTTTTTGTAGTTTTTGTAGTTTTTTGTAGTTTTTGTAGTTTTTTGTAGTGTTTTGTAGTATTGTGTAGTGTTTTGTAGTTTCTGTAGTGTTTTGTAGTTTTTGTAGTCTTTTGTAGTCTTTTGTATTTTTTTGTAGTTTTTGTAGTGTTTTGTAGTTTTTTGTAGTTTTTGTAGTCTTTTGTAGTTTTTTGTAGTTTTTGTAGTGTTTTGTAGTTTTGTGTAGTGTTTTGTAGTTTCTGTAGTTTTTTGTAGTGTTTTGTAGTTTTTGTAGTTTTTGTAGTGTTTTGTAGTATTGTGTAGTGTTTTGTAGTTTCTGTAGTTTTTTGTAGTGTTTTGTAGTTTTTTGTAGTGTTTTGTAGTGTTTTGTAGTTTCTGTAGTTTTTTGTAGTGTTTTGTAGTTTTTTGTAGTATTGTGTAGTGTTTTGTAGTTTCTGTAGTTTTTTGTAGTGTTTTGTAGTTTCTGTAGTGTTTTGTAGTCTTTTGTAGTTTTTGTAGTCTTTTGTAGTTTTTTGTAGTTTTTGTAGTGTTTTGTAGTTTTTGTAGTTTTTGTAGTTTTTGTAGTGTTTTGTAGTGTATTGTAGTTTTTGTAGTCTTTTGTATTTTTTTGTAGTTTTTGTAGTGTTTTGTAGTTTTTGTAGTGTTTTGTAGTCTTTTGTAGTTTTTTGTAGTTTTTGTAGTTTTTGTAATGTTTTGTAGTATTGTGTAGTGTTTTGTAGTTTCTGTAGTGTTTTGTAGTGTTTTGTAGTCTTTTGTAGTGTTTTGTAGTGTTTTGTAGTCTTTTGTAGTCTTTTGTAGTCTTTTGTAGTTTTTTGTAGTTTCTGTAGTTTTTGTAGTCTTTTGTAGTCTTTTGTAGTTTTTTGTAGTTTTTGTAGTGTTTTGTAGTGTTTTGTAGTTTTTGTAGTGTTTTGTAGTCTTTTGTAGTTTTTTGTAGTTTTTGTAGTGTTTTGTAGTTTTGTGTAGTGTTTTGTAGTCTTTTGTAGTTTTTTGTAGTTTTTGTAGTGTTTTGTAGTGTTTTGTAGTTTTGTAGTCTTTTGTAGTTTTTGTAGTGTTTTGTAGTGTATTGTAGTTTTTGTAGTCTTTTGTAGTTTTTGTAGTTTTTGTAGTTTTTGTAGTTTTTGTAGTTTTTGTTGTCTTTTGTAGTTTTTTGTAGTCTTTTGTAGTGTTTTGTGTGTTTTGTATGTTTTGTAGTTTTTGTAGTCTTTTGTATGTTTTGTAGTTTTTGTAGTCTTTTGTAGTGTTTTGTAGTTTTTGTAGTCTTTTGTAGTGTTTTGTAGTGTTTTGTAGTGTTTTGTAGTTTTTGTAGTGTTTTGTAGTGTTTTGTAGTTTTTGTAGTTTTTGTAGTGTTTTGTAGTTTTTGTAGTCTTTTGTAGTCTTTTGTAGTGTTTGTAGTTTTTGTAGTGTTTTGTAGTGTTTTGTAGTGTTTTGTAGTTTTTGTAGTTTTTGTAGTCTTTTGTAGTTTTTTGTAGTCTTTTGTAGTTTTTGTAGTCTTTTGTAGTTTTTGTAGTTTTTGTAGTCTTTTGTAGTTTTTGTAGTCTTTTGTAGTCTTTTGTATTTTTTTGTAGTTTTTGTAGTGTTTTGTAGTGTTTTGTAGTGTTTTGTAGTTTTTGTAGTGTTTTGTAGTGTTTTGTAGTGTTTTGTAGTTTTGTAGTTTTTGTAGTCTTTTGTAGTTTTTGTAGTCTTTTGTAGTCTTTTGTAGTTTTTTGTAGTTTTTGTAGTGTTTTGTAGTGTTTTGTAGTCTTTGTAGTTTTTGTAGTCTTTTGTAGTTTTTGTAGTTTTTGTAGTCTTTTGTAGTCTTTTTGTAGTTTTTGTAGTCTTTTGTAGTCTTTTGTATTTTTTGTAGTTTTTGTAGTGTTTTGTAGTGTTTTGTAGTGTTTTGTAGTTTTTGTAGTGTTTTGTAGTGTTTTGTAGTGTTTTGTAGTCTTTGTAGTTTTTGTAGTCTTTTGTAGTTTTTGTAGTCTTTTGTAGTTTTTTGTAGTTTTTGTAGTGTTTTGTAGTGTTTTGTAGTGTTTTGTAGTTTTTGTAGTGTTTTGTAGTGTTTTGTAGTGTTTTGTAGTCTTTTGTAGTTTTTGTAGTGTTTTGTAGTGTTTTGTAGTTTTTGTAGTTTTTGTAGTCTTTTGTAGTTTTTGTAGTCTTTTGTAGTCTTTTGTAGTTTTTGTAGTCTTTTGTAGTTTTTGTAGTTTTTGTAGTCTTTTGTAGTCTTTTGTAGTTTTTGTAGTCTTTTGTAGTCTTTTGTAGTTTTTTGTAGTTTTTGTAGTGTTTTGTAGTGTTTTGTAGTTTTTGTAGTGTTTTGTAGTGTTTTGTAGTGTTTTGTAGTGTTTTGTAGTTTTTTGTTGTGTTTTGTAGTGTTTTGTAGTGTTTTGTAGTCTTTGTAGTTTTTGTAGTCTTTTGTAGTTTTTTGTAGTTTTTGTAGTGTTTTGTAGTGTTTTGTAGTTTTTGTAGTGTTTTGTAGTGTTTTGTAGTGTTTTGTAGTCTTTTGTAGTTTTTGTAGTGTTTTGTAGTGTTTTGTAGTTTTTGTAGTTTTTGTAGTCTTTTGTAGTTTTTGTAGTCTTTTGTAGTCTTTTGTATTTTTTTGTAGTTTTTGTAGTGTTTTGTAGTGTTTTGTAGTGTTTGTAGTTTTTGTAGTGTTTTGTAGTCTTTTGTAGTTTTTTGTAGTTTTTGTAGTGTTTTTGTAGTCTTTTGTAGTTTTTTGTAGTTTTTGTAGTTTTTGTAGTGTTTTGTAGTGTTTTGTAGTCTTTTGTAGTGTTTTGTAGTGTTTTGTAGTTTTTGTAGTGTTTTGTAGTGTTTTGTAGTTTTTGTAGTGTTTTGTAGTGTTTTGTAGTGTTTTGTAGTCTTTTGTAGTGTTTTGTAGTGTTTTGTAGTGTTTTGTAGTTTTTGTAGTCTTTTGTAGTGTTTTGTAGTTTTTGTAGTGTTTTGTAGTGTTTTGTAGTTTTTGTAGTGTTTTGTAGTGTTTTGTAGTCTTTTGTAGTGTTTTGTAGTTTTTGTAGTGTTTTGTAGTGTTTTGTAGTGTTTTGTAGTCTTTTGTAGTGTTTTGTAGTGTTTTGTAGTTTTTGTAGTGTTTTGTAGTGTTTTGTAGTGTTTTGTAGTCTTTTGTAGTGTTTTGTAGTTTTTGTAGTGTTTTGTAGTCTTTTGTAGTCTTTTGTAGTGTTTTGTAGTGTTTTGTAGTTTTTGTAGTGTTTTGTAGTTTCTGTAGTGTTTTGTAGTGTTTTGTAGTGTTTTGTAGTCTTTTGTAGTTTTTGTAGTGTTTTGTAGTGTTTTGTAGTTTTTGTAGTGTTTTGTAGTGTTTTGTAGTGTTTTGTAGTCTTTTGTAGTGTTTTGTAGTGTTTTGTAGTTTTTGTAGTGTTTTGTAGTCTTTTGTAGTGTTTTGTAGTCTTTTGTAGTGTTTTGTAGTTTTTGTAGTCTTTTGTAGTTTTTGTAGTGTTTTGTAGTCTTTTGTAGTGTTTTGTAGTGTTTTGTAGTGTTTTGTAGTGTTTTGTAGTTTTTGTAGTGTTTTGTAGTGTTTTGTAGTCTTTTGTAGTGTTTTGTAGTCTTTTGTAGTGTTTTGTAGTTTTTGTAGTCTTTTGTAGTGTTTTGTAGTGTTTTGTAGTGTTTTGTAGTGTTTTGTAGTTTTTCTAGTGTTTTGTAGTGTTTTGTAGTTTTGTAGTGTTTTGTAGTGTTTTGTAGTGTTTTGTAGTTTCTGTAGTGTTTTGTAGTGTTTTGTAGTTTTTGTAGTGTTTTGTAGTGTTTTGTAGTTTTTGTAGTTTTTGTAGTGTTTGTAGTGTTTTGTAGTTTTTGTAGTGTTTTGTAGTGTTTTGTAGTTTTTGTAGTTTTTGTAGTTTTTGTAGTGTTTTGTAGTGTTTTGTAGTTTTTGTAATCTTTTGTAGTGTTTTGTAGTTTTTGTAGTGTTTTGTAGTGTTTTGTAGTGTTTGTAGTTTTTGTAGTCTTTTGTAGTCTTTTGTAGTTTTTTGTAGTTTTTGTAGTTTTTGTAGTGTTTTGTAGTGTTTTGTAGTGTTTTGTAGTTTTGTAGTGTTTTGTAGTCTTTTGTAGTTTTTTGTAGTTTTTGTAGTGTTTTGTAGTCTTTTGTAGTGTTTTGTAGTGTTTTGTAGTCTTTGTAGTTTTTGTAGTGTTTTGTAGTGTTTTGTAGTCTTTTGTAGTCTTTTGTAGTCTTTTGTAGTGTTTTGTAGTTTGTGTAGTGTTTTGTAGTTTTTGTAGTGTTTTGTAGTCTTTTGTAGTGTTTTGTAGTCTTTTGTAGTGTTTTGTAGTCTTTTGTAGTCTTTTTGTAGTGTTTTGTAGTGTTTTGTAGTGTTTTGTAGTGTTTTGTAGTTTTGTAGTGTTTTGTAGTTTCTGTAGTGTTTTGTAGTTTTGTAGTGTTTTGTAGTTTTTGTAGTGTTTTGTAGTTTTTGTAGTGTTTTGTAGTGTTTGTAGTCTTTTGTAGTCTTTTGTAGTTTTTCTAGTCTTTTGTAGTTTTTGTAGTCTTTGTAGTTTTTCTAGTCTTTTGTAGTGTTTTGTAGTTTCTTGTAGTGTTTTGTAGTTTTTGTAGTGTTTTGTAGTCTTTTGTAGTCTTTTGTAGGTTTTGTAGTGTTTTGTAGTGTATTGTAGTCTTTTGTAGTCTTTTGTAGTTTTTCTAGTCTTTTGTAGTTTTTGTAGTCTTTGTAGTTTTTGTAGTCTTTTGTAGTGTTTTGTAGTTTTTGTAGTTTTTGTAGTTTTTGTAGTTTTGTAGTGTTTTGTAGTCTTTTGTAGTTTTTTGTAATCTTTTATAGTGTTTTGTGGTGTTTTGTAGTGTTTTGTAGTTTTTTGTAATCTTTTGTAGTCTTTTGTAGTTTTTGTAGTTTTTGTAGTCTTTTGTAGTGTTTTGTAGTTTTTGTAGTTTTTGTAGTTTTGTAGTGTTTTGTAGTTTTTGTAGTTTTTTGTAATCTTTTATAGTGTTTTGTGGTGTTGTGTAGTGTTTTGTAGTTTTTTGTAATCTTTTGTAGTCTTTTGTAGTTTTTTGTAATCTTTTTGTAGTGTTTTGTAGTTTTTTGTAGTTTTTTGTAATCTTTTGTAGTGTTTTGTAGTGTTTTGTAGTTTTTGTAGTGTTTTGTAGTGTTTTGTAGTGTTTTGTAGTGTTTTGTAGTTTTTGTAGTGTTTTGTAGTGTTGTGTAGTGTTTTGTAGTTTTTTGTAGTCTTTTGTAGTGTTTTGTAGTCTTTTGTAGTCTTTTGTAGTCTTTTGTAGTGTTTTGTAGTGTTTTGTAGTTTTTGTAGTGTTTTGTAGTTTTTGTAGTCTTTTGTAGTTTTTTGTAGTGTTTTGTAGTTTTTGTAGTGTTTTGTAGTTTTTGTAGTGTTTTGTAGTTTTTGTAGTTTTTTGTATCTTTTATAGTGTTTTGTGTGTTGTGTAGTGTTTTGTAGTTTTTGTAGTGTTTTGTAGTTTTTGTAGTTTTTTGTAGTCTTTTGTAGTTTTTTGTAGTTTTTTGTAGTCTTTTGTAGTCTTTTGTAGTTTTTTGTAGTTTTTGTAGTCTTTTGTAGTTTTTTGTAGTTTTTGTAGTCTTTTGTAGTGTTTTGTAGTCTTTGTAGTTTTTGTAGTGTTTTGTAGTGTTTTGTAGTCTTTTGTAGTTTTTGTAGTCTTTTGTAGTGTTTTGTAGTTTGTGTAGTGTTTTGTAGTCTTTTGTAGTGTTTTGTAGTGTTTTGTAGTCTTTGTAGTTTTTGTAGTGTTTTGTAGTGTTTTGTAGTGTTTTGTAGTGTTTTGTAGTTTCTGTAGTGTTTTGTAGTTTCTGTAGTGTTTTGTAGTTTTTGTAGTGTTTTGTAGTTTCTGTAGTGTTTTGTAGTTTCTGTAGTGTTTTGTAGTGTTTTGTAGTCTTTTGTAGTCTTTTGTAGTTTTTCTAGTCTTTTGTAGTTTTTGTAGTCTTTGTAGTTTTTCTAGTCTTTTGTAGTGTTTTGTAGTTTCTTGTAGTGTTTTGTAGTTTTTGTAGTGTTTTGTAGGTTTTGTAGTGTTTTGTAGTGTTTGTAGTCTTTTGTAGTCTTTTGTAGTTTTTCTAGTCTTTTGTAGTTTTTGTAGTCTTTGTAGTTTTTCTAGTCTTTTGTAGTGTTTTGTAGTTTTTGTAGTTTTTGTAGTTTTTGTAGTTTTGTAGTGTTTTGTAGTCTTTTGTAGTTTTTTGTAATCTTTTATAGTGTTTTGTGGTGTTTTGTAGTGTTTTGTAGTTTTTTGTAATCTTTTGTAGTCTTTTGTAGTTTTTGTAGTGTTTTGTAGTTTTTGTAGTTTTTGTAGTTTTGTAGTGTTTTGTAGTCTTTTGTAGTTTTTTGTAATCTTTTATAGTGTTTTGTGGTGTTGTGTAGTGTTTTGTAGTTTTTTGTAGTTTTTGTAGTCTTTTGTAGTTTTTTGTAATCTTTTATAGTGTTTTGTAGTTTTTTGTAGTTTTTTGTAATCTTTTGTAGTGTTTTGTAGTGTTTTGTAGTCTTTTGTAGTGTTTTGTAGTGTTTTGTAGTGTTTTGTAGTGTTTTGTAGTTTTTGTAGTGTTTTGTGGTGTTGTGTAGTGTTTTGTAGTCTTTTGTAGTGTTTTGTAGTGTTTTGTAGTTTTTGTAGTTTTTTGTAATCTTTTGTAGTCTTTTGTAGTTTTTTGTAGTGTTTTGTAGTTTTTTGTAGTGTTTTGTAGTTTTTGTAGTCTTTTGTAGTGTTTTGTAGTGTTTTGTAGTTTTTGTAGTTTTTGTAGTGTTTGTAGTTTTTTGTAATCTTTTATAGTGTTTTGTGGTGTTGTGTAGTGTTTTGTAGTTTTTGTAGTGTTTTGTAGTTTTTGTAGTTTTTTGTAATCTTTTATAGTGTTTTGTAGTTTTTTGTAGTTTTTTGTAATCTTTTGTAGTGTTTTGTAGTGTTTTGTAGTCTTTTGTAGTGTTTTGTAGTCTTTTGTAGTGTTTTGTAGTCTTTTTGTAGTTTTTTGTAGTTTTTGTAGTCTTTTGTAGTTTTTTGTAGTTTTTGTAGTGTTTTGTAGTGTTTGTAGTGTTTTGTAGTCTTTTGTAGTTTTTTGTAATCTTTTATAGTGTTTTGTAGTGTTTTGTAGTTTTTTAGTCTTTTGTAGTTTTTGTAGTGTTTTGTGGTGTTGTGTAGTGTTTTGTAGTTTTTGTAGTTTTTTGTAGTGTTTTGTAGTTTTTTGTAGTGTTTTGTAGTTTTTGTAGTCTTTTGTAGTGTTTTGTAGTGTTTTGTAGTTTTTGTAGTCTTTTGTAGTGTTTGTAGTTTTTTGTAATCTTTTATAGTGTTTTGTGGTGTTGTGTAGTGTTTTGTAGTTTTTGTAGTGTTTTGTAGTTTTTGTAGTTTTTTGTAATCTTTTATAGTGTTTTGTAGTTTTTTGTAGTTTTTTGTAATCTTTTGTAGTGTTTTGTAGTCTTTTGTAGTGTTTTGTAGTCTTTTGTAGTTTTTTGTAGTTTTTGTAGTCTTTTGTAGTTTTTTGTAGTTTTTGTAGTGTTTTGTAGTCTTTTGTAGTTTTTTGTAGTTTTTGTAGTCTTTTGTAGTTTTTTGTAGTTTTTGTAGTGTTTTGTAGTCTTTTGTAGTTTTTTGTAATCTTTTATAGTGTTTTGTAGTGTTTTGTAGTTTTTTGTAATCTTTTGTAGTTTTTGTAGTCTTTTGTAGTTTTTTGTAGTCTTTTGTAGTGTTTTGTAGTCTTTTGTAGTGTTTTGTAGTCTTTTGTAGTGTTTTGTAGTCTTTTGTAGTTTTTTGTAGTTTTTGTAGTTTTTGTAGTTTTTTGTAGTTTTTGTAGTGTTTTGTAGTTTTTGTAGTTTTTTGTAATCTTTTATAGTGTTTTGTAGTGTTTTGTAGTTTTTTGTAATCTTTTGTAGTCTTTTGTAGTTTTTGTAGTTTTTGTAGTCTTTTGTAGTGTTTTGTAGTTTTTGTAGTTTTTGTAGTTTTGTAGTGTTTTGTAGTCTTTTGTAGTTTTTTGTAATCTTTTATAGTGTTTTGTGGTGTTGTGTAGTGTTTTGTAGTTTTTTGTAGTCTTTTGTAGTGTTTTGTAGTTTTTTGTAATCTTTTTGTAGTGTTTTGTAGTTTTTGTAGTTTTTTGTAGTCTTTTGTAGTGTTTTGTAGTGTTTTGTAGTCTTTTGTAGTGTTTTGTAGTGTTTTGTAGTGTTTTGTAGTGTTTTGTAGTTTTTGTAGTGTTTTGTGGTGTTTTGTAGTGTTTTGTAGTCTTTTGTAGTGTTTTGTAGTGTTTTGTAGTTTTTGTAGTTTTTTGTAGTCTTTTGTAGTCTTTTGTAGTTTTTGTAGTGTTTTGTAGTTTTTTGTAGTGTTTTGTAGTTTTTGTAGTCTTTTGTAGTGTTTTGTAGTGTTTTGTAGTTTCTGTAGTTTTTGTAGTGTTTTGTAGTTTTTGTAGTTTTTGTAGTCTCTTGTAGTTTTTGTGGCCTTGGGGTATTGCTGCTCTCTCTCTTCAGGAGGAGCTGCTCCTCGTTGCTGATGTTCATGACGGAGCACAGGCTGACCTGAGATAGCTCTTTGTTTGGGAGTCCTTCTTATCCTCGGTCCCTCCGGCGCACACTCCTTGCCCATGGTGGACAGCTTGAGTCACATTAGTGCTGTGTGTGTTGAGTCTCGTGAATGAAGAATGTGGATTATCCACTGAACTACAGAAGAGATCCCACACACAGTCACTTCCTGTCTAGTCGCTTTGTGTAAGTAATCCAGAGAGTCAGTTCAGTGCCATTTGGTTAATAATGTATTTCATATCATCCTAATGAAGTCAGAGATCAGACGGTTCACGTTTACATCCGGAGGCAGGCGGAGGGAAATGAAACTCTTCAACCCGCAGACATCCACACTTCAGCCAGCCGGGAAACCAGAGCAGGTCTTTAGCAAAAGCACCAATAACACGTATACAACAGAGGCAGTCATGTGAATGTACTCATTATTATAACGTGTATAGTCTCTATAATATCGTTTGGTCAGTGTGTTATCATCATGACAATAGGAGCATGAGTTAAACGTGTTGATGTCCCTCAGGAGACATCCAATGGAGGCGTGTCATTGGAGAGGAGGGGGGGGGTTCTAACAGCTGAACAGCACCATAGGGACTGCCACAGGTTGTCTACGCGTAAAAGGGAAGTAACAACATCAACATGAAAGGAGTCACGATCGCACGGTCAGAAGAAAACAGAGAAGTTCAGATAGAGGTCAGAGTTCTGAGAAGCTCTGGAAATAGAGGAGGAGGTAGGATCTGTTCAATCTGAAGCTGAGTGAGAAGAACTCCTAAAGCGTTGTTTCATACTGGGTTGATGAAGAGAGTTTATTTTAATGTTTCTATTTTATTTGTATTTTAATATTTACTTCATTGATTGATTGATTTATGAATGTATTTGTTATCACTGGTTTCCCATGACACTCCAGCACAGTAGGGGGCGGTAATGCACCTTCAACGCCAGGTGCCCCCCGCCATTAAACATTGCCTCACTCGTTTTGTTTTGAAAGTCCTGCAGGAAGGAAGTTCGCCTGTGTTCGCGCGAATCTCACGAACAGACTTCGCTCACCCTGTTTCCGTGAGAGCCGGCAGTTCCTCCGGGATCAGTTCGCTCACGGACGAACTTCCGTTAAAACTGAACCAAGACGAGAAGAGGAACCCCTGAAGGTCTTTGTGCGGACCGTGGATGAGGCGGAGGTAACGGTGAGTGCACCAACAGGTCGGGGCTTTAAAACGTTCTGCAGAGCTACCACAACAAAGCTCAGGGGCTTTAAAACGTTCTGCAGCTACCACAACACAGCAGAGGATGCATGTTCCGTGTAGTCGGAGGAGTGCGAGAAGTAGTGGCATGTGAGGACAAGTTCTGCATTTCATTTTTCATTTTTATTACTTTCACTTCTTTCCTTCTGAAAATGCATTTCTGATCAGACGAGTTTTGGAAAATCCTGAGAGAGAGAGAGAGAGGAGAGAGAGAGAGAGAGAGAGAGAGAGAGAGAGAGAGAGAGAGAGAGAGAGAGAGAGAGAGAGGAGAGAGAGAGAGAGAGAGAGAGAGGAGAGAGAGAGAGAGAGAGAGAGAGAGAGAGAGAGAGAGAGAGAGAGAGAGGAGAGAGAGAGAGAGAGAGAGAGAGAGAGAGAGAGAGAGAGAGAGAGAGAGAGAGAAGTGAGAGAGAGAGAGAAGTGAGAAAGGAGAGTGATGAGTGAGAGAGAGAGAAAGTGAGATTGTGAGAGAGAGAAAGTGAGAGAGAGAAAGTGAAAGATGTGAGAGAGAGAGAAGTGAGAGAGAGAGAAAGTGAAATGATGTGAGAGAGAGAAAGTGAGAGAGAGAGAAAGTGAAATGATTGAGAAAGTGAGAGAGAGAAAGTGAAATGATTGAGAGAGAGAAATGATTGAGAGAAAGTGAAATGATTGAGAGAAAGTGAGAGAGAGAGAAAGTGAAATGATTGAGAGAGAGAAATGATTGAGAGAAAGTGAAATGATTGAGAGAAAGTGAAATGATTGTGAGAGAGAGAGAAAGTGAGAGAGAGAGAAAGTGAAATGATTGAGAAAGTGAGAGAGAGAGAAAGTGAAATGATTGAGAGAGAGAAATGATTGAGAGAAAGTGAAATGATTGAGAGAAAGTGAAATGATTGAGAAAGTGAGAGAGAGAGAAAGTGAAATGATTGAGAGAGAGAGAGAAAGTGAGAGAGAGAGAGAGAGAGAGAAAGTGAAATGATAGAGAAAGTGAGAGAGAAAGTGAGAGAGAGAGAAAGTGAAATGATTGAGAAAGTGAGAGAGAGAGAAAGTGAGAGAGAGAGAAAGTGAAATGATAGAGAAAGTGAGAGAGAAAGTGAGAGAGAGAGAAAGTGAAATGATTGAGAAAGTGAGAGAGAGAGAAAGTGAGAGAGA
Organism: Champsocephalus gunnari; assembly: GCA_036324595.1. NCBI lineage: Eukaryota > Metazoa > Chordata > Actinopteri > Perciformes > Channichthyidae > Champsocephalus > Champsocephalus gunnari. The sequence goes on along the minus strand of CM070430.1, from coordinate 1,038,614 downwards.
GAGAAAGTGAAATGATAGAGAAAGTGAGAGAGAAAGTGAGAGAGAGATTATATTCCTAGAAGTTCTGCTGTCGGTCTGCTCGGTGTGAGTTCGGGGACTTCTCACTGCTCGTGACGTATCGTCTCAGCGATGCACGACGCAGCAGACGCAGCGTGTCCTTGCTCTGATTGGCTGCAGGTCTGTTCACATCGCATCGGAGGCATTTTGATCTGACCGCGGCCGCGCTGATATTATAACCTTCACGGCCCGTCCACACGACAGCGTCGACAACTCCAATCTGCCCGTTCACTTTCAACGGGGTGACGTCACGTTGCCGCGCTTTTTCGCCGAACTGAATTGTGGGTAGCAGAGCGGTCCGTCTCCGCGGAGACGCCGGAGTAGCCAGCGCCAGCCAATCAAATCCCGTTTCCCAAAATCTGACAGCTGAAGCCGTAGCCAATCAAACGGCGTCTAAGCTGGGAGAGATATCCCGCCGCTCATTTCTATATTTCAAAACAAGTCGGAGGAGAAACTAACTATCGCCGTAGCAATCACCCGGTTGTGTATGACCAGACCCTCTTCACCTACCGGGATACAAACCGGAGGAACCAGCATGGAGGGAGGGGGAGAGGCAGTGGGGGGAACTGGGAGGGTTTCGCCTGTTTGGGGAGTTTATATATTTTATATATATTGCTCGCATAAAATCCCCGGGGGTTTTTGCTTTGTATGTCGGGGGCGGGAGACACTAACACCTAACCCTAACACCTAACCCTAACACCTAACCCTAACACCTAACCCTAACACCTAACCCTAACACCTAACCCTAACACCTAACCCTAACACCTAACCCTTTGCTCTGGCTCCCTTGAGTTCAGACAAAAATAAGAAGGAAATAAAATAAAAGTATTTGTCGGACTATTTATATTTTGTTGGTTGAAAATGTTTCGTATTTTGAGGCGACGCTGTGACACAGACATACAAAACAAAACGGGTTTAATTAGGTCAACTAAAATACGCGTCGCATCGTGCGCGAGGAGGCGAATAACCCGACCCCCGGCTCGATGAGCGAGCTATGGAAACATCAGAGGAAGGTACCGGAGGAACACGGGTGGAGTTCTGCGTGGACGGAGTATCTGCTCTCACAGCGAGCGGTGCTGGTTCACCGGGACGTCTGATGTGTGGAGAGACGTGGTCGAGGTGCTGCCGGCTTTACGCGGGAGAGGAAGCCAGCTGACGACCTTCAGTCATCATTCAAGGGGTGTGTCGTTTATTTCAGAAACACTTTGTTATATTCCATGGAAAGCTCTTAACGTCCCGATAGCAATGAATATCTGAAGTGCTTTGACAAAGAATACATACAAAAATTCATCTGTGGAAGCCGTGGCGCTGTAAAAAGCTCGACCAATCATCTGCCTCGGCCCGGCTGAAGTCACCTGCCTGTCAGCCTTCCATCGGGGCACACACTGATCTCTGCCCTCATTGGTCATGTGTGCGTTCGTGTGTGTTGGGGGAGGGGCTCTGGGAGGAAGTCTGAAGGAAGAGGTCATCCCGAAGAGTCATCCCGATAAACCCGATAAAAGTATTAATAGCCCCGATAATATACAATATATTTTTAGTTTTCCACTCGGCTCCTCCCGCACAGCCAGTACTGTGTTAGTGGTTTAGGAAGAGGGGAGTTCTTCACAAAGCCAGCGCTCCCTGACGGAGCGTCCTCACCACAGCTTCAAAACCATCTTGGAGCTGGGCGTGTCTGGAGCTTGGGGATTTTATTCGAGCAACGCGACCAACAACCAATCACATGAATGTCCCGCCCCCGACATACAGAGCAAAAACCCCGGGGATTTTATGCGAGCAATATATATATTTATATAAATATAAATATAAACTCCCCAAACAGGCGAAACCCTACCAGTTTCACCCCCACTGCCTCTCCACCTCCCTCCATGCTGGTTCCTCCGGTTTGTGTCCCGGTAGGTGGAGAGGGTCTGGTCAAACAGCACCGGGTGAGTTGCTACGGCGATAGTTAGTTTCTCCTCCGACTTTTTTTGAAATATAGAAATGAACGGCGGGATATCTCTCCCAGCTTAGACGCGGTTTGATTGGCTACGGCTTCAGCTGTCACATTTTCAGAAACGGGATTTGATTGGCTGGCGCTGGCTACTCCGGCTTCTCCGCGGAGACGGACCGCTCTGCTACCCACAATTCAGTTCGGCGAAAAGCGAGGCAACGTGACGTCACCCCGTTCGAATGGGCAGACGCGTTGGAAACCGTTTTTGAAGCTGTCGAAGCTGTAGTGTGGACGGGCCCTAACTCGTGCCTGGCTGTGACGTAAACGGCGTGCGGCCGTGAAGCCAGGACGGTAAACAAACGTGTCGTCGGTAGTATGGGACTATCTCAAAGTCTCAGAGTTCGATAGGTCGCTTGCTCTCTGTATTCACACATGCAGAAGTTCCACGAGGAGGGGAGAAGGCCACGAGCTATAATACTTCCAACCTGATCAGTCGCCTGAATCATCGCCATGGCTACGATGGGGTGTTAAAAGCGTACGACGACGCCTGCGCTGCTAGACTAGCGGCGAATCCAAAGCCAGCTGCGAAGGCGCCGGGCTCTCACCTCTCCACGAGGCTTTGGAAAGAACTTTATTTGGGAAAATAAATCTGGTCACTTTGAAGAGTCAGAACTTTGTTCTGTTCATCGTAGTAACGCTCACGTCCTCTGCTCAGTACTAGTCTCTTACCACCAGGTGTGCACAAACTACAGGTACATTTAATATATATATATTATATTAATATCGGATATCGGTATCGGTCTTGAGAAGCAGGAAGTTATCGGTATCGGTTTCAAAAAAACAATATCGTGCATCCCTGGTCTCAGCCAGCGTCAGTAACGTGCACTTGTTGTTTCAGCGGGATCAGCTTGGGTGTTGGGGACACGACCGGTAGATCTTCGCAATCCGTGTTCTCAACATGCTTTAACATACTTTGTCAAGGTCGGGCCAAGGTGGGGCTAAGGTAGGGCCAAGGTGGGGCTAAGGTAGGGCCAAGGTGGGGCTAAGGTCGGGCTAAGGTAGGGCTAAGGTGGGGCCAAGGTGGGGCTAAGGTGGGGCTAAGGTGGGGCTAAGGTGGGGCCAAGGTGGGGCTAAGGTAGGGCTAAGGTGGGGCTAAGGTAGGGCTAAGGTAGGGCTAAGGTGGGGCCAAGGTGGGGCTAAGGTCGGGCTAAGGTGGGGCTAAGGTGGGGCTAAGGTGGGGCTAAGGTGGGGCTAAGGTCGGGCTAAGGTAGGCTAAGCCATTTCTTGGTATGGCTGTAGCCTACCCCAGCCATACCCTGGCGCCGCCACTGGGCGTACACTTGGAGCCGCAGGCGGTTCGTTACCAGACCTTCCCACTTTTGCCCCTTTCACACCAGCGCCTCTTCAGCTCCGGCTCGGAGCTAGAGCCTGAAAAGCGCCGGGTTCTCCTGTTCACACCGCAGCGGCGCCGCCTCTTAGCTCCGGAATCCGCTTCATTTCCAGCTCCAAAAAATGGTCGGTCCAGAGGCAAGAGCTTCGGAGCTAAGAGGTGGCGTCGCTTACGTCGAGGCGTGCAGGAAACTAAACCCACCTCCCCTGAACACGGGTCGACTGTCAGCCCGCCTACGAGCAGTAGTGCTTATAAACACACTTTATAAAGTCAGGCAACACTCACCAGGCTGCGTGTGGTTCTGTTTATGTGTGCCTTACTTTGACCGTTCACTGTTATCGATCACTGTGGAGAGAGGCAGACGTGTGGTTTTGTATTATTGCAGCTATCGGATGCAAGTAGCCAGTTTAGCTTCGGTTGCTATGCCAACATCACCCGTTTGATACCAGAGAAACTTTCATAACAGCGTTGTGATACCAAACAGGTCAATCCAGACGGACACACATTCACTTAGGCTAAGGGGAGCTGGGGATTGTTGGAGTCTACCGGACCAGGTCCGTCCTCCGCGCAGATCGTTTGGATATGGCCAGAGCGGGGTCGCCGTCCGGATGCGCCGATGACCGTTCTTAGTTCTGAGGGAAAAGGAATTGTGTCCTTCGACACTATTCTCTGTTAGCTGTACAAAACTAGACGTTGCACTCCAATGGATTGTTTCTTCAAATAAGCACTTTGTTACACAGTTCAACAAAGATACATCAATCCGTACTATACCACAAAGCGCCTTGGACTCCTTCTTGAGTTCTCACCGTGACAGGCTCGTCAGTGTGAGATCCCAGTTGAAGAGAGTCCAGAGTACTGAATACATCCTGCTTATATGCTGTTCCTAGCGGAGCCCCCACCTTCGCTGCTCTCTTGTGGTGTAATCTGCCGCTGCTACCCTAGCAACTCTCAGGTTAGCCTTCGGCGCGCTTTTGTTTACTTCCTTATCTGCTTTCACTCACTTCCTTATCTGCTTTCACTCCCAAGACTGCCCTTGTGAACTGTTGCGCCTGCTTGGTGGGTGCTTCAGTGTGAGAACAATGAGTTCTGCAACCTTGTGGCTTATCAGTTTGGACATAACAGGATGCCTCTGTTCTTAATCTGGTTGACCCCGCGTATATTTCCACTGAGGCTCCTCAGCGGTTGGACTTTAACACCGTACTGTACTTTTCCACTCAGACAGCTCAATGTCTTAGCTTTCCCATGATACTATCTCTTATATTCACTGCCACATTTGCCTTATTTTTATCCTTCAGGATATGCATCAGCTGCTCGTGTGAGTCGCACAGTGAATACTTTAGAGCGGCCGCTGCAGTGCGAGCTAACGGGAGCTAACGGGAGCTAACCGGGAGCTAACCGGGAGCTAACGGGAGCTAACGGGAGCTAACCGGGAGCTAACCGGGAGCTAACGGGAGCTAACCGGGAGCTAACCGGGAGCTAACGGGAGCTAACGGGAGCTAACCGGGAGCTAACGGGAGAATAAACTCCCGTGGAAGAGCAGCCAGCACTGCAGCGGTCGGTACATGCTGCAGAAACACATGAATAAACAATGAACCACGGCACTCTGGAGCAAAGCATCAGGTTGGAGAAGTCGTTATTCAATTTATTCTGGCTTCGTGTGATTAAAAGCAACACGATCATCGACCCGACGCTGTTGTTGTTGTTGTGAGCGCCGTAATGGCTGCCGTTGGGGGGCAAATCAGCGATGTAAACGGTGACGTCGTGACGCAGCAGGGGCAGCTCTGGGGCGCCAGTGGGCGGTGTGCACAGAGCGGGAGCTGAGAGGGAAACCGGAGCTGACCCAGAAAAGCTCCCGCTCGGAGCGAGAGAGGGAAAAGCGCTGGTGTGAAAGCCGCATTTGGGGTGCGTTACCGTTACGGCGGCTCCGTTACGGCGGCTCCGTTACGGCCTCGTGCGGACGAACCGTCCATAGGATACAGAGCTATAGCGGTTAATGTTATGGCAGTCTTTAAGGTCCATGGTAAGCTATGTGATGTGTGGTTCTGAGTCGGGTCACACGGTGAGAGACGACGGTCCTTCTGAGTGATCAACAGATGTATTCATGTGAAGTGAGCTGACGCCGAGGGGAGAGGAGGTTCGGACAAGGCCTCAGGGTATACGAACAGTTAACCGTTGTTCGTTAACTGCTCCTCAGGATGTCGTGAGACGATGACGTTAACCCTCCGGTACCGCTGTGGACGTTTGTGTCCATACGGGTCATCTTTCACTTTTCATTTTGCAATAACTTCGGCTGTGTTCGTGCAAACGGCCTGATGTTCTGTAACGAGGCTATTTTCTCGATCTATTTTGGAATTCCAATTTCAGTTTTTCAAATCGGTCTTTAATTCACTGCGTAACAAATTGACTACGCAAATTAGTCATTGGAGACTGTGAGAGGAACGTCTGATCAGCAATGTGAAGAAATGGAAGCTGGAATCCGCTTTGAATCAAACACCGGAGTTTATTGAGAGTCAACGGCCGGGAGCATTGACCAGGTGTCCATAGGACTTGCATCACACAGATACCAGCCAACACTACGTTACACAGCAGCACCGAGAACATAGGAGTGGCCTACAGTCGCGCGCTTTCCATCCTAATCGATATCACACACGTTGAAACAAAGGACTGATCTGTTACGGGAAGGCGGGGCCTGTTGGCCTTTGCCCCTGTGTCCATTACAAACGGGACACATCGGGAAAACACAAAGTCTGCCATGCACAGATCTCACTAAAGTATGTTCTTCACAGAGACAAACATGTCCACTGCAAAAGACTTTGATAAAAACATTATATTAAAAGTAGAGCCGGGACTCGATTAAAAAAATGAATCTAATTAATTAGAGGCTTTGTAATTAATTAATCGAAATTAATCGCATTTTTAATCAAATATACATATTTGACCTGAGAACAGGGAGAAGCAGTTTTCACATGGATTTTACTCCACGTGGTCTACAGTCCAAGTGCATGACATCAAGGACCCTGTGGGCCATCAAGCTAATGTACAGATGCCCTGAGCCCATAGAGATTGCCCTGAACAATGCACGCGGACTAAATGGCACGAAGGGTTTGGGGGGCCTCCGTCCCCCTAGACATTTAGATGTTTGCAGGTCTTAGATGCTGTCTGGTGCTTCTCTAGACTGCATTATAAGATGAACCACCACAATATTATATTGTATAATTTCTATTGTATTCTTCATTTCACTTGTTTGTTTGTTCTTGTTTGTGTTTGCTCGCTTGCATGCCCTGCATAGCTTTAAGAAATACTTAAGTTGTTGGTCAAAACACTTTCCATCTGATGAAGGCAAATGCCTTCCCAGATGGAACAAAGTAGAAAACATTACATTCAGTTATAACTGCCAACACAAACATTATTTACACTATTATGGCCCCTGTTAAAAATGTTTGTAATGTTAACTACTGTAAGTTGGTCGAACGAATGCCTCCTCATCCGGAAGCTGACCGAGCAGACCCTGAGCAGCAGCCGAGAGGAGCCGAGCGCATCCGCGAAGCACACGTCAGAGTTCCCGTTAGCCGGCACATCTAAATATCTTCGGTCAAAATAATTTCCCTTTAGAGCAGGGGTGCCCAACCTTTTTTGAACCGAGAGCTACTTTTAAAGTTTCCAGTCAGTCGAGATCTACCAGTCCAAATAAAGAGGTGTAGCCATTACTGGCAGCCTGCTACCAGGTACATACACACTTCTACTTGTATAAAACTGACCTTTGTACGATTAATACTTCATAAAATACTGCAGATCCTTTATCTCACCTCTTTCTAATCTACACACATACAAGTATTTAACTGAAGTTACACAACAGTGTTGTTGATACAGAGTTGGAGTTTATGCACACGTCACTACGGTGGGTAATGTTTAAGAAGCATTGAACCGGGCTGCCACATGACACAGGAACAAAGAAGAGACTCTGAACCCTTTCTTTGCCATTATATAAAATAGTGTTGCTACAAAAGTATAAATTAGGTTTACTAATAAGACCACTCAGATCTGAAGCTGCTCAGGAATCTGCTGCAACAGTGCAATAAAAGAGACAAAGATAACAGAATCAAACCCTTTTTTTGTTGCATTTTAGTCGAGTATAAAAATAAATGCCTTTAAAATAGGATGCAAGCAACACTAGCTTCTGAACCTGAATTGATAATAGACTATAATCAATTTAAACAGAACAGATCTTAATGTTTGCATTCTTATACCATTTTGTACAATAATTATAATGAATAAGTTCAAACAAACTCAAACGTACAGCTGATTAATAACGGTATCTAACTTGAGTTTTTATTGTATCAAAAACCTGTTGAAATGCTTCTGTTATTTTTACTGTCCCCAAAAAGCGCGTCGCAGCCTCCAGGAACGCTTCTTTCACAACTTCGCCGTCTTTGAAAGACTTAATGTGTTTCTCAAGAACGTGACGGACACGATGAGATGCTCTGGAGCAGCCTCGCTCTTGTTGTTGGGCCTGGTGGAAATGGACTGCTGTGCATTCAGCTGTCCTCTCAGGCCCCTCCCCTTTAGCTGTCCTCTCAGGCCCCTCCCCTTTAGCTGTCCTCTCAGGCCCCTCCCCTTTTGGAGCGTAGGGCAGAATCAGGAGGGAATTCCGTCTCGTAGCGTTTGTGCACTGTTTTGAAATGCCGCTCCTAAATTACCCTTCTTCGATAAAGCCACGCTCGCATTGCAGACGAGAGACGAGAGACAGATGCACTTTGAACTGGAATAGATACAAAAATAATCATCCTCCCACTCGGAGTGAAAGTTATATATTTGGGGCTTTTTTGCTTCTGCCATTGCGGTCTTGTGTGTGTGCGGACTGTCACTCCTGCAGTGTGTTGACACGGACAACGTCAGCGAACTAGTGCCCACTGCCCACAAGCCACGCCCCGACACATGGGGTCACGCCGGCCAATCACAAAGCTTTGATGCGTTCAAGTGCATTATTCTGGTACAGGAAGATTAAGTTATAGGACATTAACGATACAACTGAATATTGTTGTTCTATTTTTAGACACATCTCGCGATCGACTGGGAATCTCCCCGGTCGATCGCGATCGACTGGTTGGGCACTCCTGCTTTAGAGCAATACCGCTTCAGTTGCGCCACTTTATGTGACAGACAAGAATAGTCAACTCTAATGTCTAACATGTGGAGAAAGAGATGTCCTGGATGGGTTGATTGTGCGTTGATCTGTTGGTAATGCCTCGGGGTTCCGGTGGGCATGTAAACAAATGCATAATGCTGCGCTCCTTAATGTCGAGCCCAGAATCCAGTGAGTTGGTTATTCTCTCAGACGTGGACTGACTTATCCTGGCCCTGAAACCAGTCGTCTGGTTGAGTGTGGGTTGGTCACTCGGAGTCGGGCTAACGTCCACGCTAGCTGCTACATGCTAGCTGCTACATGCTAGCTGCTACATGCTAGCTGCTACACGCTAGCTACCGCTAGCTGCTACATGCTAGCTGCTACATGCTAGCTGCTACATGCTTTGCATTTAGGTGATACTTTAGGCTCGATGTGCTGCGGCTCTTGTCGACGCTTCCATCCGTCCGTTTTTTAAAACAAAATGTCCCATCCACGGGGCCGACCAAAGCGGCCTCATCAGCTTGTTCGTTCATGTTTGACTATTGTTCACCGTGGTTTGTCGTTGTCTGAAGTCCCGTGCTGAAGTCATGAACGTTAGTTGGTGCTCCAGTATAATCGGTACGCCTGAAACTCATCCAGTGAGAAACGTTCCGCTGTGCAAAAATAAGTGCGATTAAAGTGCGATAATTTTTTTAACGCGTTAATTTTTGTGTAATTAATTAATCTGAATTAACGCGTTAAAGTCCCGGGCCTAATTAAAAGGTTTTTTTCACAACTTTTTTGTGTTCAATCTTTAAAGAAACTTCCACCCTAATAGAAAATACCAAAAATGTAATCATGTTCAGGATTTTAACCCTTTCAATGCCATTTTGAATTCATGAAACCGCTGTTTCTTTTCATGATGAAAACAGAGAAAATTAGTTATTTTCCAAAAAATACACATCTGGGGACCGGCTCTTTATCACAGTCTTGGAGATGTCAAAGATTAGCAACAACATGGATTTGTTTGCATTATTAGTTTTTGCACAAAATCAGATTGAACAAAAAAGTTACAAATTAGTCGTTCGGGACAAAAACGTCCACTTCCAAAAACTGCTCCAAAAGGACAACAGATTCATATTCTTTGTAACTTTTTGAGGTTAAATCTTTCAATCGACTTCAGTCCTGATCAAAAACACCAAATGTTAAATTATGTTCAGGATTGTAACCCTTGAACTGCTGTTTGAAAACATGAATTTGCGTTTTCTATGAAAAACATGCACAAAAAGGCAGTTATTTTCCATATAATAAATGTTGGGGGGGGTCGGTTTTATTTTTTTTTATCACAGTCTTGGATATGTCACAGATTAGCTACAACATGGATTTTGGTGGATTATTAGTTTGTGCACAGAATCAGATTAAACAAAAAAGTCACACATTAGCCTCTCGCGTCCCATCCACTCCCGTTATAACCACATCCTTTGATCTCTCCGCCATACCGGTATAACATCATGCACTTTGTGATGTCAGGGTTTATATTGGAGGAAAATAGTTGAATTTGTCCTTTTGACCGTAAATCACCAGATGTGACATTTTACCGTTGAATTACTTGTCATTTCTTGGTGTCTTTGCCTGCTGTATAACGGGGCCCGGCAGCCATCGCAACTCATATGATGTAGGTGTGTTGATATGGATGTGGTAGAGCGGTATCAGCTGAGAAATGTGTGTGTTTGTGTGTGTGTCTGGGTGTACAGTGTGTGTCTGGATGTACAGTGTGTGTCTGGATGTACAGTGTGTGTGTCTGGATGTACAGTGTGTGTGTCTGGATGTACAGTGTGTGTTTGTGTGTGTGTCTGGATGTACAGTGTGTGTGTCTGGGTGTACAGTGTGTGTTTGTGTGTGTGTCTGGATGTACAGTGTGTGTGTGTACTATTGATTATTGAAGTAACCTGTGTTCCTAGTGTCCAGACGTGAGTTTGAAGCTGGAAATATGAGAAGTGAAACCTTTCTATGAGGAGATGTGAGAGATGTCCTTGTTTGGACACGGCTCAGGCCTCTGGAACGCTGCATGCTGGGTATCCTTATTTAGACACACACACACACACACACACACACGCACACACACACACGCACACACACACGCTGTAAGGAGAGTGAGCGAGGAGCGAATCAGACAGTCTGACTCATTGCCTAGGGTCCCGCCCAGAAGTGAAATCGCCAATAACAAATGGCTGAGGAGGAGCAACCGTCACAACCCCTCCCACAGGATTTGTCTTTACGCGGTCCCAGTGCTCATACTCGGGGCTGTCTTCTGACTGGCTGTCGTGGTACGTATATCACACGGTCTGTTCTAAATCTGAGCAGGTCATTGAAGGACGCGCGAGGTGGGTTCAGAGTCCTTGCTCCAACGGCACAGAGACAGCAATATACAGTCGCTTTGGTTTACAGCAAGTCGCCGTTTTCGCCTCGTATCTTTCTCTCTCTCTTTTTCTCTCACCCCCTCATTCCCACACTCATACACACTCTTATATTAAACCTCCTTATACCGTATGTAGGGATGTCCCGATCACCTTTTTTTGCTCCCGATGCGATTCCGATCATTTGATTTTGACAATCTGCCGACACCGATTTTTCCCGATCCGATCTTTATGCAACGCGTTAAGAGAGAGAAAAGGTAACGGATAACGGCTGGTCATCCAACGCGATGAGTTCAGCTATCTGGCTGTTATTGTGTTGGCCTTCTCTCTGTTCTGGGGCAGTTTCTCTTTCCTTTTAAAAGTGTCGGTTGTCTCAGTGCCGTTCCCCGAGTGGCCGCTGTGTACTCGTCGTGTTGTTGTTGTTGTTTGTTTCTCAGGTGGCGTGTTAGATTGGTCGTGTTGAACGTAGCTCTGTTCTTTCCACCACGCGGAACCTCCTTCTTGCAAACATTGCATCTGGCTGTTACGCTGCCTTCGCTTTCTATTTCATAATACTTCCAAACTCCTGACCTCTGCTCCGTCCCGACTCCCGAGTCTCCAGCTGGACGTAGCCTCTCGTTAGCTCGCTGCTGCTATCAGACGCTGCGCCCACTCTGTTGCTCTGAGAGGAATAAGCAGGTCTGAAAACAAGCCCAAAGAAAGCAACACATACATGATGTTGTGTAATTTTAAACCAAAGCTAAGTCCTCAGGATGACTTTAAGACGTGAACATGGTCATTTTTGTTTTGTAACATTAAATTAAAAAAAATTTAAATTATTAAAAAAAAATCCCGATCCCCGATTTTTTGAAAATCAGGTGATCGGCTCCGATCCCCGATCACGTGATCGGATCGGGACATCTCTAACCGTATGTGTGTGAGTGATGGTGTGTGAGAAGGAGACGGGACTAAGTGTGCTCTCATGGCGCTTTGTTTGGTGCTGGTTCGTGTGTCTTTGAGGTAAACCGATGTATGATCTGGACCCAGCTTGACCTCGATGTCTTGAATTGTTTGAACTTCAAAGTCCTTTGATAATGTCAAGCAGACGTACACAGCCATAATAATTAAAAACTGCCCTGTAAGGGCCCAGTGCACCCTCAGAGGGCCCGAGAACAGCAAAGGCGCAGTACGTCCGGGGAGGGGGTCAGATGCCAACTGACCCACAACCCCCCTCCCCCTCCAGTCCTGTGTTGCCCCCGCAAGTACAGACGAGGAGAAAGAGCCCGACATGTCCAAGAGATAAAACCTCTGAAGGATCCTGGCGTCGACCAAGACGCCGCTGTGCATATATCCTCCACACTCACACGCTGAGTAAGGCTGTTGACGCAGCCACAGCCCGTGTGGAGTGCGCACGGACCCCCGTGGGGCAGGCTCTCCCTGCCTGTCCGGAGGCATGTGCAATGCACTCGCAGAGCCAGCCTGCCAGGCGTTTCTTGGACAGAGCTTTCCCGATCACCCCGCCCCCGAAGCACACGAGCAGCTGTTCGGTGCGTCTAAGGGCAGCCGTGCGCTCCACTAACATGCTCGCGCACGCACCGGGCAGAGGAGGTGCAGTCTAGCCTCCCTGGTCCCCCCATGGAGGGGAAGCCTAAACCCCCCTAACTGAATAGCCCCTGACCTGAACGCACTCCGTAGGCTCTTGGGCACAAAGGAGGGGTTCGGTCTGAGTGTCTCCGCTCCGGTCACCCCGACTCTGTAAACAGCTCGGGTGCACCGACAGAGCGGTTCACTCGGACACTCTTTTGGCTGACGTTAAGGCAACAGTGCTTTCAGAGAGGAGAGCTCCAGAGGCTCAAACGGCCCCGAGGCCAGAGCCTCGAGCACGAGGGGCAGGTCCCACTGCGGGGTGGAGGCGTACACTACTGGGGCAGCCTCCTGACCCCCTGTAGACACCGAGACATCAGTGGCTGACTAAAGGCTGACCTGCCGCCAAATCCCTCATGCAGGACGAGATGGCTGCTGCCCTCACCTCCACTGTGGGATGAGCCCTCTGTCCCCCAGCAACTGGGAGGAGGACAACACAGAGCCTAACTCACAAGTGCGTATAGCAGCTTCCTTGGCCATGGCCCGTGTGCGAACACGTCCACCCTCAAGGGCGGGTCGTCGCTCCGAGCCACGGAGAACCACAGGGCACAGAGGCTGCTGCGCCGGCTGGCGAACAGATCCACTTCCACTCTCCCGAACTGGGCCCAGATCTGCTTCACCACCTCCGGGGGAAGCACCCACTCGCCTGGGCAGGGGGCCTCCCCTCGACATGAGGTCGGCCCCCCGTTCTCCAGTCCCGGGACATGGAGGGCTCTCAGAGATAACACCACCTCTGAAGCCCATAACCACAGCCTCTCCGCTGTGGGCCAACAGGCGGCGGAGCGGACTCCGCTCTGCCTGTTGATGTAAGCCACTGTGGTGCTGTTGTCGCTCCTGACCATTACATGTTCCCCCTGAATTAGGGGCCTGAAATGCCGGAGGACTAACACTACCGCCCGTAGCTCTAGGAGGTTGCTGTGTCGAGACTCTGTTAGAGCCCAGCGCCCACCTATAGCCCTCTTCAGGCAGGTCCCTCTCCATCCTGTTCCGGATGCACCCGTGAACACTGTGATGTAGGAGGTCACCCGTCCCAGTGGAGACCCCCTCCGGAGGTGATCCGGGGACCCCCAAAACCGGAGGTTGCCCTCCACTCCGCCTGTGCCTCTTGGGATCCAAGCGCAGGCTGGAGAACCACCTCTGCAGGCGGCGCATATGTAGTAACCCCAACGGGACCATCATGTGAGCAGCCGCCATGAGACCCAGCGTCTGCATGGCAGTAAAAGCTGTCACTGTTGCCCCCTGTCGCAGCCTGTTGCCCCCTGTCGCAGCCTGCGTACCCCCTGAAGAAGGGACGCTGCTCTCTGACAGGGTGGCGCGCAGCGTGCCTGCATCGAGCACCACACCCAAAACACCCCCGGTGGTGAGGTGTGGGGGTGCTCTTTGTCCAATTGATCGCAAAGCCTAATCTGGTCAGGTGTGTGATCACCTGAGCTGCGAAGCATTGCCTGTTCCCGGGACCCGGCCATGACTATGAGGTCGTCTATGTCAAAGCAAACTCTCATGCCGTGTGCGCGCAGCGGTTGAAGCGCTGTGGCCACACATTTGCTGAAGTGCGTGGGGACAGGGAGTGGCCGACCGGCAGCCTGTCGACTCTAGGCTCTCCCTGGAAGGCAACACGCAGACACTCTCTGTGCTTTGGAGCGATTTCTACATGAAAGTACGCGTCTTTCAGGTCGGTGGTGGTGAACCAATCGCCTGGCTGCACCAGCCCCAGTAACTGTTTCATAGTTAGCATGCAGAGTTTCCTGCGGGAAATGTGGCGATTCAGGAGATCTAGAACGGGTCTGAATTCGCCCGTCTCCTTGGGAACCAGGAAGTACATGGAATAAAGACCCTCTTCCCTGCGCTGAGGGTGCACGACAGACACCGCCTGTTTCTGCACCGGAGCCTGAATCTCTGCTGCGAGGAAACTCATCCCCTCTCGAGAGGATAGCTTCACCTCTCGCATGCCCAAAGAAGGGGGTGGGACGCTGCAGAACTGGAGTGAATAGCCCCGTCTCAGCGTCCTGTCCTCCGCCCTGATGGCACACGGCTGAGTCTCCATGTTAAGGGGCAGGCCCTCAGCCGTGGGGCCGCAGCTATGAAGCTGTGGTACTCTCTGGCGACCCGTCCCGCCGCAAAACTCCCCTTGAAGGGAAGATTTGCCCATCGAGGGTTGACACAGAAAGGGCCGATTATTTACTGAGGACCCTGAACGCACCGCCGCACGCTCCACCCTAATGCTGTTCTCACCACTACGGTAAACAGCATTAATCGGAGTCTTTATAGGCGTAGTGTGTTCTACTGAGGTCCCTGAACGCACCGCCGTGCGCTCTTGTGTGAGTGCGTACTCCGCCGTAATGCAGCCTTTACCACTACTGTAAACTGCATTGGAGTCTTGCTCGAGGCGTAGTGTGTTCTCTGACAGCAACACGCCGGCCATACTGTCCCTGTACCCGCAGAGCGCTCTCCTTTAGACAGCACTCCCTGCGGTTCACCCCTCTCTGCGCACGCCCACTAGCCACCTCCTCTACCGGAGCTACAGCTGGGGCAGCGAATGGGGAATGTGTACGGTTCACATTGTGTGTAGGCCTGAGTGTAGCCTTTGTGGAAACAAAATACACTTAGATTTGGATACAGATCAACCTCATTCTTATGAGAAAACGTAGTGATCTGTGCATTATACAGGGAGGAGGCGGGATTCGCCCCCCGTCCCGGGCGGAGAGATGTTCTCCCCCCGCCAGCCAGATCCGTAAAGACGGAAAGCCCGTCCCCGTGAGTGCCGGCACGCCGGTTCCACGGGGTGGGCCGAAGAGGTGGAGGGCGCCGCGGGCAGCTCTCCCTTCGTCTCACCTCTCTACCGAGGTCTTTGAACGCACCGTGGCCCGCCACTCCCACTGAAGTCTCAGTGGGAGAATGCTCGCAGGGTGAGGTAGTACCCATAGAGTCCAGTAGAGGGCGGAGCCTGTGAGAGAGATAACACTTTTTTGTCAACATTCATTATATGGAAAATAACTGCCTGTTTTTCATAGAAAACGCAAATTCATGTTTTCAAACTGGCAGGTCAAGGGTTAAAATCCTGAACACAAGTTAACATTTGGTGTTTTTGATCAGGACTGAAGTCCATTGAAAGATTTAACCCCAAAAAGGTTTAAAAAATATTAATCTGTTTTTTGACATTTTTGTCCGCGAGTGGCTAATGTGAGACTTTTGTTTATTCTGATTCTGTGCAAAAACTAATAATGCAAACAAATCCATGTTGTTGCTAATCTGTGACGTCTAATCTGTGACATCTAATCTGTGACGTCTAATCTGTGACATCTAATCTGTGACATCTAATCTGTGACGTCTAATCTGTGACATCTAATCTGTGACGTCTAATCTGTGACGTCTAATCTGTGACATCTAATCTGTGACGTCTAATCTGTGACATCTAATCTGTGACGTCTAATCTGTGACGTCTAATCTGTGACATCTAATCTGTGACGTCTAATCTGTGACGTCTAATCTGTGACGTCTAATCTGTGACGTCTAATCTGTGACGTCTAATCTGTGACGTCTAATCTGTGACATCTAATCTGTGACGTCTAATCTGTGACATCTAATCTGTGACGTCTAATCTGTGACATCTAATCTGTGACATCTAATCTGTGACGTCTAATCTGTGACATCTAATCTGTGACGTCTCCAAGACTGTATAAAGAGCCGGTCTCCAGATCTCATTTTCTCTGTTTTCATCATGAAAAAAAACAGCGGTGTCATGAATTCAAAATGGCACTGAAAGGGTTAAAATCCTGAACATGATTACATGTTTGGTATTTTCTATCAGGGCGGAAGTTGCTTTAAAGATTGAACCCAAAAAAGTTGTGGAAAAAACCTATTAATATAATTTTTTTATCAAAGTCTTTTGCAGTGGACATGTTTGTCTCGAATGACTAATTTGCGCTGTCCAATGGAATGATACCGGAGGATGTGTGGTTCTGAGTCGGGTCACACGGTGAGAGACGACGGGTCCTTCTGAGTGATCAATAGATGTATTCAGTTAAAGTGAGCTGACGCCGAGGGGAGAGGAAGTTCGGAGAAGGCCTCGGGGGATACGAACAGTTAACCGTTGTTAGTTAACTGCTCCTCAGGATGTCGTGAGACGATGACGTTTAAACAAGTATAGCTTTCAGAGAGATAAACATGTGACGTGTGTGTGGTAGGCTGCATGATCACATGTGTGTGCGTTAAACATGCTTAGGGACATGTGTGTGTGCTCATTGCAGTGGCTATATATGCTGTACGCTTGTTGCTACTGTCGGGGGCATTTCCGCGACTGGCTGCTGTGGCAGCAGGTGATGTTCTCCCCATTATTGTTTGTTTGTTGCAAAAACAACTAAATAAGAATTACTGATCAGCTATATCTGTGTTGATTGATTCCTTCCTTCTTTCCTGTTGTGTTATGCTGGATCGCCACAATCACTATATCACTCTATCACTCTATCACTTTATCACTGTATCACTCTATCACTCTATCTCTATCACTGTATCACTCTATCACTTTATCACTCTATCACTCTATCACTTTATCACTTTATCACTATATCACTCTATCACTCTATCACTTTATCACTCTATCACTCTATCACTTTATCCTCTATCACTTTATCACTGTATCACTCTATCACTTTATCACTGTATCACTCTATCACTTTATCACTCTATCACTTTATCCCTCTATCACTTTATCACTGTATCACTCTATCACTCTATCCCTCTATCACTATCACTCTATCACTCTATCACTGTATCACTCTATCAGTCTATCACTGTATCACTCTATCACTATATCACTCTATCACTCTATCACTCTATCACTTTATCACTATATCACTCTATCACTATATCACTCTATCACTATATCACTATATCACTCTATCACTCTATCACTCTATCCCTCTATCACTATCACTCTATCACTATATCACTATATCACTCTATCACTCTATCACTCTATCACTCTATCACTCTATCACTCTATCACTCTATCACTCTATCACTCTATCACTGTATCACTCTATCACTCTATCCCACTATCACTCTATCACTCTATCACTATATCACTGTATCACTCTATCACTTTATCACTCTATCACTTTATCCCTCTATCACTCTATCACTATATCACTCTATCACTCTATCACTCTATCACTATATCACTCTATCACTATATCACTCTATCACTTTATCACTCTATCACTCTATCACTTTATCACTTTATCACTCTATCACTTTATCACTCTATCACTCTATCACTCTATCACTTTATCACTTATCACTCTATCACTGTATCACTCTATCACTCTATCACTCTATCACTATATCACTCTATCACTGTATCACTCTATCACTTTATCACTCTATCACTTTATCCCTCTATCACTCTATCACTATATCACTCTATCACTCTATCACTCTATCACTCTATCACTCTATCACTCTATCACTCTATCACTCTATCACTCTATCCCTCTATCACTATCACTCTATTACTATATCACTCTATCACTCTATCACTCTATCACTGTATCACTGTATCACTCTATCACTCTATCCCTCTATCACTCTATCACTCCATCACTTTTATTTGTACCCTGTGTGAATCCTGTTTCTAACTCTGGCCTGTTGCTGCTCTAAACGCCTGCATTATGTCTCTCCCACAGGACATGGAGGACATGGAGGACATGGAGGCGTCGGCAGGTTTAAGTCAGCAGGTAACAGGAACTGTGACGGAGTGAGAGGGACCAGGTGTGGCTGAGGCTCGGGATAGTTATCTAATCCTCACTCATCGTGCTGTGTATCTGTGGAGTGAAATATTAATTGTAAATATTAAGAATAGAAATAAAAATCTAGAAAAAATAAAAACTTAATTAATACAAAAAACACATTTCCCAAATATCAGAGATTCGTTTTGCCCCCCCCCTCCTCCCGACATTAAGACGTTTAATTCAAATGTATACGACTTCAGTGTTTGCAAATATTCCGACAATTTAAAGAAAATATTACAAAGAGATCTAAATAATACTCTATTAGAAATATTAAAACTTGATATTGTTCATAATATTCTGACCCAAACACAACTTATTTTGACCAAATATTAAAATATTTCTTTATCGTATATAATGCCTCCCAGACGTTGTCAGTATGTGTCGTTGTGTCCTCAGTGTGTCGTTGTGTCCTCAGTTTGTCGTTGTGTCCTCAGTGTGTCGTTGTGTCCTCAGTGTGTCGTTGTGTCCTCAGTGTGTCGTGTCCTCAGTGTGTCGTTGTGTCCTCAGTGTGTCGTTGTGTCCTCAGTGTGTCGTTGTGTCCTCAGTTTGTCGGTGTATCCTCAGTTTGTCGTTGTGTCCTCAGTGTGTCGTTGTGTCCTCAGTGTGTCCTCAGTGTGTCCTCAGTGTGTCGTTGTGTCCTCAGTGTGTCGTTGTGTCCTCAGTGTGTCGTTGTGTCCTCAGTGTGTCGTTGTGTCCTCAGTGTGTCGGTGTGTCCTCAGTTTGTCGTTGTGTCCTCAGTGTGTCCTTGTGTCCTCAGTTTGTCGTTGTGTCCTCAGTGTGTTGTTGTGTCCTCAGTGTGTCGTTGTGTCCTCAGTGTGTCGGTGTGTCCTCAGTTTGTCGGTGTATCCTCAGTTTGTCGTTGTGTCCTCAGTGTGTCGTTGTGTCCTCAGTGTGTCCTCAGTGTGTCGTTGTCCTCAGTGTGTCCTCAGTGTGTCCTCAGTGTGTCGTTGTGTCCTCAGTGTGTCGTTGTGTCCTCAGTTTGTCGTTGTGTCCTCAGTGTGTCGGTGTGTCCTCAGTTTGTCGTTGTGTCCTCAGTGTGTCCTTGTGTCCTCAGTTTGTCGTTGTGTCCTCAGTGTGTCGTTGTGTCCTCAGTTTGTCGTTGTGTCCTCAGTTTGTCGGTGTGTCCTCAGTTTGTCGTTGTGTCCTCAGTTTGTCGTTGTGTCCTCAGTTTGTCGTTGTGTCCTCAGTTTGTCGGTGTGTCCTCAGTGTGTCGTTGTGTCCTCAGTGTGTCCTCAGTTTGTCGTTGTGTCCTCAGTTTGTCGTTGTGTCCTCAGTTTGTCGGTGTGTCCTCAGTTTGTCGTTGTGTCCTCAGTGCAGCAGCTGCGACTCGCCCTCGGCCCGGTGCTGGTGTGTGGACTGCAACGAGGCTCTGTGCAACGTGTGTGTGTCGGCACACCGTCGAGTCTCCGTCACCAGGACACACCACCTGCTCAACCACCACCCCCCCGCAGGTAGGTCCACACACACACACACACACACACACACACACACACACCACACACACACACACACACACACACACACACACACACACACACACACACACCCTTTAAACCTGTCGTCCCACCCCTCCAGGAGGCGTGTCCCCCCCTCCCATCAAGTTCTGCAGGCTGCACCCCTCCGAGCCGCTCCGGCTGTTCTGCTTCACCTGCAAGGTGCTCACCTGCAGAGACTGCCAGCTGACTGCACACATGAACCACAGGTACACACACACACACACACACACACACACACGAACCACAGGTACACACACACACACACACACACACACACGAACCACAGGTACACACACACACACACACACACACGAACCACAGGTACACACACACACACACACACACACACACACACACACATGAACCACAGGTACACACACACACACACACACACACACATGCACCACAGTTACACTCACACACACACACACACACACACACACACACACACACATGAACCACAGGTACACACACACACACACACACACACACACACACACACACACACACACACACACACACACACACACACACACACTCTGAGGAAGAGAGAGGGACCTGTATACCGAGTCCTCTCCTTCACATGGAGTTACACACTGAGCTCTATGGGGGTCTTTAAAACATGTATTAACTCTCCGTGTACATCTATTAACTCTCCGTGTACATGTATTAACTCTCCATGTACATGTATTAACTCTGCATGTACATGTATTAACTCTCCGTGTACATGTATTAACTCTCCATGTACATGTATTAACTCTGCATGTACATGTATTAACTCTCCATGTACATGTATTAACTCTGCATGTACATGTATTAACTCTCCATGTACATGTATTAACTCTGCATGTACATGTATTAACTCTCCATGTACATGTATTAACTCTCCATGTACATGTATTAACTCTGCATGTACATGTATTAACTCTCCATGTACATGTATTAACTCCATGTACATGTATTAACTCTCCATGTACATGTATTAACTCTGCATGTACATGTATTAACTCTCCATGTACATGTATTAACTCCATGTACATGTATTAACTCTCCATGTACATGTATTAACTCTGCATGTACATGTATTAACTCTCCATGTACATGTATTAACTCTCCGTGTACATGTATTAACTCTCCGTGTACATGTATTAACTCTCCATGTACATGTATTAACTCTGCATGTACATGTATTAACTCTGCATGTACATGTATTAACTCTGCATGTACATGTATTAACTCTGCATGTACATGTATTAACTCTGCATGTACATGTATTAACTCTGCATGTACATGTATTAACTCTCCATGTACATGTATTAACTCTCCATGTACATGTATTAACTCTGCATGTACATGTATTAACTCTCCATGTACATGTATTAACTCCATGTACATGTATTAACTCTGCATGTACATTTATTAACTCTGCATGTACATGTATTAACTCTCCTTGTACATGTATTAACTCCATGTACATGTATTAACTCTCCATGTACATGTATTAACTCTGCATGTACATGTATTAACTCTCCATGTACATGTATTAACTCTCCATGTATATGTATTAACTCTCCATCTACATGTATTAACTCTGCATGTACATGTATTAACTCTCCTTGTACATGTATTAACTCCATGTACATGTATTAACTCTGCATGTACATTTATTAACTCTGCATGTACATGTATTAACTCTCCTTGTACATGTATTAACTCCATGTACATGTATTAACTCTCCATGTACATGTATTAACTCTGCATGTACATGTATTAACTCTGCATGTACATGTATTAACTCTGCATGTACATGTATTAACTCTCCATGTACATGTATTAACTCTCCATGTACATGTATTAACTCTCCATGTATATGTATTAACTCTCCATGTACATGTATTAACTCTGCATGTACATGTATTAACTCCATGTACATGTATTAACTCCATGTACATGTATTAACTGTACATGTACATGTATTAACTCTCCGTACATGTATTCACTCCATGTACATGTATTAACTGTACATGTACATGTATTAACTCCATGTACATGTATTAACTCCATGTACATGTATTAACTGTAAATGTACATGTATTAACTCTCCATGTACATGTATTAACTCCATGTACATGTATTAACTCTCCATGTACATGTATTAACTCCATGTACATGTATTAACTCTCCATGTACATGTATTAACTGTACATGTACATGTATTAACTCCATGTACATGTATTAACTCTCCATGTACATGTATTAACTCCATGTATTAACTGTACATGTATTAACTCTCCATGTACATGTATTAACTCCATGTACATGTATTAACTCTCCGTGTACATGTATTAACTCTCCGTGTACATGTATTAACTCTCCATGTACATGTATTAACTCCATGTACATGTATTAACTCTCCGTGTACATGTATTAACTCTCCATGTACATGTATTAACTCTCCGTGTACATGTATTAACTCTCCATGTACATGTATTAACTCTCCGTGTACATGTATTAACTCTCCATGTACATGTATTAACTCTCCGTGTACATGTATTAACTCTCCATGTACATGTATTAACTCTCCGTGTACATGTATTAACTCCATGTACATGTATTAACTCTCCGTGTACATGTATTAACTCTCTGTGTACATGTATTAACTCTCCGTGTACATGTATTAACTCTCCATGTACATGTATTAACTCTCCGTGTACATGTATTAACTCCGTGTACATGTATTAACTCTCCATGTACATGTATTAACTCTCCGTGTATATGTATTAACTCTCCATGTACATGTATTAACTCCGTGTACATGTATTAACTCTCCATGTACATGTATTAACTCCGTGTACATGTATTAACTCTCCATGTACATGTATTAACTCTCCGTGTACATGTATTAACTCTCCATGTACATGTATTAACTCTCCGTGTACATGTATTAACTCTCCATGTACATGTATTAACTCTCCGTGTACATGTATTAACTCCATGTATTAACTCTCCGTGTACATGTATTAACTCTCCGTGTACATGTATTAACTCTCCATGTACATGTATTAACTCCGTGTACATGTATTAACTCTCCATGTACATGTATTAACTCTCCGTGTATATGTATTAACTCTCCATGTACATGTATTAACTCCGTGTACATGTATTAACTCTCCATGTACATGTATTAACTCCGTGTACATGTATTAACTCTCCATGTACATGTATTAACTCTCCGTGTACATGTATTAACTCTCCATGTACATGTATTAACTCTCCGTGTACATGTATTAACTCTCCATGTACATGTATTAACTCTCCGTGTACATGTATTAACTCCATGTATTAACTCTCCGTGTACATGTATTAACTCTCCGTGTACATATATTAACTCTCCATGTACATGTATTAACTCCGTGTACATGTATTAACTCTCCATGTACATGTATTAACTCCGTGTACATGTATTAACTCTCCATGTACATGTATTAACTCTCCGTGTACATGTATTAACTCTCCATGTACATGTATTAACTCCGTGTACATGTATTAACTCTCCATGTACATGTATTAACTCCGTGTACATGTATTAACTCTCCATGTACATGTATTAACTCCGTGTACATGTATTAACTCTCCATGTACATGAATTAACTCTCCATGTACATGTATTAACTCTCCGTGTATATCATACACTCACCTGCCCAGGTATCAGTTTGTGAGCGAGGCGCTGGACTCTCTGAAGAAGCAGCTGGAGGTCAGGGTTCAGCCAATCAGAGCATGGGGAGTGAGAGTGGGGCGGAGCCTGCGGGACATGGAGTCCAGGTAACATGTTGTCTCAGTAACTAGAGAAATACTATAATATGATTAATGATGTTAAATGACCTCTATCGGGCGTCATGACCTCTGTCATGACCTCTATCAGGCGTCATGACCTCTATCATGACCTCTATCAGGGTCATGACCTCTATCATGACCTCTATCATGACCTCTATCATGACCTCTATCGGGCGTCATGACCTCTATCATGACCTCTATCATGACCTCTATCATGACCTCTATCAGGGTCATGACCTCTATCATGACCTCTATCATGACCTCTATCAGGCGTCATGACCTCTATCATGACCTCTATCATGACCTCTATCAGGCGTCATGACCTCTATCGGGCGTCATGACCTCTATCATGACCTCTATCATGACCTCTATCATGACCTCTATCAGGCGTCATGACCTCTATCATGACCTCTATCAGGCGTCATGACCTCTATCATGACCTCTATCAGGCGTCATGACCTCTATCATGACCTCTATCAGGCGTCATGACCTCTATAAGGCGTCATGACCTCTATCATGACCTCTATCATGACCTCTATCAGGCGTCATGACCTCTATCATGACCTCTATCAGGCGTCATGACCTCTATCATGACCTCTATCATGACCTCTATCAGACGCCATGACCTCTATCATGACCTCTATCAGGCGTCATGACCTCTATCATGACCTCTATCAGGTGTCATGACCTCTATCATGACCTCTATCAGGCGTCATGACCTCTATCATGACCTCTATAAGGCGTCATGACCTCTATCATGACCTCTATAAGGCGTCATGACCTCTATCATGACCTCTATCAGGCGTCATGACCTCTATAAGGCGTCATGACCTCTATCATGACCTCTATCAGGCGTCATGACCTCTATAAGGCGTCATGACCTCTATCAGGCGTCATGACCTCTATCATGACCTCTATCATGACCTCTATCATGACCTCTATCAGGCGTCATGACCTCTATCATGACCTCTATCATGACCTCTATCAGGCGTCATGACCTCTATCAGGCGTCATGACCTCTATCATGACCTCTATCATGACCTCTATCAGGCGTCATGACCTCTATCATGACCTCTATCAGGCGTCATGACCTCTATCATGACCTCTATCATGACCTCTATCAGGCGTCATGACCTCTATCAGGACCTCTATCATGACCTCTATCAGGCGTCATGACCTCTATCAGGCGTCATGACCTCTATCATGACGCCCGATAGAGGTCATGATAGAAGTCATGACGCCTGATAGAGGTCATGATAGAGGTCATGACGCCTGATAGAGGTCATGATAGAGGTCATGACGCCTGATAGAGGTCATGATAGAGGTCATGATAGAGGTCATGACCTCTATCATGACCTCTATCAGGCGTCATGACCTCTATCGGGCGTCATGACCTCTATCAGTCGTCATGACCTCTATCGGGCGTCATGACCTCTATCAGTCGTCATGACCTCTATCATGACCTCTATCAGGTGTCATGACCTCTATCAGACGCCATGACCTCTATCAGGCGTCATGACCTCTATCATGACCTCTATCAGGCGTCATGACCTCTATCATGACCTCTATCATGACCTCTATCATGACCTCTATCAGGCGTCATGACCTCTATCATGACCTCTATCAGGCGTCATGACCTCTATCATGACCTCTATCAGGCGTCATGACCTCTATCGGATGACGTCTCGCGTTGTGTCTCCGCAGACTGCAGGATCTGTCCCTCAGTCAGCTGAATCTGCAGCAGGAGCTGCAGCGGTCCTACAGCATCCTGACCCACATCCTGAAGGACAGGATGGACAACCTGCTGAGAGAAGCCGAGGTATAGCACAATCTGTCTGTCCGTCTGTCTCTCTGTCCCTCTATCTCTCTGTCTGTCCCTCTGTCTCTCTGTCTGTCCCTCTGTCTGTCTCTCTGTCTGTCTCTCTGTCCTCTGTCCGTCTTTCTTTCTGTCTGTCTTTCTTTCTGTCTCTCTGTCTATCTGTCTGTCTTTCTTTCTGTCTCTCTGTCTGTCTGTCTCACTGTCTGTCTCTCTGCCTCTGTCCCTCTCTCCCTTTGTCTCTCTGTCTCTCTCCCTCTGTCTCTCTGTCTGTCTCTTTGGCCCTCTGTATGTCTGTCTCTCTGTGTCTCTCTCCCTCCGTATCTTTGTCTATCTGTCTCACTGTCTGTCCCTCTGTCTGTCTCTCTGTCCCTCTGTCTGTCCCTCTGTCTCACTGTCCCTATGTCTGTCTCTCTGTGTCTCTGTCTCACTGTCTGTCCCTCTGTCTGTCTGTCTCTCTGTGTCTCTGTCCCTCTGTCTGTCTTTCTCTCTGTCCCTCTGGCTGTCCCTCTGTCTGTCTCTCTGTCCCTCTGTCTGTCCCTCTGTCTCACTGTCTGTCCCTCTGTCTCTCTGTCCCTATGTCTGTGTCTCTGTCTCTCTGTGTCTCTGTCTCTCTGTCTGTCTCTCTGTCTCACTGTCTGTCCCTCTGTCTGTCTGTCTCTCTGTCCCTCTGTCTGTCTGTCTCTCTGTCTCTCTGTCTGTCTGTCTCTCTGTGTCTCTGTCTCACTGTCTGTCTCTCTGTGTCTCTGTCTGTCTCTCTGTCCCTCTGTCTGTCCCTCTGTCTGTCTGTCTCTCTGTCTCAGTTCAGCAGGAAGTGATCATGTCTGTCCTCTCTGTGGACTGATTCTGAGGAACATGAGCTCCATTAGAGAGAGCACAAGATAAACGTTATTACGTCACTGGTGACATGGATCTTCAAAGACCAGCAGCCTGTCCAATCCACGTCTTCCAGCGACCCGGTCCAGAGAGTTCTGGTTCTGGTCCAAACCGCCAGTGTTGGTCCTGCACATGTCAGCATGGACTCGGCATCCTCGATGACCTCCAACACCGTCCAGAACTGTCCAAACCTGACGAGACATTTTAAACTATTGTCCACATCGGCTGTGAACGTCCCACGCCTGCAGGCCGGCATCCAGCAGCTAGTCTGAGCCGCAGACCCACTCCATCATTACACTGTGGGGTCTCTGAGCCGCAGACCCACTCCATCATTACACTGTGGGGTCTCTGAGCCGCAGACCCACTCCATCATTACACTGTGGGGTCTCTGAGCTGCAGACCCACTTCCATCTGGAGGGTGATGCTTTCTGTGTGTCCTCGCTGTGTGTCCTCGTGCAGTGACGGGCCTAGAGGGCCCTCAGGGCGGGCCTAGAGGGCCCTCTAGGCCCGCCCTGAGGGCCCTCTTGGCCCGCTCTGAGGGCCCTCTAGGCCCGCTCTGAGGGCTCTCTAGGCCCGCCCTGAGGGCCCTCTTGGCCCGCCCTGAGGGCTCTCTTGGCCCGCTCTGAGGGCCCTCTTGGCCCGCCCTGAGGGCCCTCTAGGCCCGCCCTGAGGGCCCTCTAGGCCCGCCCTGAGGGCCCTCCAGCTGTGAACTCTCAGAGGGTTGCTATAGTAACTGAACGAGAGAGTGATGTCACATGACAGTACAATTGACCAACCGTATCTTGCCTCTAAATGGGCGGGCTTTATTATCTGAGACTTTATGACAAGTTCCGCCCGCTGTGAAGCTTTTTTTGTTTCCATAGCAACAACTTCCTGTCAACAGTGTAAACTCGCCTTCAAAATAAAAGCATGCCAAATTACACTTAAGACATGCAACTGCAACGAAAGTATCAAACACAACGCGACGTCCCTTTGACCTTCAAAGGACACGAGGTGGGTGATCTGCTGCTCTGTGGGGGGGGCGAGGTGGGTGATCTGCTGCTCTGTGGGGGGGGGCGAGGTGGGTGATCTGCTGCTCTGTGGGGGGGGGCGAGGTGGGTGATCTGCTGCTCTGTGGGGGGGGGCGAGGTGGGTGATCTGCTGCTCTGTGGGGGGGGGGCGAGGTGGGTGATCTGCTGCTCTGTGGGGGGGGGCGAGGTGGGTGATCTGCTGCTCTGTGGGGGGGGGCGAGGTGGGTGATCTGCTGCTCTGAGGGGGGGGCGCGGTGGGTGATCTGCTGCTCTGAGGGGGGGGGGCGAGGTGGGTGATCTGCTGCTCTGTGGGGGGGGGCGAGGTGGGTGATCTGCTGCTCTGTGGGGGGGGCGAGGTGGGTGATCTGCTGCTCTGTGGGGGGGGGAGGTGGGTGATCTGCTGCTCTGAGGGGGGGGGGTGAGGTGGGTGAACTGCTGCTCTGAGGGGGGGGGGCGAGGTGGGTGATCTGCTGCTCTGAGGGGGGGGGGCGAGGTGGGTGATCTGCTGCTCTGTGGGGGGGGCGCGGTGGGTGATCTGCTGCTCTGAGGGGGGGGGGCGAGGTGGGTGATCTGCTGCTCTGTGGGGGGGGCGCGGTGGGTGATCTGCTGCTCTGTGGGGGGGGCGCGGTGGGTGATCTGCTGCTCTGAGGGGGGGGGCGAGGTGGGTGATCTGCTGCTCTGTGGGGGGGGGCGCGGTGGGTGATCTGCTGCTCTGAGGGGGGGCGAGGTGGGTGATCTGCTGCTCTGTAGGGGGGGCGAGGTGGGTGATCTGCTGCTCTGAGGGGGGGGGGCAAGGTGGGTGATCTGCTGCTCTGAGGGGGGGGGGTGAGGTGGGTGATCTGCTGCTCTGAGGGGGGGGGCGCGGTGGGTGATCTGCTGCTCTGAGGGGGGGGGCGAGGTGGGTGATCTGCTGCTCTGTGGGGGGGGGCGCGGTGGGTGATCTGCTGCTCTGAGGGGGGGGGGCGCGGTCGCTGATGCGTTTGCACCCGGCCGCTGAGGTGTACGGCGCTGTGACGTAACAACGAAGGAGTGGGGGTCAGAGGGCCGAGGTATAACACGCTCTCATAGCTATACAGTGTGTGTGTGTGTGTGTGTGTGTGAGCCGTGTCTCCTCCTGACCCCCAGGTGGTCTCCGCCTCGGAGAGCAAGCAGCTCCAGAAGATCCTGGCCACGGTGAAGACGCTGCAGCAGATCAGACACGCGGTCACGGACATCAACGAGAAGGCCCAGAGCTGCAGCGACCTGACGTCCCTGCAGACATACATCGCCCAGGTACACTCACACACACTCACACACACTAACACACACTAATACACACTAATACACACGAATACACACGAATACACACTAACACACACTAATACACACACTAATACACACACTAATACACACTAATACACACTAATACACACTAATACACACTAATACACACTAATACACACTAATACACACAAATACACACAAATACACAGTAATACACAGTAATACACACTAACACACACTAATACACACTAATACACACGAATACACACGAATACACACGAATACACACGAATACACAGTAATACACAGTAATACACAGTAATACACACTAATACACACTAATACACAGTAATACACACTAATACACACTAATACACAGTAATACACAGTAATACACAGTAATACACACTAATACACAGTAATACACAGTAATACACAGTAATACACACTAATACACAGTAATACACAGTAATACACACTAATACACATAACACTAATACACACTAATACACACTAATACACATTACACGAATACACAGTAATACACACTAATACACACTAATACACATAATACTAATACACACTAATACACATTACACGAATACACAGTAATACACACTAATACACAGTAATACACACTAATACACACTCACACACAGTAACACACACTAACACACACTAACACACACTAACACACACTAACACACACGAATACACACTAATACACACTAATACACACTAATACACACTAATACACAGTAATACACACTAATACACACTAATACACAGTAATACACAGTAATACACACTAATACACACTAATACACACTAATACACACGAATACACAGTAATACACAGTAATACACACTAATACACATAACACTAATACACACTAATACACACTAATACACATTACACGAATACACAGTAATACACAGTAATACACACTAATACACACTAATACACATACACGAATACACAGTAATACACAGTAATACACACTAATACACAGTAATACACAGTAATACACAGTAATACACATAACACTAATACACACGAATACACACGAATACACACTAATACACACTAATACACACTAATACACACTAATACACAGTAATACACAGTAATACACAGTAATACACATAACACTAATACACACGAATACACACGAATACACACTAATACACACTAATACACACTAATACACACTAATACACACTAATACACACTAATACACACTAATACACACTAATACACAGTAATACACAGTAATACACATAACACTAATACACACGAATACACAGTAATACACAGTAATACACACTAATACACACTAATACACACTAATACACAGTAATACACAGTAATACACAGTAATACACAGTAATACACACTAATACACAGTAATACACACTAATACACACATGACACTAATACACACGAATACACACTAATACACACTAATACACACTAATACACACTAATACACAGTAATACACAGTAATACACATAACACTAATACACACGAATACACACGAATACACACTATACACACTAATACACACTAATACACACTAATACACACTAATACACATAACACTAATACACACGAATACACACGAATACACACTAATACACACTAATACACACGAATACACACGAATACACACTAATACACACTAATACACATAACACTAATACACACGAATACACACGAATACACACTAATACACACTAATACACATAACACTAATACACACGAATACACACGAATACACACGAATACACACTAATACACACTAATACACACTAATACACACTAATACACATTACACGAATACACAGTAATACACAGTAATACACACTAATACACACTAATACACACTAATACACACTAATACACATAACACTAATACACACGAATACACACGAATACACACTAATACACACTAATACACACTAATACACACTAATACACACTAATACACACTAATACACACTAATACACACTAATACACACTAATACACACTAATACACAGTAATACACAGTAATACACACTAATACACATGACACTAATACACATGACACTAATACACACTAATACACAGTAATACACAGTAATACACACTAATACACAGTAATACACAGTAATACACACTAATACACACTAATACACAGTAATACACACTAATACACAGTAATACACATGACACTAATACACACTAATACACACTAATACACATGACACTAATACACACTAATACACAGTAATACACAGTAATACACAGTAATACACACTAATACACACTAATACACACATGACACTAATACACACTAATACACAGTAATACACAGTAATACACAGTAATACACACTAATACACAGTAATACACACTAATACACAGATAGACATAAGACAAGCATGCTCATCTCTGACGTGGAGCTGCTCTGAAGTACACATGACACTGCTTTCTGTTCCTCCATCTTGACCGTGTGACATATCAGCGTGTGAAGGACTCTGCTCTTCAGAGGGATCCTGCTGCACTAACCGCTTACTGCCTGCAGGTGGAGCTGCAGCTCAACGGTGTGTCTGAGCTGCACGCCGAGGCGCCTCAAAGCATGTCCCAGATGATGGTCGTCATGGACAAGACCGCCCTGGAGGCCATCATGAACTTTGGTGAGTTTATGCATTACAGAGCACTCTTTAAAGTAGAGACACTACATTCTGATATACACCTGAACATCAGCAGGAGAGGACTCTTTAAAGTAGAGACACTACACACTGATATACACCTGAACACCAGCAGGAGAGGACTCTTTAAAGTAGAGACGCTACATACTGATATACACCTGAACACCAGCAGGAGAGGACTCTTTAAAGTAGAGACGCTACATACTGATATACACCTGAACATCAGCAGGAGAGGACTCTTTAAAGTAGAGACACTACACACTGATATACACCTGAACACCAGCAGGAGAGGACTCTTTAAAGTAGAGACGCTACATACTGATATACACCTGAACATCAGCAGGAGAGGACTCTTTAAAGTAGAGACACTACATACTGATATACACCTGAACACCAGCAGGAGAGGACTCTTTAAAGTAGAGACGCTACATACTGATATACACCTGAACATCAGCATGAGAGGACTCTTTAAAGTAGAGACGCTACACACTGATATACACCTGAACATCAGCAGGAGAGGACTCTTTAAAGTAGAGACACTACACACTGATATACACCAGAACATCAGCAGGAGAGGACTCTTTAAAGTAGAGACACTACATACTGATATACACCTGAACATCAGCAGGAGAGGACTCTTTAAAGTAGAGACGCTACGTACTGATATACACCTGAACATCAGCAGGAGAGGACTCTTTAAAGTAGAGACACTACATACTGATATACACCTGAACATCAGCAGGAGAGGACTCTTTAAAGTAGAGACACTTCATACTGATATACACCTGAACATCAGCAGGAGAGGACTCTTTAAAGTAGAGACACTACATACTGATATACACCTGAACATCAGCAGGAGAGGACTCTTTAAAGTAGAGACACTACATACTGATATACACCTGAGCATCAGCAGGAGAGGACTCTTTAAAGTAGAGACTACATACTGATATACACCTGAACATCAGCAGGAGAGGACTCTTTAAAGTAGAGACTACATACTGATATACACCTGAACATCAGCAGGAGAGGACTCTTTAAAGGAGAGACACTACATACTGATATACACCTGAACATCAGCAGGAGAGGACTCTTTAAAGTAGAGACACTACATACTGATATACACCTGAACATCAGCAGGAGAGGACTCTTTAAAGTAGAGACACTACATACTGATATACACCTGAACATCAGCAGGAGAGGACTCTTTAAAGTAGAGATGCTACATACTGATATACACCTGAACATCAGAGGAGAGGACTCTTTAAAGTAGAGACACTGTGTACTGATATACACCTGAACATCAGCAGGAGAGGACTCTTTAAAGTAGAGACACTACATACTGATATACACCTGAACATCAGCAGGAGAGGACTCTTTAAAGTAGAGACACTACATACTGATATACACCTGCACATCAGCAGGAGAGGACTCTTTAAAGTAGGGACACTACATACTGATATACACCTGCACATCAGCAGGAGAGGACTCTTTAAAGTAGAGACACTACATACTGATATACACCTGAACATCAGCAGGAGAGGACTCTTTAAAGTAGAGACACTACATACTGATATACACCTGAACATCAGCAGGAGAGGACTCTTTAAAGTAGAGACACTACGTACTGATATACACCTGAACATCAGCAGGAGAGGACTCTTTAAAGTAGAGATACTACGTACTGATATACACCTGAACATCAGCAGGAGAGGACTCTTTAAAGTAGAGACACTGATAATAATAATTTCTTCATCTTATGTTATGACGTTAATATCCTTCCTAAAATACAATCATCTCCGATGTGAATAGAGTAACTGTTGACCTGAATCCTCAGGTGTCCTTAAAGTGTCGTGGATCCCCTTCTGCGTCTCTCCACCCTCGAGTCAGAACCCTCCTCCGCCCCTCCCCCTCCCCCTCACCTGTAGCGCTGCTTCACCTGCTCTCGGCCACCAAGCGGCTCCATCACCGAAGACCCTTCCTCTGTTTATTAACTTCCTCTCGACCACCCTGATGCCAGCCCCTGCCTCTGGGACCGCCCCTCAGACCAGGGGTAAACCCTCCCCAGGTCCCGTTGTTCCGCCCTCAGCTGCAGGTCCTGCCTCTGGGACCGCCCCTCAGACCAGGGGTAAACCCTCCCCAGGTCCCGTTGTTCCGCCCTCAGCTTCAGGTCCTGCCTCTGGGACCGCCCCTCAGACCAGGGGTAAACCCTCCCCAGGTCCCGTTGTTCCGCCCTCAGCTGCAGGTCCTGCCTCTGGGACCGCCCCTCAGACCAGGGGTAAACCCTCCCCAGGTCCCGTTGTTCCGCCCTCAGCTTCAGGTCCTGCCTCTGGGACCGCCCCTCAGACCAGGGGTAAACCCTCCCCAGGTCCCGTTGTTCCGCCCTCAGCTTCAGGCCCTGCCTCTGGGACCGCCCCTCAGACCAGGGGTAAACCCTCCCCAGGTCCCGTTGTTCCGCCCTCAGCTTCAGGTCCTGCCTCTGGGACCGCCCCTCAGACCAGGGGTAAACCCTCCCCAGGTCCCGTTGTTCCGCCCTCAGCTTCAGGTCCTGCCTCTGGGACCGCCCCTCAGACCAGGGGTAAACCCTCCCCAGGTCCCGTTGTTCCGCCCTCAGCTGCAGGCCCTGTGATCAGGGAGCTGAAGAGGCCTTCCAACCCTTTGGCCCATAAGGAGGTCCAGCCCTCGCCTGTTCTCTCCCAACGGACTGCAGCCGCTGATAAGCGCTTTCTTGTCTCGGCCCAGCTCCGGTATCTGCGCCGTCCGACCCTCCCTGTCAACCAGACCACTGTTAGACTGACCCCCCCTGTAACCCAGACCACTGTTAGACTGACCCCCCCCTGTAACCCAGACCACTGTTAGACTGACCCCCCCCTGTAAACCAGACCACTGTTAGACTGACCCCCCCTGTAACCCAGACCACTGTTGGTTTGACCCCCCCTGTAACCCAGACCACTGTTGGTTTGACCCCCCCTGTAAACCAGACCACTGTTGGTTTGACCCCCCCTGTAAACCAGACCACTGTTAGACTGACCCCCCCTGTAAACCAGACCACTGTTAGACTGACCCCCCCTGTAACCCAGACCACTGTTGGTTTGACCCCCCCTGTAACCCAGACCACTGTTGGTTTGACCCCCCCTGTAAACCACAGGCCTGCACAGCAAAAGATGCGAAAAAACTCTCCAAGGAAACTTGAGTCCAGCCTCGGCCAGTCGCCAGACACTACCGACCACAGGATCCCAGACCACTACAGGACCGAGTCCCACTACAGGTCTCACTGTAGGACCTAGTTCCACTGTAGGTCCCACTGTAGGACCGAGTCCCACTCTAAGTCCCACTGTAGGACCGAGTCCCACTGTAGGTCCCACTGTAGGACCGAGTCCCACTGTAGGTCCCACTGTAGGACCGAGTCCCACTGTAGGTCCCACTGTAGGACCGAGTCCCACTCTAAGTCCCACTGTAGGACCGAGTCCCACTGTAGGTCCCACTGTAGGACCTAGTCCCACTATAGATCCCACTGTAGGACCTAGTTCCACTGTAGGTCCCACTGTAGGACCTAGTCCCACTATAGATCCCACTGTAGGACCTAGTTCCACTGTAGGTCCCACTGTAGGACCGAGTCCCACTGTAGGTCTGAGTCCCACTTTAGGTCCCGCTGTAGGTCTTAGTCCCACTGTAGGTCCCACTGTAGGACCTAGTCCCACTATAGGTCCAACAGTAAGACTGATTCCAAGCGTACAGCACAACCCTCTGAGGAACATAAGCTCCACTTCAACCAGCCGTCCTCTGTCCTCCAACCTGTTCATTGCCCTAAGACCTGGTGTGAGTCCTGGTGTG
This sequence comes from Champsocephalus gunnari, assembly GCA_036324595.1. Lineage (NCBI taxonomy): Eukaryota > Metazoa > Chordata > Actinopteri > Perciformes > Channichthyidae > Champsocephalus > Champsocephalus gunnari. The sequence goes on along the minus strand of CM070430.1, from coordinate 1,003,480 downwards.
ACCTGGGTGAGTCTGGTGTGAGTCCTGGTGACTTTGGTGTGACTCGGTGTGACCTGGTGAGTCCTGGTGTGAGTCCTGGTGTGAGTCCTGGTGTGAGTCCTGGTGTGAGTCCTGGTGTGACTGGTGACTTCTGGTGTGAGTCCTGGTGTGAGTCCTGGTGTGAGTCCTGGTGTGAGTCCTGGTGTGAGTCCTGGTGTGAGTCCTGGTGTGATCCTGGGTGTCCTGGTGTGCGTCCTGGTGTGAGTCCTGGTGTGAGTCCTGGTGTGAGTCCTGGTGTGAGTCCTGGTGTGACTTCTGTTGTGAGGGCGGTGGCGGACTCGGCCTGCGACTGCAGTTTTCAGGCGGTCGCAGCAAGGCAGGAGCCAGCAGAAAACGAACCAACCTCCACCATGTCTGAAGAACCTGAACCTGTAGGAAAACCATCTTCACCTGAAGTATGGGACAAAGAAACTAAAGAACCTGAACCTGAAGTATGGGACCAAGAAACTAAAGAACCTGAACCTTCACCTGAAGTATCGGACAGTGGATCTGAAGAACCTGAACCTGCACCTGAAGTATCGGACAGTGGATCTGAAGAACCCGAACCTGCAGGAGGACCCTCTGCACTGGAAGAACCACACAGTGGATCTGGAGAACCTGAACCTGCAGGAGGACCCTCTGCACTGGAAGAACCACACGGTGAAGCTGGAGAATTGAGCTCTGTGATTGGAAGCCCAAGTGGCAGTCTGCTCACGCTGCCTGCGGGTCCGCCCGCCGCCGGACGTCCCCTCCCGTGCTTTGGTCCGGTCCTGGGTAATGCAGAAGCGGAGGATAACCTGCCAGACCTGAGCGAGGACCCTCAGGTGAGACAGTCCTTTAACTCATTTAAAAACTACACATCTTAGTTAACATGAATCTGTCGGTGGCTCCTTTCTGCTGGGAGGATTTAAGTGTCCCCTCTGTGGGACTGATGAAGGTACCAAGGAACTGCTGAGCTTCTGCTCTTGGTCCCTGTTAGTTCTCATCCAGTCATGTGGCTTCTGTAATGCGTGACGCCTTGAACAGAGTGTCAGTGACCCAGCAGGGAGTCACCCAGTTGTTCCTGTCTCAGTCTCCTGTAGGTGAGTCTTCTCCGGGCTCTCCTGCGTCTCTGCTGCTGGTGTCCTGCTCCGCCTGCAGATCTGCTGGCGCTTCTATTATCTGCTCGTTCTGCGGACGAGGCTTCCACCGAGGCTGTCATGTTCCCCCCGTTGGACCGGACCTCTGGTGAGGATCAACCACCAATGGGATCGTCTGTTGTAGTGTATATGTATATATATGTATGTATATATATGTATGTATGTATGTATATGTATATATGTATGTATGTATATGTGTATATATATATATATATATATATGTATATATATGTGTATATATATATATATATATGTGTATATTATATATATATATATATGTATATATTCATATATATATGTATATATATGTGTATATATATATATATATGTATATGTGTATATATGTATATATGTATATGTATGTGTATATATGTATATATGTATATATATGTATATATGTATTATATATATGTATATGTATGTATATATGTGTATATATGTGTATATGTATGTATATATGTGTATATATGTATATATATATATGTGTATATATACATATATATATACATACATATGCATATATATACATATATACATGTGTTTCATGGCGAGCATTGTGTTGCCATGGCAACGGCATTTGAAGAAATCTCAAAACTGTCCCGTTGATGTCTTCACGGCTGGACTGTTAGCACACATGTGAAATTTGAGCACTTTTTGAACATTTTCATAGGAGTTATAGCGACATCAGGTTTTATGGCGAGGGATGCGTTTCCATGGAAACGGCATATGATGACACCCCATAATTGACACAGCTGTTGAGGGCAGGACCATTAACCTTTATCTGAAGTCTGCTGCTTATGACATCATCATGTTCCATGACACAGGTGTTTATATTTGAGCTAACGAGGTGTGCAGAGATCAAAGGTTTCCATGGTGATATAAGAAATGTGGCAAAGGCTCAAATCTGTTGAACAACACATTTGTAACAGGTTTGTTAATTGACCAAAAAATATGAACAGTTGGAAGATTGAAAATGGTTAATTATTAGGATTATTTGTAGGTAATTGAAAAGTAGAATCATTTAGAACGATGTGAACATTGAAGTTTCTACTTTAGAAAGCTGACACTGTAGGGCATCGAGTCATGTTTAACCTGTTGAACCCCAGTGACCCGCCCCCAGGAAACGGCGTCTGAGGGCTTCTGAATATTTAATAAACTGTGAATGTTTCATATCCATGTAACGGGAAGAAACTCGGCTAACTGATCATTTCTTTTTTTTTGCAAAAACAAATCACAAAGCTAACGCTGACCCTCTGAATTAGCCACAAGCGAAAAAATGCTAACGGCATTTGCACAGAAACTCACTCATAACACCCTTATTACTTATCGTAATCCAATCCATATCGAATAGCATCGTGAGAATACACAGAATCGATAGGTATATATATCATCACTCCATGATAAGAACTCGCAAACTTATTAACAAAAACAGACATCACAACATGTGGCGCTCGGTAGCAAACGGCTTACCTGTGTCGTTGTCTGGTCAAAAGTGGTCTTCAATGGCATCAAAACGATAACAAATGATTTCTGATAATCCATAAGAAATAAACCTGTTTGTCCGTTTTCAGATTTCAGAGCGTTTACGGCCAACTGCATGCGCGAAGCCCCCACTTTTGTTTGGTAAAGTTGGTGTGTCTGTGGAAATTCCCCGTTCATTCTATTGGCTCTAGCGGTCAGAAAGAGATGTCAATCACCAAAATCGACCAATGGGTTCCAGAGAAACGGCAAAAACGCCCATTTCCACCCAAATCACCTCAGAGGTGGAGTTTCTTTGCTAAACCTCTCTAAAGGTCAGATGTCACTTGTTTGGCATCAATCCTGATACAGGGTACTTCTTATATGTTGTACTTTGGATTCCTAAAGCTGTTAGTCTACCATCCCATCATCCAAGGGTAGTTTTCACTATAAGTACAAAATAACTTTTGGACGGACACTATGATTTACAGTTCTTTACCATGTTCAATCTGAATTTACTTTAAAATAAAAAACATCGATATTGATTCTGACTCTTCTACATCCAACTCACAGGTTCATCATTACTTTGAGAACAAAGATTATTAATGTAACCCTTTTAGCAGATATGGTCATTTGTTCTGGGGAATGTCCTTTTGGAGCCTGAGGCCTGAACAACAGGGATGGGGTTTAACAGGTTAAAGATGTGCAATACTTAACATGCTTATAAAGGTCCTCTGAGTGTGTGTCATTAGTGTGCTGATCAAATGTTAGGGATACATACCTTGACATATTGACTACAAGAGCTTGCATCAAACAAGCACTTGTATTTGAAAGATGAACTGACATAGCCACAGTCGCACGTGGTATATACGTGGTGTGGCAGAGTACTTTAAAGGGTTCATGAATAGAGGGGACTTGAATGTGAAATAAGAACAAGAAAATAAAAGTCTAAAAAGCGTACGTCACCAATAATGTCTAAAACACGTGGAACGTGTTGAAGTCGGTATGAAGTCTCCATCAGACGGGAAAGAATAGGCTGAGACGGTCTGTTAAAGTCCAGGGACCACGTCGTTAGTCTGCCGCTCTGAGCATGTCAGGTGGAGTGATGACACGGGTGTTTATATTTGAGCTAACGACGAGTCCAGAGATCAAAGGTTTCCATGGTGATCAGTGAGAGGAGAGCATTTCCATTGTTGTGAATGGGAGATGAACCTCTTACATGTGAACGTTTTGTGGAAGAACCGTAACAGATATCTGTGAAATTTCAAAACGTGAAGCATGTCAAGGAAGTTGAGTATCTGAAGTGTAATTTTTGTGAACTTTCGGGTTAATAATGTGGCCTTTTAGGCAGTTTAACTAAAGGTGTGCGGCTGCTGCCGTGAGGAAATATCAGCCTGACATTACAATGGGCTTCAATGGAGGCATGCTGAACGTTGTCACTTCATGCCCTCAAGAGGCATTTTGTTGAATTATTATTGCTTAATTATTTTTCATTTTTCAAGCTACGAGATGTTTTCCTACGTTTGTCATGATACATGATGTCTCAGGAATGTAGGGTTTGGGAATTATGGCAGTTTTAAAAGAAAATATGAAGGTAAAATGAAATATGTCTCACCCTCTAGCTGTGACATCACGCACTCTAGTTAATGTTAAAATGTGAAGAAGGCCTCTAAAACAAGGTCTGAACAATGTTTAATATCTCTAAAAGTAAGAATCAGATTTAAAAGTTGTTTGAAAGTGAATAATGTCAGAAAGATGTGTAACATTTTAAAGTTGGAATGAGGTTTCTGAGTGAAAGTATGAATGAACAGTTAGCAGTTGAAGTCGCATGAAGATTTGGTGAAGTCTGAAGATTTCCTCCATTGACTTCTATGTTAAAGATGTGATGCATTATGGGATGTATCTCTGGAATTATGAAAGTTATGAATGATAAAAGTAATAGCCATCGATTCCCGACCGAGCTGAACGTTTTGATGTTTGAACGGAGTTTCTGCGATGTTCAATGTGGGAGGAGGAGCAGCGCAAAATAACCCGGCGGAATAATAAAGAATTGTGTGCGCAGCAGAACGGATGGAGGGAAGGCTGTGTCAGCACTCCCTCTGCACAAAGCATGGATAGGGTTACACAGGGAGCAGGACAACACTCAGGCCTCACAAACCAGGTGCACGACATAGGGTTACACAGGGAGCAGGACAACACTCAGGCCTCACAAACCAGGTGCACGACATAGGGTTACACAGGGAGCAGGACAACACTCAGGCCTCACAAACCAGGTGCACGACATAGGGTTACACAGGGAGCAGGACAACACTCAGGCCTCACAAACCAGGTGCACGACATAGGGTTACACAGGGAGCAGGACAACACTCAGGCCTCACAAACCAGGTGCACGACATAGGGTTACACAGGGAGCAGGACAACACTCAGGCCTCACAAACCAGGTGCACGACATAGGGTTACACAGGGAGCAGGACAGCACTCGGGCCTCACAAACCAGGTGCAAGCCATAGGGTTACACAGGGAGCAGGACAGCACTCGGGCCTCACAAACCAGGTGCAAGCCATAGGGTTACACAGTGGAGCAGGACAGCACTCGGGCCTCACAAACCAGGTGCACGACATAAGATGCTCACAACCAATTGCCCTGGCGGGATTACTAAAGTTGTTGTTGTTGATTGAAGGCAGCAGCAACACTGAAGCGCTGTATACATGTATATTCATGTCGCCCTGTGACGGCTGACCTGCTGGCTTGTGTCCTCAGGACTGAGTGGAGCTGCTCGCTGTGCCAGGACCTGTCGGACCCCGTGGACCCCTTCAGCTCCCAGAGACCAGGACCCCCCCCACACCTCCGCCTGCAGGACCAGAGGGTCAGAACACACACACACACTCACACACACCCGCACACACACACACACACACACACACACACACACACACACACACACACACACACTCACACTCACACACACCCGCACACCCGCACACACACACACACTCACACACACATACACACACACACACTCACACGCACACACACACTCACACACACATCCACACACACACCCCCGCCACCACTCACACCCATCACACACACCTGCACACACACTCACTCACACTCTCACCCACTCACACACACACCTGCACACACACACTCACACACACACCACACACACACACACCACACACACACCACACACACACACCACACTCACACACACACCCGCACACACACACTCACACACTACACACCACACACTCACACGCACACACACTCACACACATCCACACACACACCCCGCACACACACACACACTCACACTCTCACACCCACTCACACACACACACCTGCACACACACTCACTCACACTCTCACACCCACTCACACACACACACACACACACACACACACACACACACTCACACACACACACACACACACACACACACCACACACACACACACACACACACACACACACGCTACCTGTCTCACTCTTTTCCGGCCTCCAGCTTGTCCTGCTGGAGCCCGCCGCTTAAAGGTGGCGGGCGCGGACCGGTCCTAGAGCCCATAGTGTTAAAGGTGGTTAATTGTATCTGTAAAACCCATAGATTTAGGAGGCTCCCTAGTGGCCGTTAGCTGTACAAAGAAAATGGGGGGAAAGTCGCGGCTTACAGTCCGAAAAGTACGGTATATTTAAAACAAAAAGTAGTGCTATTTTGTTTCTATTGAGATGTTTACCATTTGGATTGTTTATTTGTAGTCTTTTATTGTTTACTGTACATTTCCCACATTGGGATCTGATCTGATCTGACATCCTGAGAGCATGAAGCATGAACACAGTCTGCTCTCATTGGTCAGCTGCCCGACTCTGCTGTGATTCGTCAACCACTTAGGCTAAGGGGCGGGACATCTCTATCAGTGCAATGTGTCAGAGCGCTAGCCAATAGGAACAGGACAGGGAGTACGGGGTAATAAGGAAACTAAAGGATATCATGTGATGTGTTTGCGATGATGTGATAGTAGTGTACACTAACAGTTGGTGTCCCAGTTCACTCTCTGTGTCCCCCCGCCCCCCCGTCCCGCGCTTAGAGGCAAAACCAAACTCAAGATGTTTAGTAACAATTAAGATATTTAAACAACAAAAAACGATTTAACACTAGAACCGCCAGAGGTCGCTGTATACCTATATCCGCCAACGGGTAAAGTTTACCCGCTATTGATTTCCAAGGTACAATGTACCACACAGAACGGTGAGTTTTGACCGCACAGGGATGACATGGATACCAATATAATCTGTGGACTCTCAGCTTTTCATATTATGTGACCCGCTCTATCGAAATCAGTCGGAAGTCTCAACGGCTCCTTTCAGAATAAACGTGGATTTACGTAAAAAAACTATTTTTCCAAAATCACACGATAAATACATGTTTGAAGCTTGTGAAGGGACGCAGACAGCTCTCACTCGCACTCTGCTGTTCCGCAGCGCCGCCCCCCATCCTCCACTCTGCTGTTCCTCAGCGCCGCCCCCCCATCCTCCACTCTGCTGTTCCTCAGCGCCGCCCCCCTCCCTCCACTCTGCTGTTCCTCAGCGCCGCCCCCCCTCCCTCCACTCTGCTGTTCCTCAGCGCCGCCCCCCCTCCCTCCACTCTGCTGTTCCTCAGCGCCACCCCCCATCCTCCACTCTGCTGTTCCTCAGCGCCGCCCACCTCCCTCCACTCTGCTGTTCCTCAGCGCCGCCCCCCCCTCCCTCCACTCTGCTGTTCCTCAGCGCCGCCCCCCCCTCCCTCCACTCTGCTGTTCCTCAGCGCCGCCCCCCCTCCCTCCACTCTGCTGTTCCTCAGCGCCGCCCCCCCTCCCTCCACTCTGCTGTTCCTCAGCGCCGCCCCCCCCCCTCCACTCTGCTGTTCCACACGCCGCCCCCCCCTCCCTCCACTCTGCTGTTCCTCAGCGCCGCCCCCCCCTCCCTCCACTCTGCTGTTCCACACGCCGCCCCCCCTCCCTCCACTCTGCTGTTCCTCAGCGCAGCCCCCCTCCCTCCACTCTGCTGTTCCTCAGCGCCGCCCCCCCTCCCTCCACTCTGCTGTTCCACACGCCGCCCCCCTCCCTCCACTCTGCTGTTCCTCAGCGCCGCCCCCCCTCCCTCCACTCTGCTGTTCCTCAGCGCCGCCCCCCTCCCTCCACTCTGCTGTTCCTCAGCGCCGCCCCCCCCTCCCTCCACTCTGCTGTTCCTCAGCGCCGCCCCCCCCTCCCTCCACTCTGCTGTTCCACACGCCGCCCCCCCCTCCCTCCACTCTGCTGTTCCTCAGCGCCGCCCCCCTCCCTCCACTCTGCTGTTCCTCAGCGCCGCCCCCCCCTCCCTCCACTCTGCTGTTCCACACGCCGCCCCCCCCTCCCTCCACTCTGCTGTTCCTCAGCGCCGCCCCCCTCCCTCCACTCTGCTGTTCCTCAGCGCCGCCCCCCCTCCCTCCACTCTGCTGTTCCTCAGCGCCACCCCCCCCCTCCCTCCACTCTGCTGTTCCTCAGCGCCACCCCCCCTCCCTCCACTCTGCTGTTCCTCAGCGCCGCCCCCCTCCCTCCACTCTGCTGTTCCTCAGCGCCGCCCCCCCCTCCCTCCACTCTGCTGTTCCACACGCCGCCCCCCCTCCCTCCACTCTGCTGTTCCTCAGCGCCGCCCCCCCTCCCTCCACTCTGCTGTTCCACACGCCGCCCCCCTCCCTCCACTCTGCTGTTCCTCAGCGCAGCCCCCCTCCCTCCACTCTGCTGTTCCTCAGCGCCGCCCCCCTCCCTTCACTCTGCTGTTCCTCAGCGCCGCCCCCCCTCCCTCCACTCTGCTGTTCCTCAGCGCCGCCCCCCTCCCTCCGGCTGACATTATGAACGTAAGGCGTATAGTAATCATAGATAACACGGCAGGGTCCGTGACAGTTTGTTTTCATCTGATTTAAATTAAACAAAGTCTTGGCTTTCAGAATATTAAACTTGTTTCGGCAAATTCAGATGATAAATATAACTTTGAAGCTTCGGCATAATTACAAGCGGAGAGCGGAGTAGCTTAACGTCACAGCGGGCACAACAACAGCCGGGGTTTCTCGTGAGGGTTTTAACACAATACACACAAACGCAAACATACACAAACACACACACGTATACACACACACAAACCCAAACCTTTTTCTTTCTACAATAAACCAAAGGAGAGACGTGAAGATAAAGAGATGAAGGAAAAGCAGGGACATAATGATGAATGCAGAGGCAGCGCTAGCATGTGGTTAGCCGTACAGACATCGAACGCACCATTCAGAACACCCTTTGGATCCAGAATGATCCGAAGTCCTCTTCTCTCGCGCTGACGTGGCGTCTCATGTGTGTTTCAGAGGTGTGAGAGTCTGCTGCTGCTGCTCCGGGTGGCGGGCGGCCCTCGACTCGCCCAGGTACACATTACAGTCATCTATACGTCAACACGTGTCCCCTCTTCCTCATGTCTCTCCTACATCAACATGTGTCCCCTCTTCCTCATGTCTCTTCTACGTCAACATGTGTCCCCTCTTCCTCATGTCTCTTCTACATCAACATGTGTCCCCTCTTCCTCATGTCTCTTCTACATCAGCATGTGTCCCCTCTTCCTCATGTCTCTTCTCCATCAACATGTGTCCCCTCTTCTCATGTCTCTTCTACATCAACATGTGTCCCTTCTTCTCCATGTCTCTTCTACATCAACATGTGTCCCCTCTTCTTCATGTCTCTTCTACATCAACATGTGTCCCTCTTCTCCATGTCTCTTCTACATCAACATGTGTCCTCTCTTCTCCATGTCTCTTCTACATCAACATGTGTCCCCTCTTCTTCATGTCTCTTCTACATCAACATGTGTCCTCTCTTCTCCATGTCTCTTCTACATCAGCATGTGTCCCCTCTTCTTCATGTCTCTTCTTCATCAACATGTGTCCCCTCTTCTTCATGTCTCTTCTACATCAACATGTGTCCTCTCTTCTCCATGTCTCTTCTACATCACATGTGTCCCCTCTTCTTCATGTCTCTTCTTCATCAACATGTGTCCCCTCTTCTTCATGTCTCTTCTACATCAACATGTGTCCCTCTCTTCTCCATGTCTCTTCTACATCAACATGTGTCCCCTCTTCTTCATGTCTCTTCTACATCAACATGTGTCCCTCTCTTCTCCATGTCTCTTCTACATCAACATGTGTCCCCTCTTCTTCATGTCTCTTCTACATCAACATGTGTCCCTTCTTCTCCATGTCTCTTCTACATCAACATGTGTCCTCTCTTCTCCATGTCTCTTCTACATCAACATGTGTCCCCTCTTCTCCATGTCTCTTCTACATCAACATGTGTCCTCTCTTCTCCATGTCTCTTCTACATCACCATGTGTCCCCTCTTCCTCATGTCTCTTCTACATCAACATGTGTCCCCTCTTCTTCATGTCTCTTCTACATCAACATGTGTCCTCTCTTCTTCATGTCTCTTCTACATCAACATGTGTCCCCTCTTCTTCATGTCTCTTCTACATCAACATGTGTCCCCTCTTCTTCATGTCTCTTCTACATCAACATGTGTCCTCTCTTCTCCATGTCTCTTCTACATCAACATGTGTCCCCTCTTCTTCATGTCTCTTCTACATCAACATGTGTCCCCTCTTCTCCATGTCTCTTCTACATCAACATGTGTCCCCTCTTCTCCATGTCTCTTCTACATCAACATGTGTCCCCTCTTCTTCACGTCTCTTCTACATCAACACGTGTCCCCTCTTCTTCACGTCTCTTCTACATCAACATGTGTCCCCTCTTCTACATCAACATGTGTCCCCTCTTCTTCATGTCTCTTCTACATCAACATGTGTCCCCTCTTCCTCATGTCTCTTCTACATCAACATGTGTCCTCTCTTCTCCATGTCTCTTCTACATCAACATGTGTCCCCTCTTCTTCATGTCTCTTCTACATCAACATGTGTCCTCTCTTCTCCATGTCTCTTCTACATCAACATGTGTCCCTCTCTTCTCCATGTCTCTTCTACATCAGCATGTGTCCCCTCTTCTTCATGTCTCTTCTTCATCAACATGTGTCCCCTCTTCTTCATGTCTCTTCTACATCAACATGTGTCCCCTCTTCCTCATGTCTCTTCTACATCAACATGTGTCCCCTTCTTCTCCATGTCTCTTCTACATCAACATGTGTCCCTCTCTTCTCCATGTCTCTTCTACATCAACATGTGTCCCCTCTTCTCCATGTCTCTTCTACATCACCATGTGTCCCCTCTTCCTCATGTCTCTTCTACATCAACATGTGTCCCCTCTTCTTCATGTCTCTTCTACATCAACATGTGTCCCTCTTCTTCATGTCTCTTCTACATCAACATGTGTCCCCTCTTCTTCATGTCTCTTCTACATCAACATCTGTCCCCTCTTCTTCATGTCTCTTCTACATCAACATGTGTCCTCTCTTCTCATGTCTCTTCTACATCAACATGTGTCCCCTCTTCTTCATGTCTCTTCTACATCAACATGTGTCCCCTCTTCTCCATGTCTCTTCTACATCAACATGTGTCCCCTCTTCTCCATGTCTCTTCTACATCAACACGTGTCCCCTCTTCTTCACGTCTCTTCTACATCAACATGTGTCCCCTCTTCTACATCAACATGTGTCCCCTCTTCTTCATGTCTCTTCTACATCAACATGTGTCCCCTCTTCTTCATGTCTCTTCTACATCAACATGTGTCCTCTCTTCTCCATGTCTCTTCTACATCAACATGTGTCCCCTCTTCTTCATGTCTCTTCTACATCAACATGTGTCCCCTCTTCTTCACGTCTCTTCTACATCAACATGTGTCCCCTCTTCTACATCAACATGTGTCCCCTCTTCTTCATGTCTCTTCTACATCAACATGTGTCCCCTCTTCTCCATGTCTCTTCTACATCAACATGTGTCCCCTCTTCTTCATGTCTCTTCTACATCAACACGTGTCCCCTCTTCTTCATGTCTCTTCTACATCAACATGTGTCCCCTCTTCTTCTCTTCTACATCAACATGTGTCCCCTCTTCTTCATGTCTCTTCTACATCAACACGTGTCCCCTCTTCTTCATGTCTCTTCTACATCAACATGTGTCCCCTCTTCTCTCATGTCTCTTCTACATCAACATGTGTCCCCTCTTCTCCATGTCTCTTCTACATCAACATGTGTCCCCTCTTCTTCATGTCTCTTCTACATCAACATGTGTCCCCTCTTCTTCATGTCTCTTCTACATCAACATGTGTCCCCTCTTCTTCATGTCTCTTCTACATCAACATGTGTCCCCTCTTCTTCATGTCTCTTCTACATCAACATGTGTCCCCTCTTCTTCATGTCTCTTCTACATCAACATGTGTCCCCTCTTCTTCATGTCTCTTCTACATCAACATGTGTCCCCTCTTCTTCATGTCTCTTCTACATCAACATGTGTCCCCTCTTCTCCATGTCTCTTCTACATCAACATGTGTCCCCTCTTCTCCATGTCTCTTCTACATCAACATGTGTCCCCTCTTCTTCGTGTCTCTTCTACATCAACATGTGTCCCCTCTTCTTCATGTCTCTTCTACATCAACATGTGTCCCCTCTTCTCCATGTCTCTTCTACATCAACATGTGTCCCCTCTTCTTCATGTCTCTTCTACATCAACATGTGTCCCCTCTTCTTCATGTCTCTTCTACATCAACATGTGTCCCCTCTTCTTCATGTCTCTTCTACATCAACATGTGTCCCCTCTTCTTCATGTCTCTTCTACATCAACATGTGTCCCCTCTTCTTCATGTCTCTTCTACATCAACATGTGTCCCCTCTTCTTCATGTCTCTTCTACATCAACATGTGTCCCCTCTTCTTCATGTCTCTTCTACATCAACATGTGTCCCCTCTTCTCCATGTCTCTTCTACATCAACATGTGTCCCCTCTTCTTCATGTCTCTTCTACATCAACATGTGTCCCCTCTTCTCCATGTCTCTTCTACATCAACATGTGTCCCCTCTTCTTCATGTCTCTTCTACATCAACATGTGTCCCCTCTTCTTCGTGTCTCTTCTACATCCCTCCCCGTATCACCTGAATGTCCTCCTAGAGCTCCATTGAGTTCTTTGTCTCCAGATGTCTCTCAGAGGGGCGTGGGGGAGGGGCTCCTTGTCTTCATCTAAAGTCACAGACAGAGAATCAGCTCTTTGGAAACAGGGCTGAAACAGAGGGGATTATGGGTAATGCTGCAATGATCTGTTTGGTGTTTCAGCCAATCAGAGACAGGCTGAGAGCTGTGATGTCCTGATGAGGACAGAGTGTGTGACAGGGACAGGTTAAGTACTAAAGATGTGGGTTTTGTTTCAGTCGTCTCTGAGCGCCATCTCGGAGCGTCTCTCGTCTTCGTACCGATCTGTCTCCGAGTTCAAGTCGGACGTCAGGAAACTGTTCAGTACCTTGCAGGTAACTCACTCCTGTTGTTCAGCTGTCCCTTCTGAACCCACCCGACGTCTCTCTGTGTGAGGGACGTCTCTCTCTGTGCGAGGGACGTCTCTCTCTGTGCGAGGGACGTCTCTCTGTGTGAGGGACGTCTCTCTCTGTGCGAGGGACGTCTCTCTGTGTGAGGGACGTCTCTCTCTGTGCGAGGGACGTCTCTCTCGTGTGTGAGGGACGTCTCTCCTGTGTGAGGGACGTCCTCTCTCTGTGTGAGGGACGTCCCTCTCTGTGCGAGGGACGTCTCTCCTGTGTGAGGGACGTCCTCTCTCTGTGTGAGGGACGTCTCTCTCTGTGTGAGGGACGTCCTCTCTCTGTGTGAGGGACGTCCCTCTCTGTGTGAGGGACGTCTCTCTCTGTGTGAGGGACATCCTCTCTCTGTGTGAGGGACGTCTCTCTCTGTGTGAGGGACGTCTCTCACTCTCTCTCTGTGTGAGGGACGTCCTGAGAGACGTCCCTCACACAGAGAGAGAGGATGTCCCTCTCTGTGTGAGGGACGTCTCTCTCTGTGTGAGGGACGTCCCTCTCTGTGTGAGGGACGTCTCTCTCTGTGTGAGGGACATCCTCTCTCTGTGTGAGGGACGTCTCTCTCTGTGTGAGGGACGTCTCTCACTCTCTCTCTGTGTGAGGGACGTCTCTCACTCCCTCTCTGTGTGAGGGACGTCCTGAGAGACGTCTCTCACACAGAGAGACGTCCTCTCTCTGTGTGAGGGACGTCTCTCTCTGTGTGAGGGACGTCTCTCTGTGTGAGGGACGTCTCTCTCTGTGTGAGGGACGTCCCTCTCTGGGGACGTCCTCACACAGAGAGGGACGTCTCTCTCTGGGGACGTCCTCACTCAGAGAGGGACGTCCCTCACACAGAGAGGGACGTCCCTCTCTGTGTGAGGGACGTCTCTCAGGACGTCCCCCTCTCTGGGGACGTCTCTCTCTCTCTCACTGTGATGGTAAATAAATGAAATAATAACGAAGGCGTTTTCTCAGGACGACGACTTCTCGGACAAACTGCGGGAGGAGGTGAGGCGCCGCTGGAAGGGGAGTTCCCGTTTAGAGGAACAGGAAGTCGTGCGGCAGGAACAGGAAGTCCTGCAGCAGGAACAGGAAGTCGTGCGGCAGGAACAGGAAGTCCTGCAGCAGGAACAGGAAGTCCTGCGGCAGGAACAGGAAGTTGTGCGGCAGGAACAGGAAGTCCTGCGGCAGGAACAGGAAGTCCCAGGTGAGGAACAGGAAGTGAACATCAGAGCGCACAGGCTGTCGCAGACGAGGAAGAGGCTCCGGGATCTCCTGATGGAAACGGCTCGCTCCAAGAGGGCGAGGGCGGACACCACAGAGGCCTGAGCCAAACCCGGGCATTCTGGGAAATGGAGTTCTAATGTGAAGTATTTATTAAAGAGGAGCTCAGTCTGGAGTCCAGCGGCCACGCCCCCTTCGCTCCTAGCATCGAGGGGAAACAACATTTTTTAAAACAATTTGACAATCTGAAATCCTCTCAGATTGTGTTTCGACCAATGGGCTGCTTACCTGCCTGCAGCCTGCTGCGGCGTGATTGGTCGACGCTCCTTGGACCTCATGGGCTGATGTGTCTATTTGTTGTATTACCTTTATTTGTGTTTATTAAAATCCTGCTTTCTGAAATTAACGTGTGGTCGTGGTGATTTAGCCTGGATACAGATCGTTAGCCTGGATACAGGTCGTTAGCCTGGATACAGGTCGTTAGCCTGGATACAGGTCGTTAGCCTGGATACAGGTCGTTAGCCTGGATACAGATCGTTAGCCTGGATACAGGTCGTTAGCCTGGATACAGGTCGTTAGCCTGGATACAGGTCGTTAGCCTGGATACAGATAGTTAGCCTGGATACAGATCGTTATCCTGGATACAGGTCGTTAGCCTGGATACAGGTCGATAGCCTGGATACAGGTCGTTATCCTGGATACAGGTCGTTAGCCTGGATACAGGTCGTTATCCTGGATACAGGTCGTTATCCTGTATCCAGGTCGTTAGCCTGGATACAGGTCGTTAGCCTGGATACAGGTCGTTAGCCTGGATACAGGTCGATAGCCTGGATACAGGTCGTTAGCCTGGATACAGGTCGTTAGCCTGGATACAGGTCGTTAGCCTGGATACAGGTCGTTAGCCTGGATACAGGTCGTTAGCCTGGATACAGGTCGTTAGCCTGGATACAGGTCGTTAGCCTGGATACAGGTCGTTAGCCTGGATACAGATAGTTAGCCTGGATACAGATCGTTAGCCTGGATACAGGTCGTTAGCCTGGATACAGATCGTTATCCTGGATACAGGTCGTTAGCCTGGATACAGGTCGTTAGCCTGGATACAGATCATTAGCCTGGATACAGGTCATTAGCCTGGATACAGATCGTTAGCCTGGATACAGATCGTTAGCCTGGATACAGGTCGTTAGCCTGGATACAGATCATTAGCCTGGATACAGGTCGTTAGCCTGGATACAGGTCGTTAGCCTGGATACAGGTCGTTAGCCTGGATACAGGTCGTTAGCCTGGATACAGGTCGTTAGCCTGGATACAGGTCGTTAGCCTGGATACAGGTCGTTAGCCTGGATACAGGTCGTTAGCCTGGATACAGGTCGTTAGCCTGGATACAGGTCGTTAGCCTGGATACAGATCGTTAGCCTGGATACAGGTCGTTAGCCTGGATACAGATCGTTAGCCTGGATACAGGTCGTTAGCCTGGATACAGATCGTTAGCCCGGATACAGGTCGTTAGCCTGGATACAGGTCGTTAGCCTGGATACAGATCGTTAGCCCGGATACAGGTCGTTAGCCTGGATACAGGTCGTTAGCCTGGATACAGGTCGTTAGCCCGGATACAGGTCGTTAGCCTGGATACAGGTCGTTAGCCCGGATACAGGTCGTTAGCCCGGATACAGGTCGTTAGCCTGGATACAGATCGTTAGCCCGGATACAGGTCGTTAGCCCGGATACAGGTCGTTAGCCTGGATACAGGTCGTTAGCCCGGATACAGGTCGTTAGCCTGGATACAGGTCGTTAGCCTGGATACAGGTCGTTAGCCCGGATACAGGTCGTTAGCCCGGATACAGGTCGTTAGCCTGGATACAGGTCGTTAGCCTGGATACAGATCGTTAGCCTGGATACAGATCGTTAGCCTGGATACAGATCATTAGCCTGGATACAGATCATTAGCCTGGATACAGATCGTTAGCCTGGATACAGGTCGTTAGCCCGGATACAGGTCGTTAGCCCGGATACAGGTCGTTAGCCCGGATACAGGTCGTTAGCCCGGATACAGGTCGTTAGCCCGGATACAGGTCGTTAGCCCGGATACAGGTCGTTAGCCCGGATACAGGTCGTTAGCCTGGATACAGGTCGTTAGCCTGGATACAGGTCGTTAGCCTGGATACAGATCGTTAGCCTGGATACAGATCGTTAGCCTGGATACAGATCGTTAGCCTGGATACAGATCGTTAGCCTGGATACAGGTCGTTAGCCTGGATACAGATCGTTAGCCTGGATACAGGTCATTAGCCTGGATACAGATCATTAGCCTGGATACAGGTCATTAGCCTGGATACAGATCGTTAGCCTGGATACAGGTCGTTAGCCTGGATACAGGTCGTTAGCCTGGATACAGATCGTTAGCCTGGATACAGATCGTTAGCCTGGATACAGATCGTTAGCCTGGATACAGGTCGTTAGCCTGGATACAGGTCGTTAGCCTGGATACAGGTCGTTAGCCTGGATACAGGTCGTTAGCCTGGATACAGGTCGTTAGCCTGGATACAGGTCGTTAGCCTGGATACAGGTCGTTAGCCTGGATACAGGTCGTTAGCCTGGATACAGATCGTTAGCCCGGATACAGATCGTTAGCCCGGATACAGGTCGTTAGCCCCGATACAGGTCGTTAGCCCGGATACAGATCATTAGCCCGGATACAGGTCGTTAGCCCGGATACAGGTCGTTAGCCTGGATACAGGTCGTTAGCCTGGATACAGATCGTTAGCCTGGATACAGATCGTTAGCCTGGATACAGGTCGTTAGCCTGGATACAGATCGTTAGCCTGGATACAGATCGTTAGCCTGGATACAGATCGTTAGCCTGGATACAGATCGTTAGCCTGGATAAAGGTCGTTAGCCTGGATACAGATCGTTAGCCTGGATACAGATCGTTAGCCTGGATAAAGGTCGTTAGCCTGGATAAAGGTCGTTAGCCTGGATACAGATCGTTAGCCTGGATACAGATCGTTAGCCTGGATACAGGTCGTTAGCCTGGATACAGGTCGTTAGCCTGGATACAGATCGTTAGCCTGGATACAGGTCGTTAGCCTGGATACAGGTCGTTAGCCTGGATACAGATCGTTAGCCTGGATACAGGTCGTTAGCCTGGATACAGGTCGTTAGCCTGGATACAGGTCGTTAGCCTGGATACAGGTTGTTAGCCTGGATACAGATCGTTAGCCTGGATACAGATCGTTAGCCTGGATAAAGGTCGTTAGCCTGGATAAAGGTCGTTAGCCTGGATACAGATCGTTAGCCTGGATACAGGTCGTTAGCCTGGATACAGGTCGTTAGCCTGGATACAGGTCGTTAGCCTGGATACAGGTCGTTAGCCTGGATAAAGGTCGTTAGCCTGGATACAGGTCGTTAGCCTGGATACAGGTCGTTAGCCTGGATACAGATCGTTAGCCTGGATACAGATCGTTAGCCTGGATAAAGGTCGTTAGCCTGGATACAGATCGTTAGCCTGGATACAGGTCGTTAGCCTGGATACAGATCGTTAGCCTGGATACAGGTCGTTAGCCTGGATACAGGTCGTTAGCCTGGATACAGGTCGTTAGCCTGGATACAGGTCGTTAGCCTGGATACAGGTCGTTAGCCTGGATACAGGTCGTTAGCCTGGATACAGGTCGTTAGCCTGGATACAGGTCGTTAGCCTGGATACAGATCATTAGCCTGGATACAGGTCGTTAGCCTGGATACAGGTCGTTAGCCTGGATACAGGTCGTTAGCCTGGATACAGGTCGTTAGCCTGGATACAGATCATTAGCCTGGATACAGGTCGTTAGCTCTTATCTCTCGAGGGCTCTGGGTTGAACCGTTGAGCCGCAGCGCTCGTACCCGAGACTCGATCGTTCCCCGCAGGTTCGTGGCGGGACGTTTGAACTACCGGAGATAGAACTACGATGTTTGGTAATACGTCGTGAATAACGGCTTTGTTTATCCAACATATCGATGTGTTTGTCGTCACATCGATATCTGAGGATCAGGACTTCACTGATGCTCGTGTGGAGGCGTTGCTTTGCAGCGAGACGAGGCGCTGTCCATCAGACCGCTCAAAGACTAGAGTGAAACAATGGAAAATGTAAACATCTCAAATAGCAGAACATATACCTGGTGTGAACAGCTATCTTAGCTGCTAACACGTTGCCTTGGTTACGGAGCCTGTTGCTGTTGTTTATTGCTTTGAATTCTTTAAAAACAAATATTATCTCCTAACCTGAGCGGGTCAGGAGCATCGCTTCCTGGGCTCGAGAGAGGGGAGAGAGGGTTCAGATGCTGCGCTGCCTCGGGCGCTCAGAGAGGGGGTGTGAGGCTCATTCAGACAATTATACAATCAGGAATTCATTAATTGATATTTAACCAAAGTGTACCCTTACACCAGTCAACACGCGCACGCATCATTAAACACAACTTCATCTCTAATTTTAAAAATGTCCTGAAAAAACATCGAAGCGAATAATATTTGCGTTTATTATTAGAGATCGGCTTGACTCGATATGTACACACACACACACACACACACACACACACACACACACACACACACACACACACACACACACACACACACACACACACACACACACACACACACACACACACACACACACACACACACACACACACACACACACACCACACACACACACACACACACACACACACACACACACACACACACACACACACACACACACACACACGGTTTCCCCACTGACACAGAGAGGAGTAAAGAATGGCTGGCTCAAGTCTGTAACGACCGAATGAACACAAGTGGAGGACTCAATAGCCCGACTCGGAGACAGAGGATTAGGATGCAAAAGGTCTTTATATCCAAGGTTCGGTACACGGGAGATCAGTCAATAAGGCTAACAAAACAGACGAGGAGTAGGCAGGAACCGGGTCAGGACACGAAGCTGGGTCAGGTACACGTGGAATCAGATACTAAGCAAAACACTGCTGGAACGCTAGGAATAACAAAGACGAACTGGCACTGAAGGGACTGTGGATGCAGACTAAGTAGACAGAGGGAGAGATGATAACGGGGCACAGGTGAGGCTAATTAGGGAAGGGAAGCAGGTGGAGTTCAATCAAGGGCAGGAAAACTGAGACTGAAATGAGAGAAACAACAATGAGAACAGGAACAATAACAAACACATCAGCATGCTGGCTAAACCCTTACAGTACCCCCCCCTCTAGGGACGGCACCTGACGTCCCAGGTTGTTCAGGATGTTGACGTTGAAAGTCTTGGATGAGGTCCTTACTGACATTACTGGTGGAGACCCATGACCTCTCCTCAGGACCGTAGCCCTCCCAGTCAACCAGGTACTGACGTCCCCGGCCTCTAGGTCGAACTGCCAAGAGGCGTTTCACAGTATATACAGGTCCACCATCAATAAACCGGGGGGGTGGAGGGGGTCTGGAGGTGGGGACCAGTGGACTCACTTTAACTGGTTTGATGCGTGACACATGGAATGTAGGATAGGCCCTCAAGGATCGAGGTAGTCGAAGCCGTACTGCCACAGGATTTATGACCTTGGATACCGGGAAGGGACCCACAAAACGAGGAGCCAGTTTGCGAGACTCCACTCGAAGGGGCAGGTCTCGAGTAGAGAGCCACACACTTTGTCCAGGTTGGTAGGCAGGAGCAGAGATACGTCGGCGATCGGCCATCCTTTTATAACGGGCTGAACTCCGTAGTAGCACCTGGCGGGCCCGGCTCCAAGTGCGATGACATCGGCGGATGAGGGAATGTGCAGATGGAACACTGACCTCCTTCTCCAGGTCGGGGAACAATGGTGGTTGGTATCCATGGGCACACTGAAAAGGTGAGAGACCAGTAGCAGAACTAGGCAAAGTGTTGTGTGCGTACTCCACCCAAATCAGATGCGTGCTCCACGTGGCAGGGTTCTGAGACACCAGGCAGCGTAGACAGGTCTCAAGCTCCTGATTCAGCCGCTCCGTCTGGCCATTAGACTGCGGATGATGTCCAGAAGAGAGGCTGACTGTGGCACCGATGAGTGAGCAGAAAGCCTTCCAAAACTGTGAGGTAAACTGTGGGCCCCGGTCTGACACAACATCCCTAGGGAAACCAAGGAGACGGAAAACATGGAACAACACTGCCTCTGCTATCTCTCTGGCAGATGGCAACTTAGGCAGCGGGACAAAGTGGACCATCTTCGAAAATCTATCCACAATTGTCAAAATAGTGGTGTTACCTTGAGACGGCGGCAACCCTGTGACGAAATCCAACGAGATGTCAGACCAGGGGCGATGTGGCACTGGGAGCGGGCGCAGAAGACCAGAAGGGGGCTGACGGGAAGTCTTGTTCCGGGCACAAACTGAACAGGCTGCCACGTACTCCTTGACCGACCTCTCCATGGAGGGCCACCAGAACCGCTGCTTAATGAAGAACATGGTGCGGCGAACGCCAGGATGGCAGGAGAGGAGGGAAGTATGTGCCCAGTGGATGACCTGTGAGAGAAGAGGGTCAGGAACAAACAACCGGTTCTGTGGGCAACCGTCGGGAACCAAAACATTAGTACTCGCCTGCCTGACCCTCTCCTCAATGTCATGTGACTGCCCCCACTACACAAGAGGGGGGAATGATTAGTGAGGGAGTGCGAGGAGCTGGATCGGAATCAAACAGGCGGGATAGAGCATCAGCTTTACACAGCTCACACAGCCCTGCAGAGGAACACCGAGAGGAGAGGGGGGGGACAGCCAGCTCCCTGTCACATAGCCCTGCAGAGGAACACAGAGAGGAGAGGGGGGGGACAGCCAGCTCCCTGTCACACAGCCCCGCAGAGGAACACCGAGAGGAGAGGGGGGGGAACAGCCAGCTCCCTGTCACACAGCCCTGCAGAGGAACACCGAGAGGAGAGGGGGGGGACAGCCAGCTCCCTGTCACACAGCCCTGCAGAGGAACACCGAGAGGAGAGGGGGGGGGACAGCCAGCTCCCTGTCACACCGCCCTGCAGAGGAACACCGAGAGGAGAGGGGGGGGACAGCCAGCTCCCTGTCACACAGCCCTGCAGAGGAACACCGAGAGGAGAGGGGGGGGACAGCCAGCTCCCTGTCACACAGCCCCGCAGAGGAACACCGAGAGGAGAGGGGGGGAACAGCCAGCTCCCTGTCACACAGCCCCGCAGAGGAACACCGAGAGGAGAGGGGGGGGACAGCCAGCTCCCTGTCACACCGCCCTGCAGAGGAACACCGAGAGGAGAGGGGGGGGACAGCCAGCTCCCTGTCACACAGCCCTGCAGAGGAACACAGAGAGGAGAGGGGGGGGACAGGACATCGCACACAGCAAAAATACAACTAAACAGAACCATAGCAGTTCTGATAATATCCGCAGTATAAATCTTTAAACGTCTTCTTACCTTCAAAGTCTGTCACGAACGGTCTATTGTGCTGCGACCATCGACTGCTAGCCGCTGACCACTTCCGGGGAACGATTGAGAGGCTCCACGGTCCGCCATTGCTGTGAAAAACTGGTCCATTGGAGTGACCGGAGATGTCGTAACTCTTCTATTATATTATATATATAATATATATATTATATCTATTGCTCTGGTAAGAACCAGCCATTCAGACCGGTTGACCGTTGAACGCTCATAACGCCCATAGACGTAGACTAAGAACCGCATCGCCCCTCCTGCACCCGGGCGCAGGGACACGCATACTAACAGTGTATTACTAATGACTTGCAAATATTGAGCTTTTCAAAAGTAAACTAACGTACCACCGTAAGTATTTGCAATATACTTTTTAAAAGTACAATGAAGTACAAATTAAGAAAAACGTATATTAAAGTGCGCTTTTTATAAGAGTACTTAAATACATTTCTAATGAAGTGTATTTAAGTACTTTTGATAAGTATACTTAATGACTACTATAAGTATTTGCGATGTAGTACGTATAGCGAAAGTGTACTTACTTGCAATTCTCAATACACTTAGTTTCAAGTACACTTTTAATAAGCACACTGAAATACCACTAAGTATTTCAGAAGTAGTATATTTATATTTAGTACGTTCAAATTCAACTAAATTACATCTATTTTGAATTATACTTTTTAAAAGTACATTTTAAACATACTTCCAATGAAGCACAACAAGTAGAAGTATACTTGTATACACTTTTGTATACTTACATTATATTGCTAATACACTAAAGTATACTATTTTTTCCCTGGGCAGACCCTCACCCATACAGAGGTCGGGACATGTCATACGTATAAATACATACAAGCATAAATACATGTAGGAATAAACACATGAATACACACAGGAACACACACAGGAACACATGCTGCAGTGTGTCCGGGGCTTCAGAGTGCGCTGCGGCTCAGCCTGGAAGCAGATGACTCGTGAGGGTCTCCGGTTCAACGACTCGTCAACACGTCTTTGTTGTTGTTTATAAAAGCTACAGCTACATGAGATAATGTAGTTAATAAATGTATTCTTTGATATGGTTTAGCTCAGGCTACAACGTGGTTACGTTAAAATATTATTAAGGAATACAAATCCCTCTTTGCGATGTGTACCAGCCTCCTCAGGATTTTCAATCACAATCACTAAACTGGAATAAATACATTATTGTTAAAATGAAGATAAGATTGTCTGTTGGTTGTTTAGAGTTATTCTAAGGCTTTGCTCGTTGGGGACTCGGTATGAGAGAGAGCACACTGTGGAGAAGTCCCATCTGCCTGCTGTACACACTTTGACCAGCAGGGGGTTTGTGTTCAGATGAAGCCTCACGAGATGAAGCCTTCATGAGGCTTCATCTCGCCATCACGAGGGCTGCAGTCGGATAGTTTAAAGATCAGCTCCTAAGTTCTAACCCTATCTCCTATTCCTTGACCTCTGAGTGAAAGGTCACGGGGCTAAGGGATAGTGGATAGGAGAATAAAGGACTTAGGAGAAGAGACTGCGGTACTTTAGAGAATCGACTGCACTTTCACTATCCACGTGTTTCTGATGCGCCAGCGGACGTCCTGAATGTGCGTCTGCTGCTGTGGGGTAACCATGGAAACCACAGTTTTCTATACAGCGGACTACAACATGGATGTTCAATAAGAACAAGGGACTGCTGTGAACTCATCTAGAGACTCTGCTCCGTGCTCTGATGCTGCTGCTCTGCTTTATGAACGAGACAACAGAGAAACATGTTCTAACTTCTGCTCGTCCCCCTCTCCCTCTCCCTCTCTCTCTCCCTCTCCCTCTCTCTCTCCCTCTCCCTCTCCCTCTCCCTCTCCCTCTCCCTCTCCCTCTCTCTCTCTCTCTCCCTCTCCCTCTCCCTCTCTCTCTCCCCCTCCGGTCCACATTAATACCAATGATCCCAACACGTATGATTGATGAACTAAAGATCTTAAATCATTACAGATGTATTTATTATAAACGTTAGTCCTGAACATCTGTCTCTGTGTGTATCACCATTCAGACATCTTTAGAAGCTGAACAAACCCCACACAGCTCAGAGAAGACTGAGAGACTTTATTTGATCATTTCAGTGAAAACTAACGTTCATATTTCTCTCTTTGTTATAATACTGATGAACGTTCAGAACAAAGCACTTTGTAAACTCACCACCTACGTTTTAAAATGCTTAATAAGCACCGTAACTTTCATGATATCATTTCTCCTCATAATCGGTTGTTTCCGTGAACGGCCGACTGTTGAGTGACGGCACATGCTGCGGCTGCAATGCATTGTGGGGCAGCACTTTCTCCTCTCCTGTCGTGAGGGAGGTCCAGTGGTTCCTAAGCTAAAGGAGGCTATAAAGGAAGCTTGAAACCTCCTTTCCTTTCATCTAGAGAACCAGCTCTTATCATGGCTGCCACTGAGGGACCTCCGGGTCAGTTCACTCCTTTAGGAAGGGTCCTCAGCTAGATGGACTATTCCACTGCAGCCAGCCTATCAGCAGCAGAGCACACAGGAAGTGACAACACGCAATAGTGAGGGTCCGTGTAGAAACTCATTAGTCTGGATATAGATATATTGTATTTTATAACATTTTAACATACAGAGAAACTTTATTTAAACATGTTGGAGAACAGAGAAACTTTATTTAAACATGTTGGAGTACAGAGAAACTTTATTTAAACATGTTGGAGAACAGAGAAACTTTATTTAAACATGATGGAGTACAGAGAAACTTTATTTAAACATGTTGGAGTACAGAGAAACTTTATTTAAACATGTTGGAGTACAGAGAAACTTTATTTAAACATGTTGGAGTACAGAGAAACTTTATTTAAACATGTTGGAGTACAGAGAAACTTTATTTAAACATGTTGGAGTACAGAGAAACTTTATTTAAACATGTCAGATTACAGAGAAACGGCAGACCTCATAATAATTACACCTTCTAAAACCAGTGTAAGCTTTAATTTTGTGTTCGAGAACTTCCTAACTTACTGAGAATAATCTGGAGGTTTGGGAAACGAAGCCAATGGGTAGTGAATACATGTACCTTAACGAGAAGTATTGAGACGGAATCCTAAAGGACAGCTTAAGCATCGTCAAAGAGTTTTCTGTTCTGCTCAAGTGAAATTAAAACTCAGATTTACGACCTTTCAAACTAACTTTGCGATCGCTCCGTTTCTGAACGTGAACGAGCAAACGAGCACCAGCCGAGGCAGGAAGCGATCGCCATCAGGGGTGGAGACGGAGGGCTGTGATTGGTCGAGGGGGGGCGGGGGCGGTGGTTCTTTATTGTGGATCTGAGACCTCAGCTTGGCGTTTAGCAGTCCTCCACCGACGCCATGCCGTCGCCGGGCTCCGGGTCCTCGGGGGCGTTGGGGCTCAGGTACTCGAAGGCCTTCTGGCTCTGAGCCACGAACTGTTTGAGCGGCGCCAGCAGCAGCTCGGTTGCCGACGGGCGCCGCAGTTTCCCGCCGTCGGAAGGGATCGGCGGCGGCTGGACATCGAGCTCCGGCGGCGGCAGGTCCCTCAGGCTGGACCGGCGCCGGACGCTGGGCGGGTCGGCGCTCTGAGGGCTCCTGCCGCCGCGCGAGTAAAGACTCTGGCGGCGGCGAGGACGTCCGTCCATCGCCTTCAGGAAGAGACTGTCCGCAGAGTTAGGGCCAGACGGAACGTCGCCCGAAAAGTCCTCCTGGTTCAGGAAGTCCTCGACCTCCTGAGCGGACGGCTGCTGGAGCTGAGGACACACAAGATGTACACTTAAAGAGACGCATGAGCCGAGCTCAGCGCTGTGGCGGAAACTTCTGGATCAATGCAGACTCAGAGAGAGCTTTGGAGCTTCGGCCGGAGTGTCAGGTGACTTCCTGGGTGTCAGGTGACTTCCTGGGTGTCAGGTGACTTCCTGGGTGTCAGGTGACTCACCATGGTGTAGAGCGGCGTGGCGTTGATGACGAGCTGCAGCAGGATCTTGGTTAACTCCTGCAGGTCTCCCAGGAGCTGCTGGATCTGGACCGGCAGCTCTGAGATCTGACGGACCGGACGCAGCTCGGCCAGCATGGCGGCCCGACCTTTGACCTCGCTGATCATCCGCTCTCGGACGTTCTCCGTCCGGTAAACCAGAGCCACCAGGAGGCGCTGTAGGACCAGCAGCAGATCTCCACTCAGATCCAGAACTAAACCCAGACCCACCTGCAGGAGAGGAGAACCACTTCGTCATTATTGGTGAACTACAGCACGGTCACATGACTTCACGTCTCCACCGCTAAGCTAAAGGAGGCTAATGTTGGGCTATAAAGGAACTACAGCACGGTCACATGACTTCACGTCACCACCGCTAAGCTAAAGGAGGCTAATGTTGGGCTATAAAGGAACTACAGCACGGTCACATGACTTCACGTCACCACCGCTAAGCTAAAGGAGGCTAATGTTGGGCTATAAAGGAACTACAGCACGGTCACATGACTTCACGTCACCACCGCTAAGCTAAAGGAGGCTAATGTTGGGCTATAAAGGAACTACAGCACGGTCACATGACTTCACGTCACCACCGCTAAGCTAAAGGAGGCTAATGTTGGGCTATAAAGGAACTACAGCACGGTCACATGACTTCACGTCACCACCGCTAAGCTAAAGGAGGCTAATGTTGGGCTATAAAGGAACTACAGCACGGTCACATGACTTCACGTCACCACCGCTAAGCTAAAGGAGGCTAATGTTGGGCTATAAAGGAACTACAGCACGGTCACATGACTTCACGTCACCACCGCTAAGCTAAAGGAGGCTAATGTTGGGCTATAAAGGAACTACAGCACGGTCACATGACTTCACGTCACCACCGCTAAGCTAAAGGAGGCTAATGTTGGGCTATAAAGGAACTACAGCACGGTCACATGACTTCACGTCACCACCGCTAAGCTAAAGGAGGCTAATGTTGGGCTATAAAGGAACTACAGCACGGTCACATGACTTCACGTCACCACCGCTAAGCTAAAGGAGGCTAATGTTGGGCTATAAAGGAACTACAGCACGGTCACATGACTTCACGTCACCACCGCTAAGCTAAAGGAGGCTAATGTTGGGCTATAAAGGAACTACAGCACGGTCACATGACTTCACGTCACCACCGCTAAGCTAAAGGAGGCTAATGTTGGGCTATAAAGGAACTACAGCACGGTCACATGACTTCACATCTCCACCGCTAAGCTAAAGGAGGCTAATGTTGGGCTATAAAGGAACTACAGCACGGTCACATGACTTCACGTCACCACCGCTAAGCTAAAGGAGGCTAATGTTGGGCTATAAAGGAACTACAGCACGGTCACATGACTTCACGTCACCACCGCTAAGCTAAAGGAGGCTAATGTTGGGCTATAAAGGAACTACAGCACGGTCACATGACTTCACGTCACCACCGCTAAGCTAAAGGAGGCTAATGTTGGGCTATAAAGGAACTACAGCACGGTCACATGACTTCACGTCACCACCGCTAAGCTAAAGGTGGCTAATGTTGGGCTATAAAGGAACTACAGCACGGTCACATGACTTCACGTCACCACCGCTAAGCTAAAGGAGGCTAATGTTGGGCTATAAAGGAACTACAGCACGGTCACATGACTTCACGTCACCACCGCTAAGCTAAAGGAGGCTAATGTTGGGCTATAAAGGAACTACAGCACGGTCACATGACTTCACGTCACCACCGCTAAGCTAAAGGAGGCTAATGTTGGGCTATAAAGGAACTACAGCACGGTCACATGACTTCACGTCACCACCGCTAAGCTAAAGGAGGCTAATGTTGGGCTATAAAGGAACTACAGCACGGTCACATGACTTCACGTCACCACCGCTAAGCTAAAGGAGGCTAATGTTGGGCTATAAAGGAACTACAGCACGGTCACATGACTTCACGTCACCACCGCTAAGCTAAAGGAGGCTAATGTTGGGCTATAAAGGAACTACAGCACGGTCACATGACTTCACGTCACCACCGCTAAGCTAAAGGTGGCTAATGTTGGGCTATAGAGGAACTACAGCACGGTCACATGACTTCACGTCACCACCGCTAAGCTAAAGGCGGCTAACTTCTTCCTCTGACAGCAGCGGTTCAGTCTCACCTGGTTGGCGGCGCCCCTCTAGGGTCAGGGCAGCTCTTTGCAGCATGTCCCGGACCTTCATCATGCGGTGGTACAGCTGCAGGCCGAGGTTCAGCAGCAGACTGCGGACCCTCGTCCACAAGCTGGGCTCACCATCATCCTCCTCTTCATCCTCCAGCTCCTGCACCCTCAGCTCCCACTCCCGACCTGACATACAAACACTCTTTTAAATGCATTCGAAAGAGAGTCAAATGTGGAAGTCTACACTTTTTACTTAATCTGCACTCTTTAAAACAATTACATCTAATATGTATACATACATTATAATAATAAAGTACTTCTTATCGTATCTTCGACCCAACATTTCTCCGTTGCGGGACAGATAAAGGAATTCTGATTCTGAAATAGAAAATGAAACTCCAATTCCACCCCAGTTACCCAGAATGCCCCTGTACTCACGCAGGGTGGGGGGGAGGGGCAGGTAGTGGGCGGCGGCCTCCTCCAGGCGGGTCAGCAGGTCGTCCAGCCCGAAGGAAGCCAGCCGGCCCACCTGAGAGTCCTGAAGCTGCCTCACCACCGCCACGGCGCCTTCGGACAGACGCTCCATCTGATCCAGAGCCACGTCCAGCCCGTCCCCCGCCCACAGCTGCACGTCGTCCAGCGCCAGGAAGAAGGCGTCCTTCAGGTGACCCACCACCTGAGGACAGGGCACCTGCTTAGCAACAGCTGGTGGACTGGTTACTACACAGAACCTGGTCTAAAGCACCTGCTTAGCAACAGCTGGTGGACTGGTTACTACACAGAACCTGGTCTAAAGCGCCTGCTTAGCAACAGCTGGTGGACTGGTTACTACACAGAACCTGGTCTAAAGCGCCTGCTTAGCAACAGCTGGTGGACTGGTTACTACACAGAACCTGGTCTAAAGCGCCTGCTTAGCAACAGCTGGTGGACTGGTTACTACACAGAACCTGGTCTAAAGCACCTGCTTAGCAACAGCTGGTGGACTGGTTACTACACAGAACCTGGTCTAAAGCGCCTGCTTAGCAACAGCTGGTGGACTGGTTACTACACAGAACCTGGTCTAAAGCGCCTGCTTAGCAACAGCTGGTGGACTGGTTACTACACAGAACCTGGTCTAAAGCACCTGCTTAGCAACAGCTGGTGGACTGGTTACTACACAGAACCTGGTCTAAAGCGCCTGGTTAATAACTACAGGTCAGCAACACCCGGCTAGTTACCCCTGGTAGACGGCACTTATATAATAAAACTCAGGGGAAGGTTTAATTAACTTCTAAATTCTCGGTGAGAAAATGTTCCGCCCATCTCCGCTCTGCAGTAATGCAGATACGCACGTGTCTGAAAGTGACGCAGAACAAACCTCGTCCGTTGATTGGTTCAGGATCGGGAAGTTCTTCTCCAGAGAGTCGAGACCAGAGAGAGCGAAACTCTCAGCGACTTCGACTGCGGAGAGCGAGAGGGTCACAAACCGGCAGAATCAGGTTCAGCGGCGACAGAGAGCTTTCCACTAACGCACTTTAAATAACGTGTTTTCAGTATCTAAGAAAACGCATTGTATCGTTAGCCTTGGTGTTAGACGCAGTTGCATTGAGTGCCGCGTCCTAGCAGTGTTAGCATTAGCAGTGGTCTTGGTGAGTAACGGATTACATGTAACGAGATACAAAGCCTGGAGTACATGTTTTGAAATGGAATCAGTTGTAACAGCTTATATTTTAAAAGTAACCCTCCCAACCCCGTCTGGAGCGTTAGCAGTAGCATTAGCATTAGCTGTAGCATTATCATTAGCAGTAGCATTAGCAGTAGCATTATCATTAGCAGTAGCATTAGCAGTAGCATTAGCAGTAGCATTATCATTAGCAGTAGCATTAGCAGTAGCATTATCATTAGCAGTAGCATTAGCAGTAGCATTATCATTAGCAGTAGCATTAGCATTAGCAGTAGCATTAGCAGTAGCCTTAGCATTTATTTAGCGTACTCTGCAGCTCCAGGCTCTGAAGGAGGGGCGTTGCCGTCGTCATGGCGACGTTGGAGACGCTGCGGACCCCGACCTCGGCGACCCCCCCCACCAGGTTCAGCAGGGGGTAATGACCTTTGACCTCCGAGTACACAGAGTTCACGGACTGCAGCGCAGAGCGGACCAGAGGCAGGCTGGAGACACGCAACACCAAACTCTGAAACACAACGTGATGCAAAGAGACACAACGTGACTTCAAAGACACACAACGTGACTTCAAAGAGACACAACGTGACTTCAAAGACACACAACGTGACTTCAAAGACACACGACGTGACTTCAAAGAGACACAACGTGACTTCAAAGAGACACAACGTGACTTCAAATACACACAACGTGACTTCAAAGACACACAACGTGACTTCAAAGACACACGACGTGACTTCAAAGAGACACAACGTGACTTCAAAGAGACACAACGTGACTTCAAAGAGACACAACGTGACTTCAAATACACACAACGTGACTTCAAAGAGACACAGCGGGACTTGTGTGTGGGGGTGTGTGTGTGTGTGTGTGTGTGTGTGTGCGTCACCTCATGATGTTGACGCCCTGACATTTCTTCTCGGCTGATTCTGAAAGCAGACGGAGAGCAGCTTGAGCATCATCTCATCCTGCAGCGCCGCCAACAACCACAACTGCTCTGAGGTCAGCGTTTAAACCCGACTGTGAAGGACACTGAAGCCACACCCAAGAGGCTGCTGGGAAATACCTCATACATAATACAAACTTCACATTAGATATATATTTTAAATAAGACACATGCTATTCCGTTCTTCAGGATGGATGAAATTGTAAAAGCATAATTTACAAAACTCAAAAAAATAAATAACAACTATGATTTAAAGGTTTGTATGAATTATTATAAAGCAGTTAGTATTTACAGAACAGCATTGTCAAACATTGTAAATTATGTAATTATTATTATTTAAGGATTTTTTATTAATTATTGTTAAAAAAATAGCATCTAAAAAAAAGAAAGTTGGAGAAAACCTGTCTCTGATATTCCTTGTCTTCTTTGTTCCCGGGGTTACGGGGCACGTCCCAACATAAACCATTTACTTCTTTGTTCCCGGGGTTACGGGGCACGTCCCAACATAAACCATTTACTTCTTTGTTCCCGGGGTTACGGGGCACGTCCCAACATAAACCATTTACTTCTTTGTTCCCGGGGTTACGGGGCACGTCCCAACATAAACCATTTACTTCTTTGTTCCCGGGGTTACGGGGCACGTCCCAACATAAACCATTTACTTCTTTGTTCCCGGGGTTACGGGGCACGTCCCAACATAAACCATTTACTTCTTTGTTCCCGGGGTTACGGGGCACGTCCCAACATAAACCATTTACTTCTTTGTTCCCGGGGTTACGGGGCACGTCCCAACATAAACCATTTACTTCTTTGTTCCCGGGGTTACGGGGCACGTCCCAACATAAACCATTTACTTCTTTGTTCCCGGGGTTACGGGGCACGTCCCAACATAAACCATTTACTTCTTTGTTCCCGGGGTTACGGGGCACGTCCCAACATAAACCATTTACTTCTTTGTTCCCGGGGTTACGGGGCACGTCCCAACATAAACCATTTACTTCTTTGTTCCCGGGGTTACGGGGCACGTCCCAACATAAACCATTTACTTCTTTGTTCCCGGGGTTACGGGGCACGTCCCAACATAAACCATTTACTTCTTTGTTCCCGGGGTTACGGGGCAACGTCCCAACATAAACAATTTAGGATCCAGAGGTATCTTAACATCTAGCATCTTGTGAATCAGTTGACAGTTGTGATCTAGAGCCAGGAGTCTAGAGCCAGGAGTCTAGCACCAGGAGTCTAGAGCCAGGAGTCTAGCACCAGGAGTCTAGAGCCAGGAGTCTAGAGCCTGGAGTCTAGAG